>CM076573.1:986382342-986548775 GCA_034641835.2 Pinus albicaulis | reverse complement strand
AGAGGCGTCTTCTATAAAAAGGATGATTAGTTGGTATATTTTTTCAGCGCATTTTTTGGATCTCTCTCATTATTCTCTCTCTCTCTCTCATACTCTTGGATACTTAGAGTTTTCTTCGAGCACTCTTGAAGAGTGTGGATACTTTGTGATTTGGATAAATAAGGAAAAGGAAGAGAAGGAAAACACAGGTGGACATCGGGATCAACATCTACAATGGGATTTGATTGCAGGTACCAAGTTGCATGTATGTTTTCCTCACCACTCTTTGAATTCCTGGTGTATGCATGTGGATTTTCCTAGCCTTTCCATTTCTTGGACAACCTCGGTATTGTGGGTTTATTTTAATTGATTGTTTTCTGGTTGGTTCTCATGATTCCTTTAGCTGTGGGTTGAGTTATTAGTCCCTCTAAGCCTTTGTTAGACAAACGCTCTGGAAGCCTAGCAGACAACTGTGGGTTGACCTACTAGTCCTAAAATCCATGGTTGGAAAAGCGCTTTGGAAGCCCTAGATGGGTTGATTTACTAGTCCTGGAAGCCTTGGTTGGACAAACGCTCTGAAAGCCCTATAATAGTAAGGGTTGAGTTACTAGTCCTGGAAGCCTTGGTTGGAACAAACACTCTGGAGCCCTAGACAACTTGGATGGAGACCAATCCGTGATGGCTAGTGATGTCTGACCAGGAGGTGGAATCATTGGTTAAGGTTTGAGACGGTTTGGTCTCTAAAGCCTTAGTTTGGTGTTGATTGATGTGTTTGAAAAAGTCCCACATTCATGCTTGGAATATGGCACAAGGGTGATTGGCTAAAGTGAGACTTGGCTCAAGCAATCTATGGTCGGGTGGTACGTGGAAGTCCCATATCTGGTTGGTTTTTACACTCAGAAATGAAGAGCTCATTCATTTGGTATTTGGTATGAAAATGCAATATTTTATGTATGGATTTACTTGTTTTTGTATCTGTTTTATTTCTGTTGTTACTATGTTGGTTATAAGCATGTATTCGAGCAATGATGGTGTATGGCTCTATCCATGTTTTTACCTATAAATGAAAACACAATGTATCTATTGTAAAATAGATGGTATGGTAGCTTACGATGTAGGGGAGAAATTCTTCTTAGACATTCTCAGATAAGTAAGAGACCTCATTCTTTATATATGTTGTTTATACCTGTAGATGTAATGTTTGTGACATGTTTGACGAAATTTCCTTCATGGTTGGGCGTGGTCTAGATGAGTTCCTGATGATGTGATTGCTTACATGTCTTTTTATGTTATTTATCCTCTCCATAAGTTACAGGAAGTTTTGGGCAGTGACTTGGGCTCAAGGGCTAAAAAAGTGGCACAAATCCTAGAGTTGAAGACACAAAATTGACTATTTGGTGCCCTAGCCACCACCTTTCCAAGGCTAGCCTGTGGCTATAGGTTTCTATCCACTCTCTTGCCCTTACATCCCTGCGGCTAAGTCTTAAATTGGCCAAAAATTAGTCCACCTTAAAGGGTTTGGGAGGTTGGGTTACCTCCTGGAGGTGTTGTTGATGCAGTGTAAGGTTTGTTTTTCATGTTTTTGTCGGCTGCACTCCCTCAAGGTCATCTAGGAGGTTGAATCTCATATTAGTAGCCTCTCAGCATATTTTTACCCCAATTGGCTTGTTACCTGGGTAGGTGTGGGAAGAGGGTGCTACAACAAGGTCATAAACAAAGAAATTTGATGATTTTTAAATGGATTCAATACTACAGTTTACTGCAATATATAATGTAAATATACTGAACTTGAGTGAAAATGTATCCATTTTCGCAGTTATTGGAATGGAAAGTGTTAGTTATTACGGTCCTTTCTTGTATACAAATGCCAAAACATTTACAAACAACTTCCCAACACTCCCATTTTAGAATAATTTCTAGTGAACAACTCCCATAACTTGGGTGCTTTGGAATATATTTTTATTTTTGATGCTACAACATTAAGGCTAGCGTTGTTCCATGATATTTAGGCATGTGTTTTTCAAGGTAGTTTTTTTATTTTTATTTTTCATGAATTTATAAGAGTGATTTATTTGTGTTCTATGATCTGTCCTCAATAGGTAGAAAATAAGCATTGTGAATATTTTTGAATTTGTACGCAACAATCCATGGGGTTTTTTGTATTTACGTTGACTTCTACTTTTGGATTATTCTCAAAGAAACTGTCAACTTAATAGTTTAATTATAGATTCAGGAATAACAACCAATGTCTGTAGTTTATCTAAGATTTTTTTTTAATAATGCATTTTGTTATTCATTTATCACCTTGGTTTTTCTAATGTTGAATTGTTCATGAACTATGTCCTTAGTATACATTCTTGGAATAATTATTTTCAATGAACAGAAACAATCTTCTAAGTGGTTTTTCATGCAGAAAATGGATGGCTTATTGGTGTATGTAGCTGATTTGGAAAATTCCATTAGGATGAGAAAAATAATTACCCCAAACCAACGAGGAAGCCATTTATGGGGTTGTTTATGATGATAAATGCTCGATATTGTTTGCATGTTTAGAAATTTGGACTCAGAGTATCATGTGTACTTATTATTTTTGGAAGGGGCTTAACAAGGATTTCATTTTCAAATATACTTGGCTATTGATACTTTCAAATTATTGTTAGCTTATAATGCACAATTGGGTAATATAAGACAAGATATTGTTCTTGTACATATATTATATATTTGAGTCAAATTTTATAAAATGTTGAAAATATAAAACTTATGGAAAATTCTAGTTCATTGTGTTTCAATCAAAATCCATAGTGGAAATAGTGTTAATATGCTTGGATTTCATTGAATAAATTAAAACAAGCCTCTTACAAAAATCGAAGTTTAATGAATAAATACGATTTGGTGTTCTTGAAAATTACATAAATCACATTGACCTTTTGTGAAGATAACAATGAGGGAAGAAAATATTCATAAAATTTAATCCATAATTGCAGCATATACTCTATGTTATATTATGATTTTCTCAAACAAATGACATCCTATTGAACTACTAACAACGTATACAGATTGACAGCGTATACAGATTCACAATTGTTGTATCATTGTTGATTAATGTCATTTGGAAGACGACTTGTTCTAAAATATACTATAGTGTGGACATGAGATGACTAAGGAATGATACAGATATAACCAATTACAAAGTTTGTAACTATTGTTGAGATACATTCTTAAATAATTTATTATTCATATAATATAGAATTTATTTTTGAGATACTTTCTTATCCATATGATGTATAATTTACTTTTATCCTATATGAAAACATTTTATGTAGAGTAAATGTGTAAAGTAATTGCTTGCATGAGAGATTGCAAGGCAATGTTATAATTGTAACTATGGATGGTTTGCATTGTTGAATGTGTAACTACGCCGAAGGTGTTCTCTTTATGAGATTGGGTGGGCAAACATTGTTCACTCCACGCAATCAGAAAGCTTCCTCATTGCCCTTCTACCCAATTATATGTTGACCAAATATTGGTGAATTTAAATAGTCCTCGATTTCTCCACTATCCTGCTATTTCTCCTAGCGATTTCTCCACGGATTTGCTCCATGGTATTTTATTTATTTATTACCTCCATGTTGAACCTTATAGCACTAAGTCGTTAACATTTTTCATACAATCCAATAGGAGTGGCCCATTTTCATCCTCTAAAAAATGCACGTGCATTGTTTGGTTGACCGATGATGTGCTTTGTTCTGTCAACTGCCTTTAATGTGCGTCGTTTGGTTGACTGTGGATCTCCTTTGTTCTGTCTACTACCTTTAATGTTATTGTTTTTGCTCGTTCTTTAGTCAGTGAGCTATCCAGAAGAACACATTGTTTCGAAGCTCCCGTTGTTTCACAAGGACTCAAGTCTTTCACCTATTTATGATGCTTCTCTAACTCGCCTGCAATGCTTAGAGGGTGCAATGCGAAGGTAAAATTTACGATGTAACTGTATAATAAATTGTCCCGCGAGTGCAACGATAAAACCATATTTTCTATTCATCCCAAAGCGCAACACGTGAACATTTTATGTTCAAGAAGAGGCTCGATCTGAACGTATTCACACGGAGGGTGTGGGATGATGCCCAGATTGTTGGGTCATCGATATTTCCAAAAATAAAATGATTTTTCCCATGATATTTTTTTATGAATTTAATTATTGATTCACTTTTGGTTTTCAGGTGCAGATATTCTGGTCATATGGGGTGAAATTGGCGTACTTTTTTGGATTTTGACGCTAGATAATCAAGTTATGGCACGTTTCCAATAAGGGCATGAATACAATTTGAATCAAACTACTTGGATTTGCAGCTAAAATCCTTGAATCCAATGAGGAATTCGACACAACCAAGTCACATAATCTAATTAATAAAATTCTAATTTAATTTCAACCACGCTGATTACAAACTCTGTGTTTGAACACCGAATGTTGAGACTTACTAAAAATTTGTTAAGATTACATGACTTCACATATTTTCTAGTGCTTAAAATAATTATGTATCGTTGATTGCAGGAAGAGCGTGGGAGTGGAAGGAAGATCTGGCCCAAAATCTGCACCAAAATCCATGCCAACCAAGCCATTTTCTTGAGGCTCAGATTGAAGGAATGGAAAGATGTAGTTTCAACCACCAAATATGACGTATTGGGCATAATTGATTTTAATCCAAGATCACGTAGTTGCAACCACCAAATATGACATTTGTTGTACAACTTTTTTGTGTTAGTTTCCAGATTATTCAATAAGAGATAGAAAAGGATCTATTATAATTCTGATATGTGCTTTCCCTCCATTTACGTACAAAGATCATAGTTGAGACAGTGTCATAAGAGATGAGGCAAGTCTACCTTATGATAATTGGTAAAGTTGGAGCAAGAACATAAAGGCACAATAACGTGGATCAAGGGATTTGGTTTCTATTCAACAAACTAATATGAAAAATATGTCGAAATTGGAGAAATGACAATAGTCCACTATTGCAAAGTTAGTTTCCAGTGATGGGGAGGAATGCCAGCTAGAGTTAAGATTGGTTTTGATTTTCCAGAAAATAATGGAACAGTATTGTTAAGAATATCCATGAGATCAGCCAAAGAAAAACTAGATCGTAGATGAAAACTCACAAACGGTTTGCAACAGTAAAGGCCTAGCATGTGTCAGATTCAAGGAAAAAAGAAAAATCGTAGTCGTGCTTGAAGAATTGAACATGTTGAATTTAATTACGTTTATTTCATTCCAAACATGTTACATTTACTTGAATTTTTATTTTTAGATTTATTTTAAAACTATAGAATACAATTCCAAGTAATAAATTTTTTGAAGAAAAACTATCCCACACATTCAAATTCCCACCCTGTAGTAGACGCATATGAATTGAAGTAAAAATTTCTCCATGAAATAATGTATCATCCTCTTCTCAGTGTACATACAAGTCTGAATATTTGGACAAATCAATTTCCTCTGGTTTGATGGCAGTGGATAACCTTTCTCTGCAAACTCTTGGATTGGGCATGAAAAGTTTCAAGGATTTTGCATTCGGGTGCTCCAAACTCTAAATGGGGTATCACAGTTTCCTTTTAATGGATATGATTTTGCATTCAGGTGCTCCCTATCACAGACCCTATATGGAGTATCATAGTTTACTTTTAATGGAATGATAGGGCTTGATAGCGGTTCATATTCATTGGTTTTTCAGTTAGTCCCCATGATAGGTTGTACATGTTTTCTTATTGTATCGCTTTATTTGGTTATGAACATGCCAGCTCAATGCTCTTAGGTAATGCAACTCTTCAGGGAAAACATGTGGTCCATATCCTTTCATAGCTTCAAATATCTCATATTATCTAGATGTGAAGGGAATCAGGCTCGGTGGTCAAATCTTGCCAATTCATCCTGGAGTGTTCGCAACTCATCCCAGAGGAACTATTAATGATAGTGGCACTACCATGGTTGTCCTTTCCAATCGTACCCACAAGGCTTTTATGTCACATGTGACATATCCTCAGGTGTGTGGCCTAACAACCGTGGGTAACCTTGGTATCCCATGTTTTAAAATTTTAGGTGCCAGTAAATATACATGGAAGTTTCCTGATCTGGCTTCCCATTTCTGAGGAGCGGAGAAGCTTGACATTCTGGGGAAAAATAATTTTCATCCAGTAGGAAATAAAATCGCAGTTTTTTCTGTGCACAGATCCCCTAAGCAGGCCATCTGACTATCATCTGCAATAGTGCTCAACAGATTTTTCACTTTCTATTTGATCTGAAAAATAATCGATTGAGTTTTATGGATAATTATTGTTCAACTCTCCATTGAAATAGTATTTAGATAAATTTTTATAGATCTAAGACATGTTGTCAGTGAGGCATATTGTTAGTTGATTAAAAATGTTTTGTTTTGAAGGGCCTGTAAGATTAATTTCATATTAACAACATAATAAGATTATGTGCACTTAACTTTCACCTGATCTCATTAGTATTTTTCTTTGATTTTTAATTAACTAATTGTCTCACATATAATAATTTTCTTATAGTTTTATAATATATATATATATATATATATATATATATATATATATATATATATATATATATATATATATATATATATATATATATATATATATATATATATATATATATATATATATAAATTTTATATAGCACTTAAAATTATATTTATAATAATTTAATTATTATTGATTTCTAAAATTAATTCCGTGTTTTATATTATATTATTTTATTTTTAATGAGATTCTTTATAGTTAAAATTGAATAAATATTTAGTATAAAAAATAGAAGATAAATTTGTATTTTTATTAAATATTATTATGATTAATGTGGAGGAGGCTATAAAGGTGAAAAATCCAATTGAGAATAGAATGATTTGGTAAGTCCATCTCCCAATCTAGAGAATATAATGAGCTACTCTTTCATTGTGTGTGTGGTTTCTACTTGTACTTCAATATGGTATCATATTGAGGGCAAGCAAGGTGAAGGCAAGGTTGATAGTGGTTTTAAGTCGGAAGTCAGTGAAATTAATGAAATTGTGGAGCAACTAGGAGAGGATGGTATTTTTAGAGATGATTACAACGATGAAAATATATTGAGGCAATTCAACAAGTATTCGTACTATGAGACGGGTGAGGAGGAGTAGGACGGTGCTAAAGTGGCAAAGGATTTGGGGGATTTGTTACAGAAATTGTTGGTCTCACAGAACAAACATTTTTGTTTTCTCACAGAGATTTGTTAACTTTTCTCTGAGATTGCATTGGAATGTGTTCGGTGTTGGGTAATGAAGAGTAAAAAAGAAGAACAAGGTATTTTGGTGTGTAAGGGAAGAGAGTAAGTGAGTGAGGAAGAAGTTGGGAATCATGGAATCATTCATTAACATCACTCATCCAAACTCTCATTTCTCAATATCCTCAACATCAGGGCGACTCCTTATTGCACTAAACAGGGGAAAGCCACCATAATTTCAAGGGGGAAATCATCACCAGTGGAGCACATAGATAGTTGTGGTGGGTGTAGGAGGTACACGCAAAATAATATTCAATGGAGGAGGTATGTACACATCCCGAGTTACCCACATATTATTCAATCCTCGAATCCAGTCCCTGACCCTAGGTTGAACTTGGTTCAAATTTCTACGGAAGGAGGTCTACAATATTTGTGTCAATAATGCATTTTGGCAGACCCAAAATTGGTTCAGGAAAATACAGTAAAATTTTGGAGGTAGCTTTGGGTCGCGCTTTCCACATTGATCCTAGTGACAACATTGCATCTCTACTGACTTATTGTTACCCCAAATTTTCTAGTTCTGAGGATTATTCTTATATTCCAAGGGAGCTCGAGAACAAAGAAAAATGAAAGAAGGAAATTGAATGCTTTGAGTGAAAGTTTCTCGTGAAAGGTGAAGAAATGGGCAAGGGAAACTATTGAGAATTATGATTAGAATTTTGGGTTGGCATGAGAGAGTGGGACTTGCAAGGAAATTCTTTGATAAGGCCAAGGGACAAAGATATGGAAACATTGTTTATGCCTTCTCTCCCCTCATCAGTGCTTATGGTCGCAACAGTATGTGAAAGGAAGCTATTGTTGTATTTGAGTCGACGAAGGGGTTTGATTGTAAGCCAAACCTTATTTCTTATAATGTTTTCATTGATGCCTTTGCTAAGGGGAGTGTGGTTATCAATCAAGTCTCATAATATTTTGATGAAATAATCCGTGAAGCAGTTCAACCTGACTAAATTACATTCAATTCTCTCCTCTTTTTCTGCGTTTGAGGGGGGTTATGGGAAGAGGCTCATGTAATTTTTGAATAATTTTTGTATCGAGGAATTCTTCAAGGTATTTTCACTTACAATTTTCTAAAGAAGCTTTGGAAATCATAGAAATGTCAGGAGAAAATGTGCAGAGCCTGTGGATCACAAATAAATCAACGTTTAGGAAAATAAAGGAGCATATGGATCAAGGATGTGAAGTGGGTAGATTTAGATGCAAAGAATTAATAACATTAATTAATCATAAAATAAGGCCTACGAAAAATGAAGTTGAAGGATCGACATCAATCCTGCAGGAAGTTGAATCTCCAGATATAATAGATGAGTAAATTACATGATTGTTAGCAAAAAATTTTGGAAGATTCGAGATGTCTCATTGATTGAACTAATGATCTACGTTTATGATGGTAGTGAATCTTAGTGTAATGTTGTTACGCATGCTATCCAAAATTTCTCTTAAGCATGGGATTTCATGGACATTATTGACCGTTTATATAAGGAAGAAACATCTGTGAGTTTTGCAGCTAACAAAATCTTCGACACTATTGAAAAAAATGGAAGACGTTCCCTCAAAATCCCATAAAATAAAGCATTCTACTAGAGTAGGAGATAAATATCCGACTCAAGGGTATAGGTTCAAAGAAAAAAACATCAAAGAAAACCTGGTGGAAGCTAAATTTTGCATAGAAAGCTAGGGAAAATAAACGCCATCCCACCATAATTTGCAAAAATGGACCCGCTTTGCTACAAAATAGAATGTGTTTGAAAGCGTGGAAGCCACAAAATCATCAAAATCATCAGCAAATAAAATCCACAATTTTCTATTCTCATTTGTAAAAGTTATATGTGGATACACAATTTACAATGCTTATTGGGAAAATTTATTCATGAATGCATGTTCAAGAGTTTAGACATTTATTTGATAGAAAATTGTAGTAGATGGGAAAATAATGGAAAGGAAACAATCTCGATGGCTACTCCAATCCCGCCCCCGTTTCCCCCTCTGTATTGTCGGTCACAAGAAACTCGAACCCCTTGAACAACAAGGTTTGTACAAACTTTGCAGAGTCTAGTATTGAACTTTCGACATTCCTTTGCACCTCTCGGTCCAATTTCTAGTTTTATAATGTAAAAAAAATATTATTTAATATGCAACTAATTTTTTTAAATAATTGTTTACACTACGGGTTGTAAGAGTCTACAAAGGTTGTAAGACTATAAACAAATTGAATGCTAAGATAAATGCTTTCAATTTTGAAACACTTAAAAATTATTAAATAAACAAAAAATATATATTGTTTTTTTAATTTTGAAGGTGTTTTTCCCTTGGAAATAAAAATTTCTAACTCTCTATGGAAAAATTTGAGAAGTACAAACAATGAGAATGTCTAACATATTATTACTGAACATATAGTTCATCCACAAACTTAATTGAAATAAAACCATTATCGTATGTTGGTTTGAAGTATCCTAAGTTAGTTTGAAATAAACTTCCATACAACCATTAAAAGCAAAAGCTTGTATAAATGCAAATTTATAATCCATTTTTAACCTAACAAAAACTATTTTTATTTATTTATATAATAGATTTTTTATATATCATCATTAAAATTAATAAAAAAACACTTCTTTTTATATTTAATATATATATCATACTAAATTAAAAAAAAAATGACATGCTACCACGTAACTCCTGTTTATTACTGGAAAAATTTTGAAATAAAAAATAATTAAATAATAAAATTTCTAAAACCAGTCAAATATATTTACAAAATTATAAAATTTTCTAAAATTCAAATAACATATTTTGCATAGAATAAAAGAGGCTTATTTTATAGCAAATGTGTAAATAAATTTTCATTTTATATATATATATATATATATATATATATATATATGTTTGGTTTGTTTAATTAAAAATATTATAAAACATCAATAATATCACTACTAACCTTTTACTCATTCTCAACAATAAATAAAATATTTCAAGTAAAATATAATAAAAAAATAAAAATCAATATAAATGTTTGAGTTTCTTAATTAAAAGTATAATAAAATATCAATAATAATATATTGATCTCAATAGTAAATAGAATATTTTCATATTTATATGAAACATTTTCATATTTATATGAAACAACATTATCTTATGTCATTTTTATAGGTATATAAAATAGTTAAAAATTTAATATATATATATATATATATATATATATATATATATATATATATATATATATATATATATATATATATATATATAATTTGTGGAGGTGCAGATATTTTATTCAAATTATGCAGTTTTTATTTCAAGAGATTTGATATTTTTAGGTTTTTTCTAAATATCTGACTAAAATAAGTTTATATTAGTTTATTTTCATTTTCTTGAATATTTATCTGATAATTTGTAACTAGCTATATTATTATAATATCTGTTTTAAATATAGGATAGAGATTAAATCTGTTACAGTGCAAACATTTTTTATAATATATATATATATATATATATATATATATATAAAAGTTATATTTTTTATAAATTTAATAAATGATAGTTAAGATAAATTTATCTTTTTAAATACATAAATGAATTCAAATCCTTGACAATCCCTAACCAAAACCGAAACATAAATTAGTACAGTCAATTTGGTTGTTGTTGAATAAAAATCAAAACTAGGTGGCAAAGGAAAAATGCCAATCATAGGAATTAGTAGCGCAGGAGTTGTATCTTGTTGCTGAGGAAACATCGTTAAGCAAATGTTTTGTAAGTGTGTTTCAAAACATATTCAAAGCATATTTTCCATATTCACAAGACACGTATGCAAAGTTGACTTTGAAGATAATATTTTTGGAATATTTTCTTTGGAGAGAAGCGTTCTTTTTTCAGTCAAATTCGTTCAGTATTCCCTCTGTCGAGTATGAAGGAATTTATTTATTTTAGAGATATTTTGAAAATAAGGAATTATTTGTTTTATAGATATTTTGAAAGCGGAGGAGGTTTTAAGATAATAGAGAAACATAAGGAAAGAAAATGAAATTCAGAAGGTGCAATTAATTTTTTTTAAAGGTGTTTTAGTTATTGTTATTTTTGAAAAGCGAAATTATTTTAAGATTTAATTAATGTTATTTTTGAAAAGGGACTTTATTTTAAGATTTAATTAGTATTGATTTTTTTTTTTTATGAGTAGAAATTATGAGTTTTGGGTTATTAAGATGAAAAATATATCACAAATTGATAAGTTGTGGGATATTATATTGTATGGGTTTGAAGAACTTTCAAGTCAAGTGGTCTATGAGGATATGGCACAAGATCAAATAATTTAACTTATAGCTAGTAGGAAGGATGATGCAACAACATTGTTTCTCATTTAACATGGTTTGGATGACAACATTATACCAAAGATTGCAGTAGAAATAAGTTCCTAGGAAGCTTGGAACATTCTAGAAATGTCATCCAAAAAAAGAGGGAACAATATTTAGTAACATCTAGTTGAGTCACAAAACATTTTAATTGTTATTATCACCCATTGTAATAGGAGAAGTTAAAGATTTTGATATCGTAGAAATAATTGGAGATCATGCACATCAACAATAGATCCAATAATGTGCATGAGCCAATAATGTCAGCAATAGATCATGTAATAGATCTGAAAGGGTAGCTCACATTTATGAAGGAATGAAAGATTCTTTTCCAACCCAGCAGTCATATGACCAACTGGAAGTGTTGGAGAAAAGAAGGATGGCTATTGTAAAGATACAGGGGGTGACCTGGAAGCTCAAGAGCCACGTTCAATGGCTAAAGGAAGGTGACCTGAACGCTAAATACTTTCATCATATGGAAAATGGGCAAAGAAATATCAATTCCATTTGGAAAATCGATTCGGCGAAAGGCAAGAAGGTATGCTCCACTATGGATATACAAAAGGAAGAATTTAAATACTTCTCTGATTTCCATAAGGCAGAGGATGGGATTGATTATAGAAGGCAGAAGTGGGTGTTGGACCACATGCCTATCATGTTCGACAACGCTGCAAACGAGGAATTGGGGAAAGTCATCTCCAAAGATGAGATTGGGGAAAGTCATCTCCAAAGATGAGATTGGGGTTGTCCTTAAATCCTTTGCTCAAGACAAGAGTCCTTGGTTGGATGGATGGCCAATTGAATTCTTCATTTATTTTTCTAATTTGATGGCAGACGAATTACAATCTGTTATTGAGCAGGCGAGGCTATCAGGATTCGTTTCTAGTAATATGAATTCTACCCTTTTAGCATTAATTCATAAATCATATGAGCCCAAGTATTTTACAGATTTTAGGCTGATTTCCTTATGCAGCGTCATATACAAAATCTCATCTAAAATCATTGCACTAAGAATTAAAGGGGTGTTTCCAAGGTGCATTTCTGCGGAACAATTTGGATTCCTACAAGGTCGCTCCATTCATGATGTTGTTGCATCTGCTTAAGAAGTGTTGCATTCTGTCCATTCACAGAAAATGGAGGCGCTCATTATGAAAGTTGACCTATATAAAGCATATGACAGTGTGGACTAGTATTTTGTTAGAATGTTTCTCTTAAGGGTTGGTATCACATGGCAAAACACAAGGTGGATCATAGCTTGTATTTCATCTATCAAGTATGTAGTTATCATAAATGGTTTTCCATCTAATTTTTTTGTGGCAAGTAGGGGACTTCGGCAAGGGTGTGCTCTTTCACCCTTAATTTTCATTCTCATTATTGACGGGTTCAACAATCTATTAAAGATGAAAAAACAAGTTGGTTACTTTCAAGGAATATCCTTCTCACCCTTTGTTAGTATTTCTCATTCTTTGTTTGTAGATGACTTACTTGTCTTTGGCATGCTTCTAAGAAATCACTAGTTTTATTTTCATTACATCCTTCATTGTTTTGGTGCTGCCTCTTGATTACATATAAGCAAAGGTAAATCTTTCCTGATTTATGCTCATGGTGACATTAATGAGATCAACTTCATTGTTGGGTTTCTGGGGGTACAGACTAAGCAATTATCGGAGGATATATCATATCTGGGGTTCAAGTTGAAGCCTTGTGGTTATAAGACAACAGAATGGACGTAGCTTGTTGACAAGTTTAAAGGCAGAATTCTAAAATGGTCTCATAGATGGCTTTCATTAGGGGGGAGATACATTCTCGTTCAAGGAGTTTTACAATAGTTAGTGGTTTATTGGGCTCATCTATTTTATCTCCCTGAACAAACGGTATCATTAATGAATGCTGCCATTTCTCATTTCTTATGGACAGGGGCTTCTAAGACAAAAAATATCATCTGTGCAAGTTGGACAATATTTTGATCCTTAAGGTTGTCGGGGGCTGGGGATTTTGAATGTACGCTCCTTTTCGAATGTGCTTTTAATAAAATCTCTATGGAGAGCTTTAAAAGACTGAGGTATATGGCCTCAAATAATCCGAATCAAATATGTAGTGAGAGACCCTCTAATGCAGCTTTGCAGGGATTCATTGCTCAAATTGAAAAAGGAGTCTTATATCTGGAAGAGTTTCCAGAGAGCAATGTTTATGTTTTTAGATCGATTGGTATGGAGTTTTAGAAATGGTCAACAAATTGCACTGGGATGTGATAGAGTATTAAGCCCCGATGATGGACAACAACTGGAGGACAAGCTCGTTTATAGGCTATCCCACAGAGGCATATTTTATCTTGCACAGGTGATCACTAATTGGCAACATGGATCCCCGAGATGGAAGTATGCTGCTTAATTGGGGTTGTCGAACAAGATGTTGGCTCCTCGCAACGTTATGTGGCTAGTTTACATGAGGGTTTTCTATTCCATCAGCAAGAAGGTGACCAGATCGTTCGGGATGGATCCATGATTGGGGATGGGGTAGTGGTGAAAGAAGTCTATAACCACATAATTTTCAATCAAATTGGAGACATTACTCCTTTTCCCTTAGGGTCTATTGGAGCTGGAAAATCCTGCATAAGATATTACTGTTTGGATGGCTAGTCTGGAAGGAACATATACTGACATGGGACAATCTAATCAAAATAGGCACACATGGGTCTGGATGGTGTACCTTTTGCCATGGTCATGGTGAATCAACTATTCACCTATTTTTATCTTGCTCGTTTATCCTCAAGATTTGGTCCCTTTTATCTCACTTTCTCATTGATTCAGAATGGAGGCCAGATAATTTCATCAATACTTTCGCAGCTTGGGGTGCGACCAAAGGTAAATTCAAAGCTCTGCCCTTCTATTTGTTTTGGTAGGTTTGGTTAGCTCGCAATCGTCTTATTTTTTATGGAAGGCCTGCAAACATTCCCAAATCCATGGGGTCATTTTGGCATGGATTGTTGCTCATCCACCTCTTGTATCTTCTGTAAAGGATATGTCTCACTGCATTCAGCCCCACCCAATATCCATTCAAGCCATTTCCTTTGATGGGGCTCAACAAGGGGGGATGTTGTGGATGTGGGGCATGGATTAAGCATGAAAATCTAGAAAGATATCAAGTCTATTGGAATGGTGGTAGGGGCACCAACAATAAGGCGGAAATTCTCGCTTTGTGGAGAGGGCTATGGTTGGCTTTCAATTTGGGGTTACATTCAGTGAAAATCTATGGTGATGCTAAGATTATCTTAGATGGGATTTCTGGGAAGTCCTTATATCAACCAAAAGTATTGCAGGGTTGGATTTGTCTTATAATAAACCTCCTTAACAAGCTCAATGATCCACCTTTGCATCAAATATATAGGGAAAATAACACTCGTGCAGATATCCTCTCTAAGATGGGCCTCACTGCTTCTCATGGAAGTATCTATATCCTCCATTTCAGTGGTTCCCATTTGATTCAAAATTTTTTTGTCCCATTGCCATGAACATTACATCTTTTATCCTTGCAGGTTTTGTCTGAATGTTTTTCCATGGCCTTAGATGGTATTTTCATTTACTAACAAGCGAGTGGGATATGTATGTTGAATGCCCTTTCATTTATTTAGGGTCTTGGTGTATTTTTTTTCTACAAGCAAGCATGTTAGATACGTCCTTTGAAAATGAGCTGGTGTTTCATCAAGCAAGCCTGCACTTTATCTATCCTTATGGCGCATCACGGGCTATGACTCATGAGGCTTTCATCTCTGTTCTTTTGTTTGGGTGCCACAATTTTGGTTGCATTGTATGTATATGCTGTGAATCTCGTTTGTAATTCATATATAGATTTATTATGTGGACATGGATATGTGCTATCTTTTTCTCTTTCGTATTTTCTTAGGATGAAGTTAATGAGATGATCTATGTAAGTGATTATATCTTTTCTACTCTACTCTTCTTTGGAGAAAAATTATGGATCGATCTATGTAATGATTATTTTTGTGATAATGAAATCAATTTCCATGAATTGACCTGATGCTAGTTGCCACTTTCACAAAACTATGTACTATTTATCTCCTTAATATAAAGGAAACTTTTTTCGTTTCTAAAACAAAAATATAATATTCACCCCCATTAAATTTCATGTCACTTGTTTGATTCTTCTTAACATTTTTTAAATCACTCACACTTTTCTTTATTTATTTATTATTTTAAATCACTATCAGATACATTTCTTTATTTATTAAAGGGGACATTCAGTGCACGTAGTGTTTTATTAGCTTTATTTATTTATTTATTATTTTAAATCACCATTTATTTATTTATTGAAGGGGACATTCACTGCACGTAGTGTTTTATTAGCTGCGACGCCCAAATCTCGTCATCAATGTCGTTTCACTCTTTATAAATATATTAGTGTACCACATTGAAAAAAAACCACCGTCTCAGCGAAAAAAATGAAGTAAAACTCATCAAAGTCCAACATACATTTACGAATATGGATTATAGTGGATTAAGCTGCCATCTCAACCTGAAGTTTAGAAGGAACCCATCATACTTTAAAAACAATGATGTCATAAGTTTAGAAGGAAACCATCCTACTTTAAAAACAATGATGTCAAATATACGCCATACCACCAAGGAGAAACTACAAGATTCAAATTCTAAGCATGTTTTTCGCTAACTAGATGAGGGGATGAAGAAATCCTCATTCAAAAACAAACTGAGAATCAAGGGAATCTAGAATATTTGCCCAACTTGAAAAGATTGAGAATCAAGGGAATCTGGAATATTTGCCCGACTTGAAAAGTCCGAATGATGAGTTGTATGCCAAAATCAATATAAAAATGAAAAATTAATAACAATATGAAAAATGGAAAAAAAAAGGATAGCACCGCTGATTGGCCATGGGTTCACAGCTGGCTCCGTCGGTGGCTTTTATGTGGTGTAAAACATGTATTCACTTACTTCATTTCCCTTTCCAGTCAGACACTGCGGTGGCCATGGCTTTGTAGGAACTGCCCCCTTTTTCCAACGAGCTCACGGCCGCCTCCTTCAATTCTCTCACTCTCGCCTTTACCCTCATCCCGCTCTCTCCTTCCATCAACTCCCTAACTGCTCTCTCCACTTCTCCGCTCCTTACGAAACCATCGCTTTCCATCTTTGCTGGGATTCCCACTTTAAATTCATCAACCAGCAGAAGCCTGTTCATCCTCTGTTCTGCAAAAAGTGGCCAACAGATCATAGGCACTCCATGTGAGATGCTCTCCAGTGTAGAATTCCAGCCGCAGTGAGAAAGGAAACCACCGGTGGACGGGTGAGAGAGAACAGGAATCTGAGGCGCCCATGAAGAAACAACGAGTCCTCGGTCATGGGTTCGACTCTCGAATCCCTCGGGTAACAGTTGAGAAATCTCTGTTTCCTCGATAGACAGAAAGCTGCTGGATGGACTGCGCAGCACCCAGAGGAAGCGTTGTCCACTTGCTTCCAATCCCAAGGCGAGTTCGATTACCTGATCCCTCGGGAGACCGGTTCCGCTTCCGAAGGAAACGAAGAGAACCGACGAAGGCGGCTGATTATCTAACCACTTGAGGCAATCCGTTCCTCCATTTTCGACAGGTTTGTCATTGTGTTCAAGCGGGGACGATGATATGAGCGGCCCAACTGGATAAAAGCGGGGCATTCGATCAATATCCGTCGGATTACATATCTTTCCTGCCACCAGAGCTTTGATCGCTTCAGGCTCCAGTTCCTCGAACGTGTTGATCAAAATGCCCGTTGCTTCCCACATACGGGAGGAATGGTGATGGAACCAGTAAAAGGCTTCATCGGACTTGTCCTGAAGGGGACTCGGCATATCTTTACCAGGGATCGGCAGAATGCCTGGTGACCTCTATTGGAAAATCCATGTCCTTAAACGAAATCGGAATCTCTGAAACGAGCTTGGGAAGAGATAAGAGGACTGAAAGCAGAGAAGCAGTGGAAGTGAAGAATACGTATGTGGGTATGCGGAGCTGGACGCCCACGTCGAGCATAGTGGAGCAGAAAAAATCAGTGATGAAAGCAGAGATGGGAGAGGCAGAGTGGAGGAGGGATGTGAGAGTATTTTCCACTGATCCTTTGGATTTTTCAAAAAGCTTAGATAAGTAAGTTTCGGTTTTCATATGTTGTGCGCCTTCGATCTCCTCCTCTGGCAGCTCGATGAAATTGAAGTCGAGACCCGAGGACGCCATGTTCTTAGAATACGCATCCATGAGTTAAGGGGAGAACATCCATTTGCAGGTGATGAGGGTAACAGAGAGTCCATGGGTGCCAGAGAGGTGCCTGGTGAGTTCTGCGACAGGGATGAGATGGCCCATTCCCGCGCCGGGAAAGATAGCTACGTGAGGCTTTGGGGTTGCCATGGCTATTCAGCGTAAATCAGTGCTTAAACAATAGGGAGCAAGACGATATATGTTTGTGGTACGTATCAGACTGCCTGCATATCATTTTATAGTGCCCACCGGTGACCCCGGCATCCTTTCTCCGAATATTTATTTGCCAATCAGATGGATATGGGTTTGGTCAATTATTTGACCGTGCCTATGTCCGTCCGATTGCCGAATATTCGGGGAATCAGCTATCGACATACCTTTCCATTGTCGGGTGAGTAGAGATGAAGTTATGAACGGCACCGTATTGTGGCGTGCAAGCTCATACGTTGCGTAAGCATTACCCGAAGAACACATGGCTTATTTCGTTCAAGTACATGCAGACCTGTGTATGTGGGAGTTGGAAAGGAGTTGGGAATTTTTTATTATTAAAAGCATGTCTGCTTCAGTGAAGGGGGCGACTGGGAACCAGAATTCATTACGTGAACGAGTCTCCGGATGATGATGCTGTACACGATCGCTCCAAAACGTTAATAATAAATAGAATAAGATGCACAGGGTCAAAACCTTAATAATAAATAGAATAAGATGCAAAGGGTCAGAATTTGCTAAACATATCATATCATATGTTTTTTATAAACTAAAATTTTCAGTGTATTCTAACTCTTAACACGTTTTTGTTTTTGGACATTTCATTTTATTGTGCCCCCCCAAATAGGTCAATGGACCACACTTTCCACTCTGTAGTGAGTAGATATCAATTTGAGAACGGCACCCCCGTATTGTGGAGTGCAAGCGAAAGAACAAGTGGTGTGGGTGACATTGGAATGGCTTCTTTTAATAATTTTTTATTATTAAATGTATGAAGGGTGACTGAGAAGCACAATTCATTAAATGAACGAGTGTTCCCATGATGTTGTAGACGATCGCTCCAAAACTTTAATAATAAAAAAGACTAAGTTCCAAAGGGTCAATATTTGCTAAACCTATCATATCATAAAAACCTTAATAATAATAGATTAAGATCCCAAGGGCCAGTATTCGGTAAACATATCATATCATAAAAAAAATCCTTAAGATCTAAAGGGTCAGTATTGATAAACATATCATATCATAATCATTAATTAATAAAGCAAGCGATATAGGGGAACTAGGTCTCTAGGTGTACAGGTAATAAGTAAACACAAAAGGGGACAGGTAAATTCGATTTTGAAAATTGGCATTACTACGGCATATTACACCTTGAAATGGGCTTAGGCCTTAACAATAAATAGAACAAGAGCAACTGGCGTAGCCGGAGTCCCTGCGGATATGCAATAATTAAATAATTAACTATGATGACCCTGTACGATCAATTCTTCCCTGCTCCAAATCTCTAGTTGTCCGCTCATTATAGCTCGCAGTAACATTTTCTAGTGCAAGAAAGTAATTGATACTCTACCATTTGGTGTCGGTTGCATAGGAGTTACGTGTAAAACATAATTTTGCAAGAAAGTAATTGATACTCTATCATTTGGTGTCGGTTGCATAAGAGTTACGTGTAAAACATAATTTCGTGTACATGGATACTCTTTAGATAGAGAGAAATTGAAGGAGTTACCTGTAAAACATAATTTTCTGTACATGGATACTCTTTAGATAAAGAGAAATTGAAGGAGTTACCTGTAAAACATAATTTTCTGTACATGGATACTCACATACTTAGATAAAAAGAAACATAAAATAGTCCAATGATACTAGCTTAGTCAAACACCTTGAGGGCTCAAGGTGGAAACATGTTATTGTTAATGAGAACACTTGATTTTAGTGTTTTTGTTATAGTTTAGATATGAATGCAATTGTTGGTTATTGGTTTTTTTCATATTAATTAAAGATGCTAAAGACATAGGTGTATCAATTTATACTAGTTTTATTAATATATAGTTAAATAGATAAATTCATTTTAGTTTTTTGGTTATACATACCAAGAGGAGGTATGAATGTAATTGTTTGCTAAATTCTTTCTTCAAATTAAAGATGTTAAATTCTTTGTTCATATTAAAGATGTTAAAAACGTAAATGTGTCAACTTACAATGATTTCATTAATGAAAGATGCTTAAAACGTAGATGTGTCAACTTACACTAATTTCATTAATTTCATTAATGTTCTAATAAACAATGAAGTAGTACATATGATTTATCATTGATTACACAATGATAACCAGTTCAATTTCATATTTTAACAACTTCAACTATAGAAAATGATGATAGGATTTCGATTCTTCCCTTTCAAAGTACATAATCAAACCAATTTAATTTTGTCTTCTGACAACTTCAACTATAGAAATTGATTTAATTTCATCTACCTCTTGAGAAATTGATGATGGGATTTCGAGTCTTCCCTTCCAAAGTACATAATCAAACTAGTTTAATTAATTGTCTTCTTACAACTTCAACTATAGAAATTGATTTAATTTTATCTACCTGTCAAGTGTAATATTGAATTAGCTTTTGAGTGAAAGCGTCGAGTGGGAATAATATTTAAACCCCATGGCCAGATGTTGGTCATCCTACAAAAAGAATTAAACTTCGTGCACTTGAACAAATATCTTCTTGTACTACCCAATTTGATTTGATGGGAATTCAAACATACATCTAGATGATACTTGCGAACTAGTTGCTTGTAGGATTGTGGGAAATTGAGTCAAAGTTTCTTCAACTGCGAGGAATGAATTAGCTTTCCACCTTCTGCCTTGCATGAATATGTTTGCAATCTGTCTACAAGGCCAAACTCACTCCACGTTCATTATATAAAATGGGTTTCATTGCCATTTACTCAATTCTGTCTTTTTCTTTTCTTTTTCCTCATGCTTTGGCTGATCGAAAGATGCGAGAAACTGGGTTTTGGGATTTTGGAGTCTTTGTGCGAGCCATATGCAGTGAGAGTCACATATACGGTTACCATATCCTTTATTGGCCTCACATTTTTTCTTTAGCCGGGCCATCCATCTGGAATCTGCTCCATATGCATCTGCTCTACATATGGGTTGAGCTACGTGCTACGTTCTAGGTATTATTCATTTCTATTATTTTAGCTGAAATCCTATTAGATCTTGCTTTGAATTTTCTCTTCAGTTATTTATCTTTGGAAAAAAGGGTGAAGTCACCCCACTATAAGAAACATTGAGACTCATGACGTAAGGTAGGAAATTGATAGAAACATTAAAAAATAAAGCACAATCTAGTAAATATATATAACCTGGTAAATAATTTCATGGAAAATCAAAATTACTTTAATCTCTATCAAATAAATTTAGCGAGAGTTTAAAGTCACTTATAGTAAGAAATTGGAATAAATAAATTTTAGACTAGCCCGAAAATCAATTTAATTAGCATAAATTAGAATAATATCTTTATATGCATGAAAATTGAATATTGAGTGTTTTTATATTATATAAAACAACCAAGTTAATATACCATGTATCGCATGGTGCCCAACACAGAAACATAAACTTTTGGTTTATGTTACTGTATAGCTAGACCTAAAAAAGAATATAGATAAAAAGAAAAATTTTGCATGCTGTATATATCTACAATCCTGCTATTTTTGAAATTTATTTAGCTACAATCCTTCCATTTTTTAAATGTTTGGTGCACAGTGAGGCTTTGGTTTTATTTAAGAAACAAAAATGATCTTCCACAACAAACTTTCGATGCGGTTGAATTCTGATCTTATAATCCTCATAATGGGAAGAAAAAAGATCGCCAAATTTTCAGACAGCATAACACCCACCATTAATGGTAAACCTTGATTTCCACTGAAAAGAACAGATTCCTTGGTAAGAAATAATGGCGCTTTTTCAATAATTTTCTTAGAACACTTTACAATCCGTTGATATCTATGATTCCTTAATTAATTGTACCATATATACATTATAACAAAGAATTAAGTAACAATCACCATTCATTGTAAATCTTGGCAACTGGTTGATCATACTTTATAGACATGAGTTTTTATTTAATGACTGATATGTTGTATGTGACACATTATGCATGATAATTCATCAAACACACATTTTTCAAAAAGAACTGATCATTTAATTTTTTTATTCATTGTGCAGGTTCAATGTGTCTAGGTTCAATGTGACGAGGTTAATACCATTTAATGCGTAGGTTCAATGTGTCTAGGTTTAATGTGACGAGGTTAATACAAGTTAATGCGCAGGTTAAAATTTGGATTCAATGAGTTGGTTCTATCTGCAAGTGAGTTGATAAGGGTGATGAAAATAGATGGAAAAATAATCGAGTTTAGGTCTTCCTTTCTCATTTGTAATCTCATGGATGCATATCTACGACATTCACTCATGCATTTTGGTACATGTTCTAGTCTCTTTCCCCATGCTACAAGTTCTCCATTTCCTAACTGTCCTTCTCAAGTTTCAAACAACAATAATCATCAAGAGGATGTCATTTTATCTAAACGAAAATGCATCGATAGTTGCAGGTGTGAGGGAAAAATAGGTGGAGAAAAGCACGAGAATACTACCCCTTCATCAGGTAAGCCTGCACAAAATGGTAGAGGTATTATTGGGGTTAATATATTAATATCAAAGAAGAAGCTGGAGACCTTGCTTTCATATTGTTCTATGAAGGAGAAGTCAATGGGATAGGTGTGGCTTGAACTTTAGTCTAAAGCCTGGGATGTTAAAGAATATTATTCTTCCAAAAGATGTGACAATGTATGGAGACCATCATTAGATAGCATTCCAGAGGTCAATTAATTTCAGTTGCATGCCACGATAATATTTGTTTCTTGTCATTGATATTGTTGATGTAGTTGTGTGAAAATTTTGTACTGGGGTCAGTTTTATTAATTCTCTAGATTTTTGCATTACAAATTTTCCTTTTTGATGCAGTTGGCCTTCGCCTAATGCTTGGAGTTGCAGGCTATACACCCTCAACTTCAGGGAACAACAACGATTCAACAACATCAAACTTAAGGGAGTTGATTTTGGTTCTTAAAATGTGATTTACTAATTGTGCTGAAATTTTGGGGGCTGTGAAGTATAAGGGTGGTAAGATACCCATACGGGTACGGAGGAGGCTCTTTGGGTAGCGCCTATGGAGACACCGTGTTCGTTCATATACCAATCTCCCAACTCCCCAACCATTCTTCAAGAATCATCGAGCATGCAAGAAGCTGGAGTGAAGAGAACCAATGAACCTCCTCATATCATAGTCATTGTCAAACCCTTATGGTTTTAACTATTCCTCCAGTATACAAGTATATATAGTGATATGAAAAAGCACTATGGTTAAAAATTCTGCGAGGAAAATAAGAACTTGTATGCCTTTCTTCCCTACGACCTTTTCCCTTTCTATATTTGGGTGGTGATAACCCTTTACCGTACACATATGCACACAATCCATGGAGCCACTGTCTTCCAGACAACATTCACTTGAATCACACTTGCTTTAAGTTGAAGATAATGGATTCTTCTTTGGTATCACTATTACTATTCTAGTCTAGTCGAGCATATCGAATACCTACCAAGAAAAGGTTTCAATAACACTATAATGTGGTGAACCATACCGAGAGAAAGAGCACACACATGAAGCAACCAAAAATCTACTTTGGAGAGGAGAATCAGAGCTATTCAGAGGGAATTGCAGCAATTCTCGAGTCTCTTAGGTGGCCATCTAAACAAAGTACTGTAGCTATGGAGAGGGATAAGAAACTACCTCCTCGAGTTAGAAATAGGTACTAGAAGCCTCCTTTCACCCTCATCAATATAATATATTTTGTATGCTTAGACTTCCATGAAAGCCTTATTTCTACTAACCAAATAATATCTATATGGGCCTGGCTCAGTCCTGGCTTGACAAAGGGGGCTCCTCGAATGGGCTTAAAGGAAGGAGGTGAGTACTAGCTTATGACTTTAGACAGTCAAGAGCAAGGAAAAAATTTGAATCTCGTTTCAAAATAGAAGGAGTAGTGCCTTGAATCTTGGAATAGTTGCTAGTAGTTTCTCCAGCACCAACAGTCGTTTCAACACCAAGAATTTCATAACCATTATGTCCAGATTGACCCTGACCATCTGCGGCACTTTTCTTTACCTCATACCTTGATCACTTGATTTTCACAATGAATTCTATATCGTGTCCTAGCACCAGGGAGGTGATGACATGCAGCGTGCCATGAAGCTCTGCAATGCATTGGGTATGTATGAGGGTGGCTTAAGCGGCGGAGAACATCACAGTGGTGGCTTTCAATATTACCAAAACATTAAATGTTTTCCCAGTAATGCTAACTACAGCCTAGCATTAAATTAACATTAAAATGAAATCTGAAATGATTTGAAATTATTAACCTAGGCTTTATTAAAATTATTCTGTTTTCCCTGCAATAAGAGGTGCAAATTAAAACTTTGTATAAAGATTTGTTTGATGATATTTTTCTGCTAAAACATTGGTTTAACCATGAATGTGATGGTTAGTTAAAACAATTTAATGTTGGGTAAATGATCATCGAAGCTATAATCCTAGGCACACAGGGACTAATAAGATCCAAAGGGTCACTATTTGGTAAACATATCATATCATATGCTCTTTATAAACTAAAATTTTCAATGTAATCCAACTCTTAACAAGTTATTGTTTTTGGCATTATTTTTATCAATTTCAAGTAAAACTATGTGCATTGTTCATTGAACCTATTATATTTTTGTTGTTTTCCATCCCTTTTTATGGAATATTTTTATCAATTTCACACCATTCATTGAAAATATTATGTCATAGTATTCACTTACGAGGAGAGCATATAGATTTGGATAATTTCACAATGCTACAACTTTCCAATGGATTTAGTTTTGTTTAGAATTTGAATTTTTATCAATTTCACACCATTCATTGAATTATATCATAGTGTTCGTTAATGAGGAGAACATACATATTTGGACAAATTCACAATACTACAACTTTCCAATGGATTTGGTTTTTTTTGGAATTTGAATTTTGATGTTGTTTAATTATTTTATGTTTTGAGGTTTAGTTTGGATTTTGAATTTTGATACTGTTTAATTATTTTATGTTTTGATTTGTTAATTAGAATTAGAATTTTTTATCATTTAAATATTTTTTGATATAAAATAAATTTAATTTTATGTTTTGATTTGTTAATTAGAATTAGAATTTTTATTATTTAAATATTTTTTTAATATAAAATAAATTTAATTTTATGTTTTGATTTGTTAATTAGAATTAGAATTGGTAACATTTTTAATGATCCAAATAAGTGGTAAGAGCATTTTGTCCGACTGAGCGAAAAAATGGCACCGCTAGGGTTATCATGGACCTGCGTCTCATATGATAGTGGACATTGGCAATTATGGATGTGCGTGTAGGGACACGGGAGGACTGGCCTCCACAAGCTGGAATCCCTTTTTCTCTAGCCATCCCTTGGATTTACAGCTGCCGAAAATTCTTGAAACTGAAGGTTGAGCTTGTTCTTTGTGGGCGCTAGTTGAAACAACTAGTTTATCCTGCCGAACGAAACTTAGTAACGAAGAGCGGATCTGGGGTTCAGGAACACCTATTACATCTATTTTGGAATGGTTTTCTCTGTCTCAGACTCTGTGTATGCCCTCCGCTTGAAGCTTCGCCTTCATGGACGCGGAAACTCCCTTATGGTGCCTCCGTTCGGAGCTGTGGGCCTCTGGCTGCTCGAAGAGGTGAAGCCGAAACCGGGCTGGTGTAACAGGTCTCTCTGCCCTCGACTCACGATTTTTCTGTCATACTCATGCTGGCTTTGCAATTTTTCTGTCTTGGGGAAGGTCGAGATTGGATGGACCTATTCAATAGTTGTGAGCTGGAAGCTTTCGCCCTTTTCAACTTCGCACATGCTCTCGATTCCTTGGGGTGGGCATGGGCCTAGGCTTCTTGCCTTTCCCTTGGAGGTCGTCCCCCTCTACTTCAAGACTCAGCTGCAAGACCCAATAATCATTTGAATCCGTCCTCACCTTTGAATCTAGACATGGAATAACGAAAAGAAAACCTAACAGATGCAATGCTCCGGCAACAGGCAATAGGTAACCCCTTCTAGTTTTCAGATTTTTATCAGACCCCCTATGGGAAAATCTCTTTTAGTTTGGGTACAAGAATCCAACACTGTTTTTCATTTGAAAGAAAAAATCTTAGGTTTGATGGGTTACCTTGTTCCGTTGCAACATGCAATTGGTCTCTTCACAGGACTTTGAAGGATCTCACTATTGTGTCAGGGGTGTCAATCTCCCTTAACCTTCATCTGAGAGGGGGTGTGGTAGACCTCACACCTCTAGATCTGCAGGGGGGCCTTGGGGAAGAAACCCAGAAACTAGGAACAAAAAAATGGAGGACCATCCTACAAAAATATTTTATAGGGGAAAAATGCAGCAGTAACACCTCTAAAACAAGCTCGAAATGCCCCAAGGCCAACATAGTAGAACAACTGGGCCAAACACCAGCACTAAAAATAGAGAGTCCAGAAGTAGAGGAGTACTGCACGACATATGAAGCTCAGGCATTAATATGTCATTTTAACTGATTCTGGCCTAAACCGATGGAGCTCTTCCATTGGATTTTTACACACTGGACCACAAACTTTGAAATCCACCTCTTCTCCAAGGGGTTCTTTATTGGTAAATTTAATTCCTCAGAGGACAGAGATATCATTATCACATAAGGACCTTGGTTATGGGGATCCACAGGTATTTTTATCAACCCATGGTTCTCATATTTTGATGCAAACACCATGAAAGTCACCAGAATGCTGGTATGGGTCAGATTAAACAACTTCCCCCTTCACTTCTGGAATGACCAGGTCTTCGAAGGTATTGGGAATATTATCGGACGATACATCAAAACATATATTGAGATATTAGAGGAGATGATCTACACTTTTTCACGGATCTGCGTGGAAGTAGATCTAAGAAAAGGCTTACTAGAGAATCTCATGATGATCCACAAACAAAAAAACTGGCAGCAATCACTAGACTATGAAAACACTGCATTCAGATGCAGAATTTGCAGGTTGACATGAAACTTACAAAACACATGCCATGAAATGAAAATAGGAAAGAGAAAAAGAATGGGAAATAGAAAAAAGTTTGGCAATACCCCCCACCCGAAGCAGAGGAGGATGAGGCAGAAGAAGAGGATGAAATTGTTCCTATGGAAAACAATCAGCCCTGAAAGGAACCAGAAGTACAAAGGAATGCCTCAACAGTACACATTAATCCACAACATTTACCAAACCTGTCAGATATGAATCCAGAGGACATAGGAAATGGTGGAATTAAAAGACATCATTCATCAGATAATTCAGATTCAGATAAGGACAACAGTACTTAGGTGGAAGATAATCAGATTGTGATGCAGGAGCATCCAACTGAAAGGTTACAGCTGGAGACGTTAATTTTCTTTTGTATTTTTAATTATCTTGTTTTAAGTTACTGGGCTAAAACAACCAAATAAAATTTACAAACTCGAATAAAAATAGCTTATAATTAGTTGAATATTTAGTTCCAGTAGGATAGGAATTAGTTGAATAATTGGTTCACAATTTGTTATGAAACTGAAAAGTAGTTTCCCAACTGTGTGTAATTTCGCAAAGGCTTAAAGCCAAACCAAAACCATGAAGTCAGGGTTTTACCATATAGGTCCAGGAAAAGAAGAAAACAGAAGTAATATTTACAAGCAAAATCTATGTGTGTGCATTTGGCTAGCAACTATTGAATTCGTTAATTTTTTAAGATTACAAATCTGTGTATGATCATAGCACTGTGTATTATATATATTGACGAACTTCATGTGAAAGAACCATCAACAAATACGATCGAACAAGAACAAGAATGAGTCGGAAGGCTCATCAATATTGAACATTAAAGAAACAACTACGGTTAAACCACTGAAGACAAAGCATTCGATAGACGAAAATACAAGTATAAGTCCTATTTATCAAGTACATTTTTACATCAAAGCAAATATTCAACACTGTGTTTTTTTTTTAATGTTTCAATCTTAAATACATAAACATCGAAATCCTAGAAATAAGACAGCATGGCCCTCATCGGGAAACCCTCAAATTATACAATCATCGTGTGGGTCAAAATCGTCCAAACCCTAGAAACGATATTACAATGGCAAAGTTTAAAAACCCCAATACAAGGGATGTCTGACACCAAGCTAGAATAAACATATTGACATGCAGAATCAGACCCTTACTTGAGAAGGCCATGAAACGATAAGTACATAGAAAAAACGCAACAACTATAGCAACATAAATACCCTTATGGGCTTCTTGTATTAAACCCTACAAATTACACACTGCAAGATAGATAGGAAAGACCCTACCCTGTTTTAGTTACAACCACGAAGAAAGCAAGACTGCTAGGAGACTTCCACCAAGTTCCAGAACTTGTAACAACAATACAACAACGAATAAGAAAACTATTTATCAAAGGAAGCAAAGAACTGTAAAAGAGGGACAAAAGCCCCTAATATTACCTGAGGGAAGACGCGATATATCACAGTAAGGAGTCAGTGAGCTCGAAACCATCGCGAAAGGCCAAATTAAGCCAACTATTGAATGTAGCAGAGAGGGTTAGAAGAATATAGAAAGGGGTTCAAATTTATAATTGGAAATTGACATTATTACCTGTGCGGAGGGTTCCAGAAGCGCCAGAGAGGTGTAGAGACTCGTAGAAGTCAAACCCATCCTTATAAAAATGACATACCCGATTCAACTAAGAACGAAACTATACTAGAAAGTATGAAAGTGACAATGGGAAGAACCCTGTGAAATTATCAGCAAAACAACGAATCCAAACACAGAAGAACAAAATAACGAAGGACATCATACTCCAAACACACACCAGCTATAACGGAGAACCAAAACATGCTTACTCATACACTAACAAGGGTAACGTGCATTGCAGAACCAGGTAAGGATGTCGTCAGTGCAGAGCCAAGCTTCACGAAAAACCCTTCGAAAAAAAAGAAATAATGCGACGAAGATCGTGACAGGGTGAGAAAAACCCTACGAATTGACAAAGGTCAAACCCCAGCTATAACCACAGTTAATGAAAATCCCCAGGCAGATTTACCTTTTAATTAATACGAAGGTGAAGTTATGCAGTTCGTAAATTTTTTTTATTATTGTTTCATTTAAAATACATTAATACCCTTGTTCCTCGAAGTATCCCCACCAATTTGTGGTATCCGAGCCAGGTTCTTCTTCCTAAGAAAATATGGAAGTAGGAAGAAGTGGCCGTGCAAGAGCTGTTGTGAGAAGAAGAGGTCAAGGAAGAGCTACCAGGGGAGGGGCAAATGAAGAACTGTGAGAAGAAATTAGAGCACTGTCAACACGTTTGGCAACAGTGGAAGCACGAAGGCATGGGGGTCCTGAAGGAGATGATAGTGAAGAAGAGCCAGAGGTGCAAGCAGAATAAGCAGGGGATTATCCCACAGAAATTAAATTACTAAAATCTGTTTTGATGGCTAGTAGTAAGCTAAGACCAGAGCTCTCCAATTACGATGGCATTTTATCCACAGAGACATTGCTGAACTAGATAAGTGAGTTAGATAAATACTTTGAGTATGAATAAATTAGCGAGGATAGGAAATCAGGTTTGATGTCACTAAATTGAAAGGACATGAAGCACTATGGTGGGATAGTGTGCAGATAGAAAGGAGGAGACTAAACAAACCTTTGATTAGAAGTTAGGATAGGATGGTGGCTAAGATGAAAAGAAAATTACTTCCTCAAGATTACCAAATTTCCCTTTACGGGCAAGTGCAAAATTTGAGATAGAGAACTATGACTGTCAAAGAATATACAGAGGAATTTTATAAATTTAATTTGAGTGGTTATGTTGAAGACACCCGTGAAAAGAGAGCTAGATATGTGAATGGTGTTCGAATGGAAATTTTGGATGATATCAGTATGGTTTCACCAAAATCAATAGAGGAAGCATATCGGTGTGCTTTGAAGGCATAAGAGAAGATTGATAGGAAGCAGAATGCAAGAAGAGGACATGGATCCGGTAGAGGAAGAGGATAGTCCTATGGTAGAGGTAGAAATACTAGCAACAATGAAGAGGGCATCAGTTCAAAGCGTTGACGACAAGCTAAGAAGGAAGGTAACACCAGAGCTAGAAGGCCATAATAGCGGGAAAGAGGTAATGGTAGAGGCAAAGGAAATCCTTATCATAGTTACAAGTGTCAAAAATGGGGACACAGGTCTTTTGAATGTCTTGAAAATGAACCAGCTCGATAGAGGGGAGCATATGTTACTCAACCTGAAGAAACAGAGGCAGAACCACAGGAAGTGGAAAATGCGCCTGAAACAGGAGAAGCCTTGGTGTTGAAAAAGGTCCTACTAAAACCAACTAAGGAGGTGGCTGACCTCACCCAGAGGAAAGCATTATTTCGGATTGTGTGCAAGTCCCATGGAAAGTGTTGTAAGATGATTATAGATAGTGTAAGCACTGATAACTTGGTAGCCACTAATATGGTGGAAAAATTGGGTCTAAAGAAACTGAAGCACCCAAATCCATATAAGGTGTCATGGTTACATAAAGGACACCAACTAATGGTTGATGAGCAGTGTGAAGTGGAGTTTCATATTGGAAAGTATAAGGACAAATTTACATGTGATATCATGCCCATGAACGTGTGCCATATTCTGCTAGGAAGACCATGGCAATATGATAGAAAGGTTGTCCATGATGAGAAGGAGAACTGTTATAGATTCATGAAGGATGGGATAAATAATACGCTAGTTCCCATGAAAGAAGAAGAGGGTGCAGAAAGTAGTGGTACAAAAACACTACTGTTAGGTGGGAAAGATTTTCGACGACAGATGAAGGATGATGAGATAAATTATGCAGTCATACAGAGGCCTCAATTAGTATTAATGCATACAAAAATCACTGATTTTCCCATATAAATACAGGACATGCTGCAAGAGTTTAGTGATATTGTGGTAGACGATCTACTAGATAAATTACACCAAAACAGAGCATTAGTCACCTTATTGATTTTATTCTAGGAGCTAGTTTGCCAAACAAGGCTGTGTACCAGATGAGTTCGAAGGACAATGAGGAAATCAGAAAACAGATATAGGACTTGTTGGCTAAGGGATTGATATGGGAGAGTTTAAGTCCTTGTGTTGTTCCGACTGTTTCAGCTCCCAAGAAAGGAGGTGAGTGGCAGATGTGCACTGATTCTCGAGAAATAAATAAGATCACCATTAGGTAAAGGTTTCCTTTACCTTGGATCGATGATATGATGGATTTCTTGAGTGGAGCAGCGTCTTTTCAAAGATAGATATGAAAAGCGGCTATCACCAGATCAAGATTAGGGAGGGTGATGAGTGGAAAATTTATGATAGTATATTTGGATGATATTCTCATTTTCAGCAAGACTAAAGAGGAACATTTTCGGCATGTCAGGTATGTGTTAAAAAATTGCAGCAGAATAAGCTGCCGATAAATCTTAAAACATGTTCTTTTTAAGAAGGAGTTAATTTACTTAGGCTTGGTAATTTCTAAGAATGAATTGAAGATGGACCCAGAGAAGGTTGCAGCTATAGTTAGCTGGCCATTTCCCATGAGTTTGTTTGAAGTGATAATTTTTCATGGATTGGCAAGTTTTTACCGAAAGTTTATTAAGAATTTTAGTGGAATTTGTGCACCGATGTTGGATACCATTAAAAAGGAAAACCAGCTTTTTCGGTGGATAGAATCTGCTGAGAGGAGTTTTCAGTTTTTGAAGAAAAGTATTACGGAAAAACCAATCCAAAAGTTACCAGATTTCAACAAAAATTTTCAAGTTCGTTGTGACACTAGTGGGATAGCCATTGGAGCAGTACTCAGCTAGGAAGATAAGGCATTATCATACTTCAGTGAGAAACTGAATGAGACAAGGAAAAAATATTCTTCATATGACAAAGAATTTTATGCAGTCATCCAAGCATTGAAGCATTGGAGACATTATTTTCTAGATAGTGAATTTGTCTTGTTTTCAGACAATTCTACGTTGCAATATATTATGCAGCAACATAAGATGAATCATAAAAAGGCAAAGTGGGTGGAGTATTTGCAAAGTTTTACTTTTGTTTTGAAACAAATCAGTGGTCAGGCCAACAAAGTGGCAGATGCACTGAGTAGGAGGAGTTTGTTTTTTCAAAAGAGCACAATACAGGTGTTGGGATTTGAACATCTCAGAGACTTATATGAAATGGATAATGATTTTAAGGAAGCTTATGAAGCCTGCCAAAACCCACTTTTAAGAAACAATATCCCATGGTTGGACTATAACATGCAGGAGGGGTTTCTGTTCAAAGGGGGATGGTTTTGTATCCCAAAATTCCTTATGCGAGATAATTTAATCCAGGGAAAGCAGTGGAGGTTTGGGCAGAAATTTTGGCATAGATGGGACCATGGAACAGTTAAGTCATTTTTAATACTGGCCAAAGATTGGAAGAGATGCGCAAAAATTCGCGGTAAGGTGTAAAGTGTGTCAACATGCCAAGGGACGCAGTCAAAATGTGGGATTGTATACACCTTTACCTATTCTGAGTAGGCCTTGGGACTCAGTTAGCTTGGACTTTGTCTTGGGTCTACCAAAGACACAATGGGGATTCGACTCTATCACGGTAGTGGTGGATCGTTTCACGAAAATGGCATATTTCATTCCATGTAGAAAGACAAGCGATGCCACACATCTTGCACACCTGTTCTTTACAAAGATAGTCAGATTACATGGCTTGCTGAAGTCCATCATTTCAGAAAGAGACGTGAAATTCATGGGCCATTTCTGGTGCACATTGTGGAAGAAGCTAGACACTAAATTAAATTTTAGTTCTGCTTATCATCCACAGATAGATGGGAAAACTGAAGTTGTGAACAGAAGCCTAGGAAATTTACTAAGGAGCCTAGTTGGTGAAAATTCTAGACAGTGGATCGTGTGCTTGCACAAGCGGAGTTTTCTTATAATGACTCACCCAACAGTAGTATGGGTAGAAGTCCTTTCCAAATCCTTTATGGAATTCACCCACAAGGAGTATTTGAATTGCAGGATTTGGGTCAATTAGAACGCAGGAGTGCCAATGACAAATATTTTGCAAAAGCAATCAACGATCTACATGAATAGGTCAAGCTAAAACTATAGGACAACAACCAAAAATATAAGCAGCGAGCAGATCTGAAGATATGGGAGGTAAAATTTGAAGTAGGAGACTTGGTACTGGCACATTTGCGCAAGGAAAGGTTTCCAAAAGGTGAATACAACAAGTTGAAGATGAAAAAGATTGGACCTTGCTGAATTCTTCGAAAATTTTCCTCAAATGCCTATGAATTGCAGTTACCCCTATGTATGGGAATTTCGCCCATTTTTAATGTGGCATACCTATATCCATACATTGTTGTTGATGACGAAGATAGTTCGAAGAGACGAACACGGGACACCCAAGGAAAGGAAGAAGGTTGGATAAAGGAAATGCCTCCAACACAGCCTTTGGAAATTGAACAAATTTTGGATACAAAGGTGGCCAAAAAAATGCACAACAAGGAGTATTTAGAATACCTGGTCAAATGGAAGGACCATCCTCTGGAGGATTGTTCTTGGTTGGATGCTATCCAAATTCAGAATGTAGGGTATTCTATTGAGAATCTCATGGACATGAGCCATGAATTTAATCTACCCCGGGAGTCTGATGTAGGAGCATCCAACTGACAAAAGCCCCAAATATTACTTGAAGGAAGACGCAATCTGTCACAGTAAGGATTCAATGAGCTCGAAACCACCGCGAAAGGCCAAATTAAGCCAACTATTGAATGTAGTAGAGAGGGTTCTAAGAATGCAGAAAGGGGTTCAAACTTATAATTGGAAATTGACATTATTACCTTTGCGGAGCGTTCCGGAAGCGCCACAGAGGTGTAGAGACCTGTAGAAGTCAAACCCATCCTCAGAAAAATGGCATACCCAATTCAACTAAGAAGTAAACTCTTCTAGAAAGTATGAATGTGGCAATGGGAAGAACCCTGTGAAATTACCAGCAAAGAAGCGAATCCAAACACAGAAGAAAAATGGACAAAGGGCATCATACTCCAAACACACACTAGCTATAACAGAGAACTAGAACATGCTTACTCTTACAGTAGCAAGGGTAACGTGCATTTCACAGCCAGGTAAGGGACGCTATCGGCGCAGAGACAAGCTTCACAAAAAATCCTCCGAAAAAAATGAAATAATGCGATGAAGATCGTGACAGTGTGAGCGAAACCCTACGAATTGATAAAGGTCAAACCCCAGCTATAACCACAATTAATGCAAATCCCCAGGTAGAGTTACCTTTTAATTAATCCGAAGGTGAAGTTGTGCAGTACGTAAAATAAAATTATTATTGTTTCATTTAAAATACATTAATACCCTCATTCCTCGAAGTATCCCCACCAAATTGTCCTAACCTTATTCATGCCATCTCAGGGCAGATGGCGCAAGGTCGAGTAGAAGAAAGGAAGGAAAAATTGATTTGCGGGGCTCCTCTCCCACCTTGGTGGATGAGGAGTTTCGTTGTCGTTTTGTCCTTCCTGCTTTTCTCTTTTTCTTTTCTTTTTGCGCAGTTCTTGTTGCATGTGCCTGATTATGTTTCGGGCTGGTCTTGGTCTTTGTGGCTTGCCACCTCATGCGACGTTGCTTCATATGGAATTCTGCAGCATGTACGATGTAAATTTTTACATTTTTATATAAAAAGTTCGATTTTTTCTCGTGAAAAAAATAGAGTTAGAATTTTTTATTATTTCAATATTTTTAATATAAAATCAATTTAATTTAATTTTTTTTTTTAAATTTAAATCATAAAGCATTTTCATTCAACCTTATAACGATTGTAAATCTCTTTTAAATTTCATAAGAAATTTAACGAAAAAACATATCAAGTACATTAAAAATTAATAAATTTAGATAAACATCTTTCGGATTAATCACATTATTACGAATTGGTCGACATTTTGAACCATCTAATGTGGTTCATCCTTAAGATAAGGTGATGTGATTAATCCGAAATACATTTATCTAAATAATGGATCACAAATGTTTTAGATCTAACAAAAATAATAAATGGTATTTGATTAACAATGACTAATATATATTAACATTAATATGATCGATTGTTGATGTACTCAATCAAGGATATTTCTGAAAGTATCTGTATTTCTTTCATTATTCTATTATGTCACTATCACAATCAAGTGTGCCAATTTTTAAATATTTTCTCTTTTGAGGACATCTAAAATGTTATAATGACTCCCCTTGATATGCTTAATATTGAAATCAAAATTGGAAATACAACTTGCAATTTGACAAATTTTGATTCTCCTCATTTTTTATATCTTTTGTCAAAACTTTCTTCATTGTTGAAGCATATGTCCTAACAAGGAATCTCTTGTTCATTAAGTGCACTTTAAATTTTTCAATACAGATCCAAGCTTCTTTAACTTCTTGCTCTATAGTAGAATATTTTTGTTCAGTGGGATTCCAAGTTCCAGAAGCAAATTAGATAATATGTTCTTCAATATTAAAAAATTATTTTAGCGCCCCACCACATCCAATATCATTGGCATCAGTTTCTACTATCTTAGGTAGATTTTCATCAGATACATACAAGATAGTGAGTATCCAAACGTTTTCTTTGATAGTGTGAGAAAATTCTATGTGTGCTCTCCATGGATTGATATTTGTATACAACTATATTTTCCTATCTTGAACACAATTTTGATAAAAATTACAAACATAGTTTAATCATCATAAGAATCTTTGTAGTTGATTTTTTTCCTTGATCTTATCTTGAAATTTGTTTGCAAATGCTAGAACATGTTGTTTCGAAGAGATTTTTCCATTATCTATGACATGAACATGAAATCGTATCTTGGTTTGAAATATCTCCAGTTTCTTCTTGCTTAACACTGAGACATTAAAGTTAACTATCTATTTGAACTCAATGATACATGTTTAAAATGATCATCCAAGGATTTAGAAAAAATCAAGACATCATCTATGTACACAATCTGACGTTGGATCAAGGGATTGATAAGCCCAAGGGATATGAATGCTTCGATTGATAAACCCAGGTGATTGATAGTATAAACCCAAGGGATTAATTATAAAACTACAAAGTATTATAAACCCAAGGGAATGAAATTAAACCCAAGACATATAAACCCTAAGATACATATTATAAACCCAAGGGATTAATATTAAAAACCTAAGGGACTATAAATCTAAGGTAATAATATTAAACCCAAGGGATAAATATTATAAACCCAAGGTATATAAACTCTAAGATATATATTGTAAACCAAAAAATAAACATGGTTGACCATGGTTGACCACAAATGATTTTTAGATTGATACAATCTTTGTCACAAGGCGACATTGGACAATGGTTGACCATGGTTGATTTTGATACTGAGACAATCTTTGTCATAATGCGATGTTGGACCATGGTTTACTAGGATGACCATGGTTGTCACAATATGATGTTGGACCAAGAGATAATCTTTGTCACTATGTGACCATGGTTATTAACCATGATTTATTATAACATCGATACAATATTTGTCAAAATGCAACATTGGACCATGGTTGATCATGGTTGAGTTTCATAATGAGACAATATTTGTCACAATGTGACATTGGACCATGGTTGAGTTTCATATTGAGGCAATCTTTGTCACAATGTGACATTGGAACATGGTTGGCCATGATTAATTTTCATATTTAGAAAATCCTATTATAAACCCAAGGTATATAAACCCTTAGATAAATAGGGAAAATTTTAGGGGCTAATTTTCGCACATTGGCTAATTTTCCATGTTTTTTCCAAAAACAATATTCGCCAATTTCCATTTTTTCTAAAAATTATTTGCCCACATTTTATAGTATACAATTATTTTACCTTAAAAATCGCCAAAATTGTATATAGACAAATATAAAATCATTATAAATATAAATAATTTAAAAAAAATATTGCCAAACATTTTACAATTTGCATATTAGGGACTAGTAAGATTCACCAACGTTTCTAAAATTTAAGATAAACTTTCATCCTTAAACTTCCCTTGAAGATAAATGTTACAAACCTTAAAAAAAAATCATTTTCATATAGAGACAACCTTTGGAAAAATGTGGTGTTGGACAATGGTTGGTCATGTTTTATTTTCATATTGAAACAATCTTTTTCACAATATGATGTTGGAACATGACCATGGATGACCATGGTTGTGACAATGTGACGTTGCGCCAAGAGACAATATTTGTCAAAATGTGATCATAAACCCTATAATAAACATGGTTGACCATGGCTTATTTTCATATTGAGACAGTCTTTCTCACAATTTGACATTGTACCATGGTTGACCATGGATGGTCATGGTTGTCACAATCTGACATTGGCCCAAGGGATTGAGAAACCTAAAGGATATGAACACTTTGATTGATAAATCCAAGGGAACAATTCTAAAACCCCAAGGTATAATAAACCCAATGGATTAATATTATAAACCCAAGGGAATAATATTAAACCCAAGGGATTAATATTATAAAACCAAGGTATCTAAACCCTAAGATAAAAATTAGAAACCCAAGGGATTAATATTAAAAACCTAAGGGATTATAAACCCAAGGGAATAATATTAAACCACAGGGATAAATATTATTAGTTTCCGTCCCCTACTCTTCTTGGTTGAAGCAATAGGATTTCAAAGACAGACAAAAACACTATTTTGTAAACGTAGTTTTATGTAGATTTTAAAATATTTTAGGAATCTAATAAATATTAAAAAAAGTTAATTATTTATTTAAATTCACTTATAAATTAAAATTTTTAAATATTCTAGAAATTAGAATAAAATTACATAAATAATAAACAAACTATCCTTGTGTACGACCATAAAGATAATTTTGAATTCCTACCACATTTTTGTTTTATCATTTTTTGGGAGGCTTGACAACAAAATTGCTGAGCTGATGCTTGTATAATGACGTATAACTTGATGAGATGATAAAAAACAACTACAGGTCGATCCAATGCTACCTTTTCATATCTCTCTTGAAACAATTATATATCATAGTGGGTATATGAATTTGGAAATTTTATTTTACTCAGGGATTTCTTCTAAATATATCAATCCAATTCTTACAACCAGATCTAATAGTCATTTAAACTAATAATTTATTATACAAAAGTTCTCATTCTAAAATAATATTTCAATTCAGGAAAAAAATTATTCTCAATAAATCAATCCAATTATTACAACGAGATCTAATAATCATTTAAACAAACAAATTATTATACAAAAGTTCTCATTCTAAAATAATATTACAATTCAGGAAAAAATAATTAAATTAAAATTATTTCCAAAATAAATCCAATTATTACAACGAGATCTAACAATCATTTAAACTAATAAATTAGTATACAAAAGTTCTCATTATAAAATAATATTACAATTCAGGAAAAAATAATTAAATTAAAATGAACTCCAAAATACCTACTATTAATACCTAGTTTACTGAAGACCAAGTCACACTGAAAAATCAAAGAACAGAGATAAAAAATCTAGTTCCAAGTGTCCCATATTTTTACTATTCTCGGTGAGTGTTTCTTTGAATTTTATGTTATTTCCAGTACTTACAAGAATTCATTCTACAAAAATTTCCCTTATTTCAAGACTAAAATCTAATTTGGGTGTGAGTGGGGGCAGGTGGTGAGAAGCGGTAATTTTTGTGGCATGGCTGAAATAAATGGCCTTGTAGATTTCAAAGCGAGAACATAATTTTGGGAGTGGGTGGAAAAATTTCCTGTGAAGTGGCACATCATAAAATATGTTCCATTCAGAAAAAATTTCCATATTACTGTGGAAAGAAATTTAGTCGAGATGCTCAACAGGTGAGTTAATGGTTTGTGATTTGTTTATATTGTAGTATCCTGTCCTTTCCAATCCAACTCTAAAAATGATTACACGGAGGGATAAAAACCTACTATCATGAATGTGAATGATTGAATATGACAAACATGATTATGAATGAATACACCTGTAGGTTGAAAAGGAGAAGAACATAGAAATGGTGGATATATTTAAGAATTACGTTTGCACCACCTCGTTGCTCAACTAAATTGCATTGCCAAGGCGACATAGAGTGCAACTAGTGATAAGAAGGACACCATCAGAATCACCACCACATACTCCTAACCAAGAACAACATGGAAAACATGAACAAAAAAAACAACGAGCAGAAGAGGAGGATGCCCTTACGAGTAGTTGCAAGAGTTGAAGTGATGAAAACAAGGCTCAAGAATAAGAGACCAACAACTATAAACAAGAAGAGGAAGAAACTAATGAAAACGACGTGCAAGAATCAGAAGGTGGACAAAGTGAGGAAACTGAGAATAATGTGGGACAGAGAACAAGTAACAAGACATAGGAAGAAGATACTGACAACCATAAGCAAGAAGAAGAGACTGATCACAACAACCCTAAAGAAGTTGATTGTGAAGAGAATCACCACCACATACTCATGACCAAGAAAATCATGGCAAAAATGAATAACAACAACATAATTGTAATATTAATGACACATTTAATGGCCTGGAAATTCATAAATTGAGAGCAAAGTTCATATGAAACATGTATAAAGTAGAAAAGGATATCACTTCATATTAGTGAGGACATGGTACAAATGATTAAAAGAGATCTGAATAGAAAATAGTTGTTGAAGCTAGATTGATAAAATAATCAGTGTGTGTACATAGCAATGGAATTTTATTTATCAATACCATGATATATAATCCTATGCACGACACCATATAGAATAGGATCGTGCATAGGGAAAGTACAATATAACTGTGCATATGGAAAGTACAATAAAACTATTCATAATGAATTTTGAGAAATTTAGTCTATGTAAGAGAATTTATTGTTATTGAAGAATATCAAGGAAGGATTTTAGTGAAAGTTCATTTCTATCTCAGCATATACCGTGAATGAAGAAAATCTCTATCCTTGCTTTAGATTTTTAAGTATTGAATGCGTAGCAACAACGTTCATTTTACGAAATATGAACAGGGATAGAGGTAAGGTGTGACAATTTAGGCTGTTTTCGGGTGAAATTAAGGGAATATTAGAGGATTGAATATTGTCTAAAGGAATTTACGTTCACCACACTGGAGGAATTTTTCATATTTGTTTTTTGAGATACATTGCTTGGATGACTCGGTTTTCCGTTCTCCCAAATTTCCATTAAAATTTTTGAAGGTTGTTCTGGGATTGATTATAAAGCCTCCATGGATCTTTCTCAAAAAATTATAATAACTGAAATTTGTTGTAGATTTTCTCAATTTGAGAAGAACTGTTTTGGAGGATTTTGTCATATGGTGAAGAAACATTTAGATTATTGCAGAGAGTTACAATTCAAACTTAATTTTAATAAAGAATTCAGACAAATTACACCCAAAAAATCCAAAAACACATACATGAAAAATACCAAAATGAATAAAAAATAGGCTACGTCATTTGGAAATACATTCTGAAACACAAACACATGGCTTATCACAACATTTTGGAAACCATTTTAAAATTCCTTTATATTACAGACAAAAATGGCAAAAATGACAAAAAAAATAGTTGTAATTAGTCTTTATTCCAGTATACCTGACATCTACTATTATGTTTTATATGTTACAGACCTTCAGGCGTTTATGTAACTTATTTGAAAACACAATTTTTTTCGTAGCAGATCGATGTCCTTTAGTAGAAATTCAATCTAGTTTGTTCAATTTTTAGGACTTGAATAGGAATACCTAAATGTACGAGGAGCACAAACGTAGAGCGAATGAGCACAGACGCAGAGCGAAAGAGCACAAACGGAGAGTGAAACGAGAACAACCCACCAACGGTCTCAAATGTTCATGAAACTAGAAAATGATGGAAATATTTTTCTGGTCTGTCGACCGCCAGATTTATAAGAAAAAAGTTCAATCGAAATTTTTTAAAAGTTCAGCCAAAATTTTGATGCTGGTTTCTCCGTCTTTGGCCAAAAATACAATTACCATTGTCGTCAATGTAAACAACGGAATAATTTTGATTAACAAACAGAAAAAGTTCGGCCGAAGTAATTTCAAAATTTCGGCCGAAGTTACGAAAAGTTTGGCTGAACTTGTGGGAGAGTGAAATTTTTGGGCGCGTTTCTCACAAAAGTGTAACCCACCTTCATACATTCACCCATGATTTTTTTTTTTTTTCCATTTTGTTTATTTATGAAGTTATACATTCTCATTTAATTTTAAAACATTAAATTTTAATGTTTAAACGTTTTGTAGGTTCCCCATTCTTTAGATGATAAAACAAGAAGGCTGCTAGAAAATACACTGCAACCAAATTCTCTATTTGATTGATGCACGTGCAACATTTTATTTGATATAGTATTTTTATAACTTAAATGTGTGTCACATTTACTTTTCTATATAACTTGAAACTTGTAACACTTGCCACATTGTTATATTTACTTTTATTTCTCATGATATAAATTTTGGATATATTTTACATTTTGGATAGTTGAACTACATTTACTTTTATTGAATGATTTTAATTTTTGGACAGGTGTTACATTTGGCATGTGATCACATGTTTTTATATAATGTTAACTCAGATGATCTTAGATTATTTTTTGTTTTTAAAACTTGTTGTTTTGTCGCTTGTTATTTAAAATGAATCTAGAATGAAATTGCAAATTACAAAACACATGTGTTACATGTTATGCATTTGAACATGTGCGAATGTTATATAATTAGGTGTAAATGTCTATTAAAGGTGATATTTAGGTATATTTTGCATGATCATCTGTCATTTAAAACAATCATATATATGGTTTTACATATTTAAGTTTATGAATATATGCACAATGATTGAAGTACATTTGAATTTAATTGTGACATTTTGCATACATGATGACATGTTGTTATAATGTTAACTTAGATTCAATCTTAGATTAAATGTTTTGTTTTTAAATATAAAGTTGTTTTGTCATTTGTTATTTAAAACGAATCTAGATTGAAGTTTCAAATTACAAAACACATTTGGTAAATGTTATGCATCTGAACATGTGTGAATGTTATAATATAATTAGGTGTAAAAGTCTAATAAAGGTGATATTTAGGTACATTTTTCATAATCATGTGTCATTTAAAAAAATCATACCTATGGTTTTACATATTTAAGTTCATGAATATATGTAAAAATGATAGAAGTACATTTGCATTTAGTTGTTACATTTTGCATACATGATGGCATGTTGTTATAATGTTAAATTAGATTCAATCTTAGATTAAATTTTTTATTTTAAATCTCAAGTTGTTTTGCCATTTGTTATTTAAAATGAATCTAGATTGAAATTGAAAATTACAAAACACATGTGGTACATGTTATGCATTTGAACATGTGTGAATGTTATATAATTAGGTAGGTGTACATGTCTATTCAAGGTGATATTTAGGTGCATTTTGCATGATCACGTCTCATTTAAAACATTCATATCTATGGTTTTACATATTTAAGATCATGAATATATAACAATGATTGAAGTACATAAATGAATTTAGTTACATTAAATTTTTAATATATGATGACTTGTTGTTATAATGTTTACTTGGATTCAATCTTAGAATAAATGTTTTGTTTTAAAAGCTCGAGTTATTTTGTCATTTGTTATTTAAAGTGAATCTAGATTGAAATTAAAAATTGTAAATGCAGAAGTGTCCTCAAACACATAACTTTATTGACCATGAAGAAAGATTACATAGAAAATTACAGGAGTTTACACACATAAACTCACACTCTCACATTCTCTCATTACACAATGAAATAGGAAACTAACCTATTTATAAGCTCTATGTTCTAACTTAATCTAGTTATGGATCACTTGGAAAATCAACAAGTGTCCATTTACAATAAATGGCCTTCTAACCATTTTACTAACTTTACTCCTAACTTAGAGCCTAGGAAACGACTCTTTTCTAGAGTCCTAATTTTTAATAACAAATTCCTATTTCTAAATATCTCAAATATTTATTAAATATTCTAGAATAATAATTATTAATTTAATATCTTAAATTAATAATTATTTTATTCAAACTTTATATCCTATGATAATATTTATTTTTGGATCATCTAACATTCCCCCCTATGATCCAAGGATACATTACAACAGATACCAAGTTCATCCCTGAACTTAGTAAATTTTATTCTGCCAAGAGGTTTTGTGAAAATGTCGGAGGTCTGATTTTCTGAAGGGAAAAACATTGGCTTGACGACGTCCTTTGCAATGAGAGATCTGATATGATGATACTTGGTGTCCACATGCTTTGTCTTTGAATGGAAAACTGGATTCTTGACAAGATTTATTGCTGATTGATTGTCGATGAATAATGAAGTAGCTTCTGCTGGAGGAATTCCCAAGTCCTGTAAAACTCGACGTAACCAAACAATCTCACATGCTGCTTCCCATGTTGAAATGTACTCTGCTTCTGTTGAAGAAGTGGCCACTGTAGTTTGCTTCTTGCAACTCCAGGAAACTGCAGCTGACCCCATGTTCATTAAGTAACCTGAGGTGGATACCCTATCATCAATACTGCCAGCAAAGTCGGCATCTAAAAATCCACCAAGTACAAATTTTTTAGTCTTTTTGTAAAGAAGACCAAAATATTTTGTTCCTTGGATATATCGAAGAACTCTTTTGGCTGCATTCCAGTGGCTATCTAGTGGTTCTTGCATAAAATGTGAAAGAATACTGACTACATAAGATAGATCACGATGAGTGGTTGTCAAATAAATCAAGCTACCAATCAACTGTCTGTAAGTAGTGCTGTCCACTTTTTCCCCCCTTCAAATTTTGAAAGTTTTAAGTTTTGTTCCATAGGGGTAAGGACAAGCTTACAATCCTGCATTCCAAATCGCTGAAGAATTTCTGCTGCATATTTACTCTGAAAATGAAGATCTGATGTGGACGTTGGAATACTTCAACTCCAAGATAGTAGTGAAGTAGTCCCAAATCTGTCATCTTAAAACCTGCATGTAACTCCTTTTTCACCTGTTCAATCTGATCATCATTGTTGCCTGTGATGATCAAATCATCGACATACATAATGAGAATGACCAGATATTTTCCCTGTTGGCACACATACAAAGTATCATCAGATTCACTGCGATTAAAACCAACTTTGCGAAGGTATTCATCCATTTTTGCATACCAAGCGCGGGGAGCTTGTTTTAATCCATATAAAGCCTTGATTAATTTACATACTTTATGTTATTTCCCTTCAACTTCAAACCCTAGTGGTTGTGTCATATATACATCTTCCTGTAAGTCCCCATTGAGCAAAGCGCTTTTGACATCCATTTGATGAACTTTCCACCCTTTCTGAGCCGCTAAGGCAAGTGTAAGGCGGATGGTGTTCCATTTAGTGGTGGGAGAAAACGTTTCCTCATAATCGATCCCTTCCTGCTGCGCAAAACCTTTAGCAAAAAGTCGTACTTTATACTTGTCAATATCACCATTTTTCTTGTACTTAATTAGATAAACCCATTTGCATCCAATAGGTTTAACATGCTAAGGACAATCAACAATTTGCCAAGTGTTGTTGTCTTGAACTGCCTGATATTCATCAACCATTTCTTGTTGCCATGTTTTATGTTTTACTTCCTCTTGAAAAGAAGAAGGTTCAGTAAAATCATTTGCTATCAAAGCAAAATTGCCTTCATTTCGTTTTGATCCCGTTGTTCCTGTTTTGTTTTGTTCATTAGGCCTTACATCTTTCAAAAGTTGAACTGCCCATTTTGGAAGTTGTTGCTCACTTGTTTGAGGTTATGAGAAGTATCCATCATTATAAAGGGGATTAATGTAAACTGATGTGCGTCGTTCAGGTGGTGAATGTGGAGAATCACTGTCAGAAGAACTGCTGCTGCTTAGAGATGTTGAGAAACTACTAGAAGCCCCAGATGATTTTTTGGAAGTAGATGGACTGGATGACTCATCTTCAGAGGAAGGAAAATCAATTTTGTACCAATTTGGTGAATTTGGTTGAATTTTCATATTTCCTTTCTGTTTACTGCCCTTAGTTTCTAACTTGTGAAGAAGACTTTCGATTTCTTCAGCACTTTTACTCTTTGTTTCATAAAAAATGACATCCCTGCTCACAATAAATTTTCCATTGGTCAAAAGACGATACCCTTTCTTTTCATCTGAATATCCAATCATGGTGCATTTCAAACTTCTTGAATCAATCTTAGTTCTCTTTTCTTTGGGAACTAAGGCATAACAGATGGATCCAAAAACTCGAAGATGTTTAACTTTAGGTTTGAAACCAAACCAAGCTTCATAAGGGGTGATTCCTTCTAAAGAAGTGTTTGGAGATCTGTTTCTTAGATAGATAGCTATATGGATTTCTTCTGCCCAATATGTTGGACTTAACCCTTTGAAAGTTAACATGGATCTCGCCATGCCTAACAATGTGCGATTCATCCTTTCTACGACTCCATTTTGCTGTGGAGTGTAAACATTTGTAAGATGCCTTCTGATGCCATTTTCATTGCAATAAGTTTTGAATTCATTTGAATTGAATTCTCCCCCATTATCTGTCATGACAGTACCTATCTTTTCTTTGACCTTATTTTCAACAAGTTGTCGAAAATTTTTAAATTTCTCAAATGCTTCTGACTTGTTTTTCAAGAAGTAAACCCAAGTCATTCTACTGAAATCATCAATAAAGAGCAAGAAATATTTGCAACCACCTAATTAAGTTTTTAGTGGACCACACACATCACTGTGAATTAGTGACAACAACCTGTTTGCACGCCATGTACTTGTTGGAAAACTTTCTTGACTTTGTTTGCCATAAATGCAAGCTTCACATTTAGCATTTTCCTTGTTGAAAGTTGGAAGTCCTTTAACCATTCCTTGTTTCTGCAATTGAGAAAGACTATAAAAATTCAAATGTCCATATCTTACATCTCATAATCTTATAGGTGAAATTCCTGTAGTAACTGCCCCTACAAAATCAGAATGCCTTGGAATGACTGTTCCTTTCATCCTTAACAGTTTTTTGTCTTCATATCCTGTCATCACTGTTTGGAAGTTCGGTTTAACTGAATTAATCTTAACTAAGCCATCTTCCATAATTATTTGATGTCCTACTTGTCGAATCATGACCAAAGACAACACATTTTTCTTAAAGGTGGGTACATACCACACATTGGAAATCAATTTTTCTCCAATCTCAGGGAGAAAAACTTTAACTGCGCCTTTTCCATAAGGCGTATGTTTTGTATCATCTGCTGGAAAGATGGAATTAAGATGGCACTCTTGAAAATTCCAAAAGAAATCTCTTCTACAGGTCATTTGCTGAGTCGCTCCTGAATCCAAAATACAAACATCTTCATAATCACTCTTAATATAGGAGGAAATTTGGATTTCTGGTGAAGAAGTGAAGACATATTCTGAGTCATTATCATCTTGATCTTGATCATTTGCAAACTGTGCTGAAGGCTATTGAAACCTATAAATTTTATTGATAGATGTGCGATAATCTGAAGCATAATGACCAACTCTGTTACATCGCATGCAAACAATTTGACTCAAATCGTTGCCTCTTCCTTGAGATTGTCCTCAACCTCTGCTTTGTCCTCTGTTTTGAGATTGTCCTCTCCCTGGATTCTGTCCTGTGCCTTGCTGATATCCTCTGTTTTGATTGTTGCCTATGCCTTGAGAATTGTTTCTGCCTGAATTGGAGCCTCTGTTGGAGTTGTTTCCTCTGTGTTGACTACCACCACGGCCTTGCACTGCTTGATTTTGATTAAAATTACCTTTTCCTTTATTTCTGGAATTGTCAGCTGAAGAGTTGCTAGTACTGGCCTCTGTGAGAAAAACATCTTCACCAACTTTCTTTTTCTTCCCAAAAGTTTTATCATGTTGAGTCAACATTTCACAGAGCTCATCAAACTTTAGCTTTTCTAACTTTCCAGTTAGTTGTAGAGTTTCCAAAAAATGTGTGTAGGAAGAAGGAAGCCCAACAATTAAAATTGTGACCATAAAACTATCATCAACTGCTTGAAAACCAGCATTAACAATTTCCTGCTTAATATTCTTAAGTCTGGAGATGTATTCAAGAATATCTCCTTCTTCAGTCAATTTTTGATGCAACAATTTTAATTGTAGGTCAACTCTTTTTGATTGAGGCTGAGTATCAAATAACTCTATAAAAGTTCTCAAAGCAGACCATGCATCTTTAGCATTTTCGATATGGACATACATTTCATCATTGACAGAGGATTTAATGAGAGCTAATGCTTTGGCATTTTTAACTTCCCATTTTGCTAGTGTAGTTGCATTTGTAGGTTTATTTGGCTTTACATCTCCATCACATATATCATGCCATAGTTAATTATAAACAAGAGTGCTTTCAATGAGGCGTTGCCATGTTTTGTAATATTTTGAGCCTTCAAGTTTGTCGGAATCAGAAAAGAAATTAATTAACTTAGACATTCTAGTGTTAAGACTTCACACCATGAATCAAGCTCCAAAAAATATCAAGATGCGCAACACAACAGCAACACATGACGCAAAAAAATGAACTATCGGGGCTTTGCCTTGACCCTCAAATAGTCGTCGAAACATGAGAAAATTGACTGAGCTTTGCACTTAGCTCTAGTCAATTTCTCAAATATTTACAAGGCAACTTTCAAAATTTGACTTTTACAATAGTGCTCTTGCACAATCTGGTAAAAAAAAATTACCCCCCCCCCTCAAAGTAAAATTACTTTGAGTTACAATATCAACCCAGAAACAAATTACAAGGAAAAAATCTCCTTATTACTCCAAAAAATTACAATACCCTTATTACTCCAATTACAAAAAATTGCAATGTTCTTCAAGTAAAAATAAATATTCTACTTATTTCTCCAATGAAAAAAAAAAACTCCAATAAGAAACATTACAAAAAAAATATACTTTCTCACTCCAAGCGTTAAAAAATATATTTTAATGTACCTTATCACTATTCCTTATCTCTCCAATAAAGGACTTCTTATGCCTTGTCTCTCTAAAATTTACAAAAAGGAAAAAAAAAATTCTTATCTCTCCAATTTGGCCGGTGTCAAATTTCAGAAGCAGCACGTAATTTTAGAAGTAGGAAAATAATTTTAGAAGCAGCCTACCAGAGTAGACCTTTCATACGCTATCAAAGGGAGATTTCAGATCTTACATACACTCTCAAATGCTGGCAGAGTAGAACTTACGTACGATGTCTCATCCAGCCTGGATTTACATACGCTGGTTGTTTAAATGTTCAAGGACAGCTTTCAACTCGGCTTCAATTAAACGCTGCTTCAAAAATTTTAACGTTGCATCAATTCATGTAAACACTATTTGCAACACTCTTTCTTGCATAAAATCAAATCGAATACATTGCTACAATTGAAATGCTGTTTTAAGTGCTATCTTCTGCAGATTTTCTAATTCAACGCTTCTTCAAACAACCTCCTATTTAATGTTGCGTTCTGCAGTGATTTCACTTCAATTTTCTGGAGATTAAAAAAACGTTGCAGAGTGATAAGAAGTATAACTTCACGAGTGCCAATTCAGCACCAAAAACCATTCAATTGCTACCATCTTGTCTTCTCCACGGCTTGCAGCAAATATCATGAGTTTTTACTTCGATGCAGCTTGTATTCTCTACCAGTAGGAGTTTTTACTTTGATTTCTCTACTAATACACCATTTCTTCTGGAGATTTCTCTTAAAAAAAATTGCAGAATTATCAGAAGAACAAGGCCAACAAGAAAGCCTTCTAATATCGATGTTTTGATTTACAAATAGATAGTCAAATTCGTGATTTTGATTCGTATCTCTCTGAGTCTAGACTTAGAAGCAGATTCGTTAAATAACATCATGTCAACAGCGCTATATCAAACAACCTTATGTCAACAACGCTTTCCCTTTTTTTTTTGTTTACTTCACTCAAACAATTTGAAATAGCAAATTCACACAGATTTTGCAGTTTCTTTAAAAAAAAATGATTTTAGAAAATACAAATCTAAAATCAATAATAAAATTTCTGTTCTTTTTTAAACAAATTTTTTTACAAATCTCATACCAATCTTTTGCTGATCGATTCAACGGAGTTGAGTTTTCCAAGAATTGGGAGAGCTATAATCTTCCTCCTCGTATCCACTGCAACATTACCGTGGTTCTGATACCACATGTAAATGCAGAAGTGTTCTCAGACACATAACTTTGTTGATCATGCAAAAAGATTACATAGCAAATTACAGGAGTTTACACACATAAACTCACACTCTCACATTATCTCATTACACAATGAAATAGGAAACTAACCTATTTATAAGCTCTATGTTCTAACTTAATCTAGTTATGGATCACTTGGAAAATCAACAAGTGTCCATTTACAATAAATGACCTTCTAACCATTTTACTAACTTTACTCCTAACTTAGAGCCTAGGAAATGACTCTTTTCTAGAGTCCTAATTTTTAATAACAAATTCCTATTTCTAAATATCTCAAAGATTTATTAAATATTCTAGAATAATAATTATTAATTTAATATCTTAAATTAATAATTATTTTATTCAAACTTTATATCCTATGATAATATTTATTTTTGAATCATCTAACAAAAATTACAAAACACATGTGGTACATGTTAAATGCATTTTAACATGTCTAAATGTTATATAATTATGACATACATCTATTAAAAGTGATTGTACATTTCACACATGATCATGTGTCATTTAAAAAAATTGTAGATGGTCAAATACATATTTAAGTTCAAGAATATGTAACGATGATTGAAGTACATAAATGCATTTAGTTACATTACATTTTGAATACATGATTACTTGTTTTTATAATGTTATCTTAGATTCAATCTTAGATTAAATGTTTTATTTTTAAAGTTCAAGTTGTTTTGTCATTTGTTATTTAAAATAAATCTAGATTGAAATTTCAAATTACAAAACACATGTGGTACATGTTAAATGCATTTGAACATGTATGAATATTATATAATTAAGACATACATCTATTCAAAGTGGTATTTAGGTACATTTTTCAGATGGCCATGTGTCATTTAAAACAATCATATATGGTTTTACATATTACAAGTTAAATACATATATATTTAAGTTCATGAATATGTAGCAATGAATTTTTTTTTTTCATTTAATTCATACATTTTTCATTTGAAATAATTTTTATAATGTTTTAATATACAATACACATATATGTACATCTAAAAAAAATTATAAAATTCTAAGTGTACATAGATGTGTCAAACAATCAAAAAAATTTTAAATTACATTAAAAAATATCTAGTACATAACATTTTTCATTAATGTACATAGAATTACACCTATGGATTTCAGTTGATAGTAAACCTGAAATTACAAAACATGTACAACAATTTTTGCATTCAAGAATGAATATTATAATTTTCTTTAGGCGTCTAAAGAAAAATCATAAACTTAAAATTTGCATTATATCAAATATGCTAGATACATACATTTTGCACTAATGACATAGAATTAACTAGCTCATACCAGAGAATGTATGAAACTGTTTAAGACCATAAAATCAACATGTATGTGTACATGCGTATAAATTACTTGTTGTGTGCATGTGAAAAAACAATGTACACGTGCAAACACTTGTACATAGCGTAAAATATACATATAATAATGTAAAACTTAAGAAGGCACAAAAAAAGGCTAACAATTTCTACTTGAGTTCTGTAAGTTCTAAAAGATGAATCCAAGGAGAAGAAATTGTTGGACAGTTCAATCGAAAATATTCTAATGGAATTCCATCTTCAATGATCCATTCATGACCATCTTTTGAAATTTTCCATTTCTTAATTTTCAATTTTTTATTTGATTAAACTTCTATCAACTTTATGTGTGTTGCACAAACCAAGTGACTATATTGACAAGTTATGACATTAGTTTCATCGTCTTGAATTTAAACAAAATCCTCACTTTGATGAGTTTTTTTTAGAAAAAATAAACTTTCAGTATAATAGACCCTCCATCATATATAAATCTATTATCATCATAGTTTTCCAAAAATTTCATCTTTCGTTTAGTGCAACACATGAAATAATACTTAACATTTTCTACGTTTTTAGTAGGTGCAACTACAAAAAAAACATCTCCTCCACAATAAAATAAGTACATAAATTTAGATCATAATTAAAATGAAAAATTAACTTCAAAATTAACATGTGTACTTTATTTTATTATCTATTTCTAGATCTCTATCATTTGAAAGTAATTGAAATATTACCTTCTCTAACAAGATCAGAAACTTGATCACCTTCAGATGATACTATAGTCTCCTATGATTGCATTTCTTCAAAGTTTGTGACAGACATTTTCCCCTTTGTATTTAGTTCCGTATGTCGCCAATATTTTACGTACATTTTGTTTTTACAAACATCATTGGATTCCATGTCGTCTATGCAAACATGAAAAAAACAAGAATATTTTTTTTATCAAATGCAAACACATTTTGGTACTCCTTTTTTTTAATTGAATGCAATTTTTTAGTCCCTTTTTTTTGTTTCAACGTTATTTCCAATCGATCTATCTACATCTTGGACCCCAATATCTAAAAAAACCTATATGTAAAATTCAAATAAAAATAAAAATATGTTATTAAAAATACAATCAAAGATAATCATTGTGATAAATATTGTTTAAACTTAGAAAATTAATAAAACTTAGATCATGTAAATTAAAGTTCTACACACACACACACACACATATATATGCAAGTTAATTTGTATATATGTACATGTACCTTCATACTTCCCTTGACCATTTATTCTCATGGCTTAGTGCAATGATGCACCATTGAACAACTTGTTCAACTAAGACAAGTCTGTGTGCAGAGTGGTCCATTTGATATCTTCGAAGTGCTCATTTTATGCATGCGCCTGCACCATCATGTTCTCCTTTTCCATGACCAGTCTCAAAGAAATTCTAACAATGTTTAATGTGGGTTTTCATATGAAGACGACACAAACAAAAGAATGATTGTGAAGATTTGAATTGACCCATGCATCCATCTGACCATATCCAATTTTCATTGAATTTTATTCCACAACTTTTCAATGAGTCATAAATCTTATCAAAACAATGTTGTAAAAAATATGTATCATGTATACAGTCGTCACTGATATATAAGTGATATTTTTTAATAACATGTTGATTTTTATTGGTGCTTTCTATATGACCAACATTTTGTTCAGCGTGTCTATATAGAATGTGGAAAAGAATAGAGACTTGGTCAGCATGATAGTATTCACTCTATATTTCATTTTGTGGAACAAATGTGTAATTCTCTGCAAAATCAACTATTGAAAAAATGGTCACTGGTGGAAAAAAATCACGGGATTTTTTGAATTGCAAGTCCCGCCATCAAGCTCTATGGGAATGCTTGGTGTATTTATAAATTTCTACCTCAAACTTTCTCAAAAAATCTATCAAAAAAAAGTCTTCTTCTTTTAAATCAATCCTTTTAGCACTTGCAGTACTACTTGAACCAATCCATGTATGAATATATTCATATGTCTTCCATTTCACTTTTATTTTAGACAATGATTGATCATTTATATCAATAATATATTTGTTGTGAAATAATGTCAAATTTGCACAATGATCGCATTTGTTTACCATCGATGCATTTCTTTTGGTAAAATAATTCATGGCTTTCTCTTGCACATAGAATTTGAGATATGAAATCATGGATAGTGGAAGGAGGAGTTGAATTTTTCCAAAATGTTTTTACAAAAATTAAGGAATGTGTCATAATATAACTGAAATTCCACATGATAACGACAACAAAAAGTGCCGCGTATAGTGATAGGTTTAACATACCATGGTTTTTTTTGCACAAAAGTACTGATTGGAACATCAATTTCATGATTCTCTTCTATTAACTTGTTGAAAAACTCTATTTAAGTAGTATCCAAGATATGTTTTGCATGTTCTTTGTACATATTTCATGCTATTGTTCGTCACATTACATCCCTTGATTTTGGTGAAGCACGTGAATTTTTAATCCAGTATTCATATATTATTTTTTTAACATCTTCTCCAAGTCTATATTTGTATGGTTTACCACAAATAAATGTCCAACAAGCGATTTCTTCATTTACATCTATTTACAATCAAAATTTCTGATGTTTGTGCAATGTTTTTCATGAGGTCCCTAACGCTTGTGCCATAGATTTTACCAAATGATTCTCTTTAGTACTTGATGAAACCACTACCATTTGTATTGCTTTGCATGCATCTAAATCACTTTTCTTTCTAGATATTCCAATTGAATTTAGAGAACTATTTATATTTTGAATCATATTTTCCTTCATTTTTATTTTTTATTTTATTTTTCGAATACCCAATAAAGTTGTAGCTTCCTTTAAATTATTTGATGTTAAGGGACTTCTCAAAATTTGGGCTTGAACTGCCACATTTTCATATTTAAGGAACATATCAATAATGCGCTTAACACGATATCATATAACATGGTCAGTTTTTTTATCTCCATATGTCTGAGTGTCAACATTTTCAAACATCTCACCATCGATATTGATTTCATCTGTAAATATTAGAATTAAATGTACAAAATGAGTTTACATATTCAATAAATAATTAAATTAATAAATATGTATAATTTCAATAGTACACATTCAACATATATATACATACTTGGTGATTCAATTTTTTCACTTGAATTTCTTTCAACATCTTCAGTCATTGGTTCAATATCTCTTTCACTTTATTTTTCATAAGTTTCTATCTCATCATCAATGTTATGAGGAATATATCTCTCTGTTTACATTGCAAGACATTTTTCAAATTAGTTCATCAAATAAAAATTAAGTTTCACAATACTATTAAATTTTAAATATCATTTATAATATTTACATTTACATACCTACTTCAACTTCTAGTTGAGTTTGATTTTCCCTTTCAATATTTCAGTATTATTTTCTCTTTTCTTGTGATATTCTCTCCCATATTCCCTATGAGCCTTAGGGCATCTTGTTTGATCATATTTTCTTTTGTAATTTCTTTGATTTCCCATGATAATTTTGTATGAAGCTCAAAAAATTTCCTTCAAAATCCTGCAAAAAAAAACTCACTATCAAAATTTAGACAAAAACTCACTTCAAAAAATCATCACAAAAGATTTAGTTAAAAAAAAAAAACTCACTTTATAAATTTTGCACAAAAGACATACTTTGACCCAAAACATTTACTTCAAAAATTTTGCCAAAAAAAAATTATTTTAAAAATGAAGCTCAAAATATTTCCTTTAAAGTCCTGCAAACAAATCTCACTTTAAAAATTTAGACAAAAACTCACTTTAAAAAATCATAATAAAAGATTTACTTCAACCCAAAACACTTACTCTAAAAAAATGTCACTTGAAAAAATGCGTGCAAAAAATGTCCTTTGAAAATCAAGCCCAAAAAACCTTTAAAATTTCAGCCCAAAAAATTTCCTTTACAAATTCAGGCCAAAAAATTTCCTTTCTAAATTCAGCCCAAAAAAATTCCTTTGAAAATTCAGCCCAAATGAAGAAATGTGTGCAAATAATGTTGACGTTTTTGGCTATTTATATAGTTGCAAAATTTATTTTTTTAGAAGGGATTCTCAATTTTTTCCCGACTGACGAGATTTGCGAGCAAAAGTTCGACCAAACTTTTTTGACGTTAAAATTAACAGGACAAAGTGACAAAAAAAATTTGACCAAAGTATAAAAAAAGTTTGACTGAACTAAAAAGTCTGTAACTACGCTATAGCTTGGCTCTGAAGACATTTATTCAACTTTGGAATTGTTAAACTCCATCAAATTTTATGAATTACCTTTCAGAACTAAGACTAGCATTTGCAGAATTCAATCTACTTTCAAGAGATATAACTTTTATGGGATTCCATAGATATTTAATAATTTTAATTACTTTTGTAATAAAATGCGTGCAAAAAAATTCTGAAGGTCATTATGATTCAGGGAAATCAAAATTATGTATCTCTCAAAATACAATGTAAAAAATCTGAAAAAATTAAGCTGCTTTACATTGGTCTGTCATTTATAATGGGTAGTTTTTAAACTTTTATTTTATAACTAATATGTTGAGAAACTTGACGTGGACTAAAACATATTGAAAATATGAAGTTTTTTCATATTGGTTTAGTTCAAAAAAATCTATTAATTATGATATCTGATGCATGAGCATCAAAGCTAAGTTTTCATTATTTAATTATGTAATTAGGGGGGTGATGATTTTTAATTATTTTATTAATTAATTTTTTCATTTTTAATAAATTAGGAGAGAAATTATAAATGTGAGGATTATTGTAAATATTCCTTAAATAATTAAGGATACGAGTGGAGCTAAATTAGGTAGATAATCTAGGGATGAGGAATTCCATAAATGGGACTTAGTTGGGTCCAAAAAAAGATTAATCTAATTTAGATTTTAAGTTGAGATTTGTGTGGAGGAAATTATGGAATGGAATAAATTATATTTATGTATAAATATGTAGCTTGTGAGGGTGAGAAAGAACAAGTGAGGAAGTGCGCAAGCGAGGAATACAGAGAGAGTAAGAGAAATAGTTTGAAGGGCCGAGAGCCAAGAGGCCGCCCATTGTAATATTTGGGCAAAGAGTTTTTATGTTTTATATCAGTATTTTATTTATGTGGATCTCTTTCCTTCATATGTATTTTGGAGCTGAACATATTCGTGGTTTTAACGTAGAATTTTAATTTTGAAGGTATCACATGAGTTTTTGCATGCTAGGATATGTTTAACCCAATATCCTGGCATAAGTTGGTTTCGTAAATATAACGATATCGAAGTAGACTCTGTCTAGATTATTGTAACACGTTTTTTTCTCAAAAACACCAAGTTTTAAAAGAATACACCAACACGTCTCAAAATGAACTTTTATGAATCCTTTGATTGTTAAAGAACACACACTCAAAGAATTTTTAAGTTGACATATCAAATGTGAATAAGAAAATTCCAAAAAATAATTAATAGAAAGCTAATAAAATTTCTAATACGTTTTATTTTTATCGTAAAATGAAATTCTAAATGGAATTTTTCTTTTTGGCTTGTAGAAAGTTGAAGAACTTCTAAAAATGATATTTTTTTCTCAAAAGAGGGTAAAAAGTGTAACCCAAATTCACATTTTCACCCATATGTACGTATTTTAAAGTTCTTCATAATAATATATTAAAACATATTAATGAACTATTATACCAATTTTTCTATTTATTTTATTTCAGAAGGAAACATATTCAAAACCAATAATAAATATTTATTTAATTACATATGAGAAACTTCTTCCTTGCAATGACTTGTTAAATGACATAATTACCATAAATTGAATCCTTGGCAGAGGAATGGCACAAGTGAGCTGAAGGAGTTTTACAGGTGCACAGGATAGCTATGTACATGTGGGGAAAAGGGATGTTGGGGCTGGAAAAATTGGAGAAAAGGCCAATATTGGAGATCTAAGATCATCAGGAAACATATGATTTTTCAGTTCCTAATTCTATTATACCCTCTTCTATCGATTCGATGGGTTTTTGCCTAAATCATATGCTTTATATCAGTGGATCTACATCTCGTGGTAAAAAAAGTTTTACATTTACCTATGTTGTAAAGGTTTTCTCATTGTACAATTTGGATGAAAGGACGATCTGGAAAACGTAATATAACAAGGCCCCTGGTTTTAGGGACATGTTGGGCTCTATATGACCCATCGATTCCCTGAAGTTGACCCTTTAATGATGGTGTTGTCAACAATGCGAGTGTGGGTGAGGAAACCAAACATCCCACAACCATTTTGGCATCATCAATTCCTGGAAGATACAGGGAATACTTTGGGGCCTTACAAAAAATCAGATAATGATCAGATAATTTTTTTTGTTACCCTTCATCGGATTTGTATAGAGATAAATTTAAACAAAAGCATACGAGACAACATAAAAATGAAAAATGGAAAACATGAATGGAACCAAAGTTTGGATTATAAAAACACAACATTTAGATGGTGTACTTGTTTTCAAACATGTCACCTACAAAACTCATGTCCACAGGCCAAAAAACACCTAAAGAAGAAAAATGGGGAAGCTCAAAAAAAGAAAGGTTGGCAGCACACTAACTTTGAAGAATCGGAGTATGAAGTTGAGGAAGTATCCCTTTTCAAGATACTAAGGATAATAAAATCATGTAAAGTACTTACTAGTCACAATAAATTGACCATGATGGGGAGAGAACTCAAGAAGGAATTCCTTCAACATAGATGGTAAGACAAGCAAATGGGGCTTCAGAAACAAAGAGAGCTCATGAATCGGTAAATTCAAATTCAAACAAAGACCAACCCCAAGCGGAGTTGGGTTTTGATTTGGCAATCATTCCAGTGGAATATTCTAGTGGTAACTAACAAAAGGTGTATAGGAAGAAAGAGAAAAAAAAATAATCAGCATGATTATTAAAAGTGACGATTAATTTGTTTTTCCTATTTTCTATCTGTTTTTGTCTCCTAAGATTTTTGCCTTGCCTTTTGTTGGAAGGATTTCGACCTCTGCAAAATGTAATTTTCTTTTTATCTATAATAAAATTATGATTCTCTTTGGGAAAAAAATAACACCTAAATCATTATTATTCATCCCATTTGTATTCTCTTAAATTCTCTTAAATTTTTAAGATAAAGATTATTAATGTCCACCATGGATTCCATGTTAATTATGGTGTTTCCTTACCTATCCTACACTATTATATTAATTTTGTCTCTTAAATGTTTTCTTTTCTTTATAATAAAATTACGATTCTCTTTGGGGAAAAAAATAACACCTCAATCATTATTGTTAATCCCCTTTGTGTTCTCTTAAATTGTTAGGATAAATATTATTAATGTCGACCATGGATGTCGTGTTAATTATGGTGTTTCCTTACGTGTCCTACACTATTATATTAATTTTGTCTCTTAACTTTTATAGTCACACTAAGATTATGTGAAGCGAGAAAATGAGGCTAAACAATCAGAATGAGCCAATGTCCAACAACTAAAGAAAGTACTACATGCATATGTCTATCTTTTAAAGTTCTTCATAATAATATATTAGCACATATTAATGAACTATTATACAAATTTTTTATTTATTTGATTTGAGATTTAATTAAAGGAAAGATATTCAAAACCAATAATAAATATGACTTTAATTTAAAAAATATGTTTTCTACTACCGAATGAACTTTTTTTTTAAATCCCTTTATTATTTTTTATATTTTTCTTCTAGTTTATAATTGAATTCTCACGATATTTATAAAGAATTTTCATTGACGTGGGCTAAGTCAAAGAGAATGGAGCTGATGGAAGAGGGATTGAAATGATGTTATCTCTCCCCTAAAAGAATGAGAATGAAAACGACATATTTTTTCTCCAGACTACACATATTTTAGTTGCGACTCATATCTCAATCTATGAGTACCACGACGATGAAAAGTAGGATGTACAAGTTGGTTTATTCTACTTGTTATATGTTTTGGATTTTTTTACAACTTATATTTTGGTTGAATTTCTTGAGAATCGATATTATGATTTGCAATTCTATCAAAATGGCTATGGTTATGCAAGTTATTATTTTTATTACTTGGAAGATCCCTTTACCTCATCTTGGTCAACGCTATAAGAAATATGATATCTTTATATCCTCTAATAATGGCACAGAGGGAATTATAATAGAGACTTTATGTTCAAATGGGACTATGAGCAGCTTTGGGTTAGAGAACAACTAGCTAATGGCAGGTATGAGTCCCCACCTAGTTGCAGAGTGCCCACTTCTGCTTCACAAGAAAATAATTTTTTCTGCTTCACAATATCTCATAATGGTTGTGCCTGTAAGATTTTCATCCTATATGCAAGCTACACAAGGTAAAACCAATAAATAGAGAAAAAAATTGAAACAAAAAGATAAAACCCTATCTATATCCATCAATAAATAGGAAAAAAATAGAAAAATAAATAAATTAGCATGTATTAAATGAAAATGGAGAAGGCTCGATGCATTTTGTCCAAGCAATGTGGTGCTCTGTTATGTCTCACTGTTGCGCAAAAAATTCATCCGCAAATCCTCGACAGGATTTGAGTATCGTTGTGGAGGGAAAATAAAATATGCAGTTCCTAAAATATTTATTACTGAATAAATAATATAACCATTAAACCTAATTCCAAAAGGCACACTCATTTATGCTATCTCCCTCTCTCGATATGAAGGAAAACACTTAAAATCAGTTTATAAACTAGTCTAGATCCACCTTAACTCTAGATTTATCAGGCCTTGAGAGGGATCAAATCTCTCGAGGTGCAAATCTTCATTGATGTTTTTCACTCAGAAAAGATGTTTGCACCTAAAGTTACAATTTAGTTAGTTTATATGATTTTTTTTATTTATTTTTATTTTAGCAATGTGAGATGTATTATGAAGTGTTTTGATGTTTATTATGAATTTATTCCTATAATAATTCACCAACCATTTAATTTATATGGTTTTTTTAGTTATAAAAGAAATTAATTGCATTGATAGTCATGTTTATTTGCCAATCAAAATTTCAAAATTTTAATTTTATTATCAATAATTAGTAAGTGGATGGTAGGGATTTAACCTTCATAAATATTCTAGAATATTCCTAACAAGATACATAAATCAATGATTGATACTTATGTCCAATGAAACTATGCACTTTTTACTCTTTTAATTAAATTGAATAATAAAAAAATTCTCATATGAGAAAGTGTTATATAAAGTATTATTGTTTTTTGGGAAAGTGGTATTACCAGGCATATATTGGCCCATGGTACTGTAACAAAGCCTATTTATAGATAAGGAATCTTGATTATAATGTGGAAGTAAATTTCCATGTTTAAGAATTTATTTTCATGTTTATTTAAATGTAAATATGTTTAATATATAAATGAATTATTTTTATAATTAATAATACTATAAGTAAATGAAAACTTTGGTTGATTGATGTATGCTAAGATGAAATGGAATATTTACAAAGGGAAGAGAAGACATTAACCAATAAATAATTCATATAATTGATAAGATTGAAAATATATTAGATGATTGGATTGAATGACCAATATTTTCTCTCAATTATTTTTAATTCTTGTAAATAATTTTAATCAACATTAATATTATTACTTTAATAAAATAATATTAGTATATTTATATAAATTAAATAATTAATAAATATAGATAAAAATAAGCATCAAAATACTTAATTCATTATACATTCTACATTACTACAATTAAAAAAATCATAAATATAAATTAACTTATAATTTTATTTAAAATTAATATAACATTTATTTAATTAATCAATTTACTATCACTATTAACAATAAGATAACAATAATCATGTAAAACCAAAACCACTTTTTCCCTATTCTCGTGACACACTGATTTATCCTTTGAATACATGATCCAGCAAGAACAGAAAAAACTTCATTTTAAATTAAATTTATAAACTGAATTAAAGTTGGAGGAAACTATTCATATTTCTGAATATGCAGGTATGGGGGCATATTTCCCCAGAACAATTCACAACAATTCATTTTACATGTATAGACAAATCCATTGATTTCCGGGAAGCTTGAGATGCAATATAAAGGCCTGTAACTATTTTACTTATTTCTTTCGAGCACGACCAGGGAAAAGACCGTTTCCATGGAGACTGTCGTTCCACTTTAAAAAACTCACAACAGAAAATTCCCGCATGGTTGGAAGGCCCACTGCAACACAAATTGTTGATTAACCTTATATTTATTTTATCTATTTCTCAGAAATGTTTTATAAATGTCTATAAAAATATAAATTAAATGATTATACATGTATAGAGTAATCAAAATATTTATGATAAGATAAATATCTATAACAATTAAGAGACTTATTACAAGAATAGGATTTGATAAGATAAATTTCTATACCATCCAGAGACTTATTACAAGAATGAAGAATTAAAATAGTTTAGGAATGAATTAAAATATTTTGGGAATTTTGATTTCATTAATTGAATGATTTGTATGATAAATACATTTTTGTAATTTATTAAATCTAAGCCATCTTTAGTTTTTATTTAAAAAAATAAAATTTACCTAAAACCTATTCCAGGCACCTATTCCAGGCACCTATTCACGGCACCTTTAGTAACTAGATTAGAAATCATGACTTGTTGGTCATAGGTCTTCTTACTAGTTTTTATTGTATGATCATATTGGATGGGGCTGAGGATGGTTACGATGGGGAGGGAATGATCAGAGTTATATCCATGCACCGCGGTGAAGAGTAAAGCGGTGTCGAAGCCGTAGATGTAGAGGATAACAGACTCCCTTTGATAGGAGAGCCACTAATTGTGCTTGCCACCTCTATTATATCATGTCTCTGAATCAAATTTTCAAGCAAGTATCTTTTATCTCTATCAAAATAATCAAAATATTTTTTAATTGCTATAGTCTAAAAAATCCATAGAATAATCTAGAAATTTTGGTAAGATTTTGAAATTTTTTGGCAAATATTTATCATAATCTTATTTATAGTTGTTAAACTTCAGTATTTAGGGTGCTTTAAGGGTTTTTGATAGTGCTGAATTCATTTCCATTATCAAAAATATAATTCAAACACTCCAACTACCTGATTTTTTAAAAAGAAAATTCACTGGACTCCAGCAAAAAATTCTCGTCCAAACTATTCTATTGCATTCGTAAACAACTCCTTTCTTAATTTAACTCCAATTTTAGTAAGTAACTGATTTCGAACTACGAGAGAGACATATTATCAGCGTTGGGCAAGAAAAATGCAGTAAACAATAGTAAAGTTTAATGAGTTAGTTATTTATCCTAGCATAAATGATTTCCAAGGGGCTGGTTGATTTAGGAAGAGTCTTTAAGCCAATGAAATGGAAAATTCGGCAGAATCCATCGATGGCTTAGAGATGGGACGTCGAGTCCGTCGCTCTACGGTCCCCCGTTCTCTCCCTCTGATAAATGATTTCCGATGGGTTTAACTCTCGTCTGGTGTCTTAAAATATATAATTACTTCCCGCATGCAAAGTTAGATAAACAGTTAAGTGAATTAGTTGAGTTGAGTTATAAATAGATCTGGTGAGTGAGTTAGAGATTGAGTTAAGTTAGTTGATCAAGTTCAGTTATGTGAAAGAGTGTGTGCATGTCAATTAAGTTAAATACCCTTCATCGGGTTCATTGTATTCATTCAGTGAGATTATGATTTAGAGATTAATTGAAGAGCCGCAGATCATTGTTTTGTGTGTGAAATACTTGCGTTATTCTGTGATTGAATCCTTTGCTTGCCCAACAAAAAAAATCTGTATATAAATAATAAAAAATAATAAAACCTAGGATTTTATTACAAGGTATTTTTTGAGCTTTGCAAAGTATATCAAAATATTTTTAGGGTTTTAGCAGTGAACTTTTGTTTGAAGAAAGATGGCTACAAGCAGCTTCCACCAACAAATTCATTCTTTCACAAGGAAGGATTATGATGTGTGGACCATTAAGATGGAGACCATGCTAAAAGCACATGATGTTTGGGATCATGTCAAGTTTGGGTTTGTAGAACCTGAAGATTATGCAGAAGAACGAGCCTTCAATAATGAAGAGAGGGAACAATGGAAGAAAGACAAGTGGAAGAATGCACAACCATTTCTCCTAATCCAGAAGGGAGTGGACCGAGCAGTGTTCCAGAAGATAATGATCATGTCTTCAGAAAATGAGGCATGGGAAACTTTGGTGACAAGCTATCAAGGTATGGCCAAAGTTAATATTGTTAAATTACAAAATACTAGGAGAGATTTCAAAATTTTGCAGATGAAGGAGACAAAGGACATCGATTCCTTCATGAATAGGGTCATGTCTGCCGTCAATCAGTTAAAAATCTATGGTGAAGATATTAAATATCGAATAGTGATCGAGAAGGTTCTTCGATCTTTGTCTACCAAGTTTGATGTTATGGTAACAGCCATAGAAGAAGCGAAGGATTTGGAAAAACTTACAGTTGATGAGTTGATGGGATCCCTTCTATCACATTAGGCAAGGATAGAAAAAAATAAGGATTTCACTCTAGAAACTGCCTTCAAAAGTCAAGTTTATATTTCAAGAGGTCGAGGCAAAGGTCGACCAAGAGGAAGAGGATGAGGCAACAGCTATGGTGGTGAGAGAGATGGTCGAGAAGAGCATGAGCATCAAAGTGGAAGCAACATTGGCAAAAGATTTCACAACAATCAAAGGTTTGACAAATCAAAGGTGAAGTTTTATTATTGCAATAGATTTGGTCATTATGCTCGTGATTGTAGGAAGAAGATAGCTGATCAAGGAAATCAAAGAGCTAATGTTAGTACAAAGAAAAATGACTCCATGTTTCTAGCATGCAACACCATGCATGCACCATCTGATAAGGTTTGGCCATTAGAAAATTGTTGCAGTAACCACATGACAGGCAACAAGAATTTGGTTGCAAATTTGGATGCCTCCGTGAAGACAGAGGTAAAGTTGGGGACTGACAAGACTATGGATGTAGATGGCAAAAGACTGGTCAATATTGTGACCAAGCAGGGGGAGCCAAAGACCATATCAGAGGTATATTATGTCCCTGGACTCAAACACAATTTTATTAGTGTTGGTCAATTGATGCAGAAAGGATACAAAGTTATCTTTCAATGGAAACAATGTGTTATTTACGACAAATCCCCAAGCAAGCAACTGATTGCAAAGGTGCAGATGACGAGGAACAAACTCTTTCCTCTAATTATGAACTACAATGATCAAGTTAGTTCTTTTACAACTACATGTTCTGATGATTACTGGTTATGGCACTTTCGGTTTGGACACTTGCATTTTTCCGGTTTAAGATTGTTGCAGCAGAAACAGATGGTCAGAGGTTTACCTCCCATCAAAGAACCTGCAAGCACTTGTGAGTGTTGCATCTTGGCAAAGCAACACCGTGAAAGTTTTCCGAAAGGAGTTTCTTACAGAGCAAAGAAACCACTTGAGTTGGTGCATACCGACCTGTGTGGACCTATGAGGACACAATTGATTGGTGGAAGTTGTTACTTCCTCACTTTTATTGATGACTATAGCAGGAAGACTTGGGTTTACTTTTTGAAGCAGAGGTCTGAAACTTTTGCACAGTTCAAAGAGTTCAAAGCCTTCGTGGAGAACCAAAGTTATCGATAGATCAAGGTATTGAGATCATATCATGGTGGAGAATACGATTCGAAGGCATTCCATGAGTACTGCAAACAATGTGGAATCAGAAGACAGTTTACGACCAGATACACACCACAGCAGAATGGTGTAGCAGAGAGAAAGAACCAAACCATCATGAACATGACAAGGAGCATGTTGAAACCAAGACACTTATCTAATGAGTATTGGGCAGAAGCAGTTGCATGTGCTGTTTATGTGATAAACAGATCTCCTACAAAGAGTGTGATGAATAGAGTTCCAGAATAAGAATGGTCAGGGATGTCATGCAGTGTATCTCATTTTAGATTTTTTGGATGTGTAGCTTATCCACATGTGCTTAATCAAATAAGAAGAAAATTAGATGATCAAAGTGAAAAATGCATATTTACTGGTTATAGTGAGCAGTCAAAAGCTTACAAATTATGTAACCCTGTCACCAAGAAGAAAATCATTAGCAGAGATGTTATTTTCAAAGAACAAGAGTCGTGGAATGGGACTGTAGACACACTAACCGATGCACAAACAACATTGATTGAGGAGGAGGATGTACAAGAAGATGAGCAGCAAGAATCAAGAGAATAGACACCAAACAAAGTCACACCAGCAAGGAATCCAATATTTTCAGAGCAGCATGGATCTTCAAGGAGATCAACAAACCAGAATTCTCCAAGTAGCGAATTAGGTAATGAATCAAGCAATGGTAAGAAAAATATGAGAATTGTGAAAGATATTTATGATGATTTGGATGTTAGTTCAAATTTTTCATTGTTAGCATTCCAACCTTCTTCGTTTGAAGAAGCAATAAGAGATGAAAATTGGATGCAAGCCATGGATGAAGAGATGAATTCAATTGAAAAGAGTGATACATGGGATTTGGTTGATTTACCAAATGATAAAAATCTCATTGGTGTGAAGTGGGTGTACAAGACAAAGGTGAATGAGAAAGGGGAGATTTATCGATTTAAAGAAAGACTTGTAGCAAAAGGATTCTCGCAGCAACCAGGAATAGACTTTGGAGAAACTTTTTCTCTGGTAGCCAGATTGGATACTGTAAGAGCAGTTCTAGTGACAACAGCTCAGAACAAGTGGAAAGTATATCAGATGGATTTCAAATCAGCCTTCTTGAATGGAATTCTAGAAAAAGAAATTTATGTGCAGCAGCCTCCAGGATATGAAGTTGAAGGTAAAGAAGATAAAGTTTACAGATTGAAGAAAGCGCTCTATGGTCTAAAGCAAACACTTAGAGATTTGTATAGATGAATTGACAGCTACATGATCAAGAATGGATTTTTCAGAAGCAGCATTGAGCCTACCTTATACACATTAAGGTAAATGAGCAAGGACATATTTTGATTGTTTGCATATATGTTGATGATATTATTTTTACAGGTGATCTTGAGTTAGATGAATTTAAAACAACCATGATGAAAGAATTTGAGACGACATATCTTGGTCTCATGAAATATTTTCTTGGCATTAAAGTTGAGCAATTTGAAAAATGAATTTTTATTTGTCAAAATAAATATGCAAGAGATTTGATGAAAATATTCAAGATGGAAAATTGCAAACATGTACCTACACCAGTTGCAATAGGCACAAATTTAAGTAAGGATGATGAAGGGGCAGATGTCAATCCAACTCTATTCAAAATATTGGTTGTAAGCCTCATGTATCTCACAGCGACAAGACCAGATATTATGCAAGGAGTAAGTTTGATTTCCAGATTTATGGAGACTCCAAAAGACACACATTGGAGTGTTGGAAAAATAAAAATGAGATACATAGCAGGAACCAGAGATTATGGCATAATGTATGCAAGGATAGAAAAGAAAGAATTGATTGGATATATAGATAGTGATTTTGCAGGAAGTTTGGATGATTGGAAGAGCACATAAAGTTCTTTTTTTCATCTTGGTTCAGGAGTGATAGCATGGGCATCTAAGAAGCAACCTATTATGACACTATCATCAACAGAAGCAAAATATGTAGTAGCGACTTCAGCAACATGTCAATCAGTATGGTTAAGAAGAGTATTGGATGGACTCAAGTAGAAACACCAAGGATCAACAACGATATACTGTGACAACACATCAACGATTGCACTATCCAAGAATAGTGTGTTTCATCAAAAGAGAAAGAATATTGATACTAGATATCACTTTATTCGAGAACTTGTGAGAAATGGAGAAGTTCACATGAAGCCTTATAGAACTAGTGATCAATTGGCTGATATATTTACAAAGCCATTAGTAGTAGATTTGTTTGAGTTTCACGAAAGAAACTTGGGTGTTGTAACCCTAGCTAAGACATAGACCAGTAGGCATGTTTGAGTTGTCATGAGTTATGTTTTAGTTTAGCGGTTGTAATTAAGGGGGAGTGTTAAAATATATAATTACTTCTCGCATGCAAAGTTAGAAAATTAGGTAAGTGAATTAGTTGAGTTGAGTTATAGATAGATCTGGTGAGTGAGTTAGAGATTGAGTTAAGTGAGTTGATCAAGTTCAGTTATGTGAGAGAGTGTGTGCATGTCAATTAGGTTAAATACCCTTCACCGGGTTCATTGTACTCATTGAGTGAGATTGTGATTTAGAGATTAATTGAAGAGTCGCAGCTCATTGTTTTTTGTGTGAAATAATTGTGTTATTCTGGGATCGAATCCTCTTCCTACCCAACATGGTGGCCCCCCCGTCCGTCCACCTCTTGAGTTTCCCGATTGCGATTCTCTGGCTGATGTGACATTACCATCGTCTGTTGGAATGTCCTCATCCTTCAACCATATACATAAGCATGGCATGCATAATATAGACGAGGCACTAACTATGGATGGGAATCCCTATTAATGTGCATCAAGGAATTTTCTGCCGCTACCTCGTCTCAACCTTGATCGCCATTGCCACCACAAGAGAGTTGGAATGTTAAGATATGTGATGCAATATATACAACGTATGCATTTAATGGCATGTGGATTTTAATTTGAATTTTGAGTTTGAATTTAAAGTCCCGCTCAAATGAAATTTTAATTTCTATAACCATAACCAGTTAATCGATGTTATCTCTTCAATTTTTATGGTGATGTCAGGAGGGTGCAGCGAAAGGTCGCCAGTTTCTCCTTATGTACAATTTTGGTATGAAAGTCATGGAAGAGGCCACAAATAGATTTGTTGCTGATTCTAAACCAATGAAGATAAAAATAGGAGCGACTTTTCCCACTAAACTAGAGGGGGATATCGGTCAAGAAACGAGACCCATACACAATTTCAAATGAGATTGGAAGATAGAAAGAAGATTGGTAGCAGAATTGTTGAAGATATTATACCACTCACGCCAAGGGCCATTGACATGAGCTTCACTGGTTTCCTCTCCACTAGACAACTCATGGTGAATTGAGGCCTTCTCTGCATTATTTCATTCTTTCCCCAAGAGACAAATAAAAATTATTCATTTTTTCACTATGAACCTATTTTCTACATACTTCAGAAGGCCCCGCTCATTTTTCTACTTGCTCCACACTTTGACTTCGACGAAGGCCCCACTCATTTTGTTGCAGTTCTTAAAATCTTAGGAGCTAGCAATGTATTCAAGATTTTACTGCATGTGGTTTCGCTAATCCATGGACTATGAATTTTCCATGATAATTCGCCGACACAAATGGAGGTCCTCCAAAGATGCAAAAATCTTGACAAAATTGGAGAATATAGCGAAGAGTTGGAGGCTCTGGTCTATTCTCTTCTTGTGAGAGGTTAATATTTTCCAAATTTACCAAACAATAATAATTTCATTGGGTTGGCCCCCCCACCTTCCAAATTGCATCAAGATGCATTTGGACTTTATTTGGTTCAACCTTTTTATGGCAAAGGAACTATGAAGACGTGGTTTGTAAAAGGAATATGGATAGATGGTGGTGAATTTGGAGGAAGATACTTTGAAATGAAATGAATGTACATGTAAATCCATCTACCAACTGTCTAGAGGAACCGGAGATGGAATTCCGCATTTCAATTTATGTTATGTTGTAATATATTTTAACCAAATTAACATCTTGGTCTCTATCGTATTTTGCAACAGTTATTTATTCTTCTATTTCAATGACATTCAAAGAGACCTTCTTTTCCATTTGTGCTGATTGAAATGAAATTATTGACGTAGTTTTCTTGTTACAAGTTTTTGAATATTTTTCAATTAAATTTGTTAAAAATCTAGTCACATTATTCAAAATTACACGCCTATTAAATAATATATAAAAAAAGTGTTAGATTATCATTTATCATGGAAATTGTGACACTTTGATAAATTGCAATATATTATTTATTTTTTCTAAGTACAGTCTAAATGGAAAAATTTTGGAATTCAAATAATCATTTTGGATACCATTTACAATATAATTTAAGAAATTTTGATTTAGAATACAATTTTGATTTTATATTATCTTTAACAAAAATGCATTTTATACTATTAAAAAAAAAAAGCAATGCAATATTATAATATAATTAAATTTTAATTGGGCCTAGAAGTATTTTCCAACCCATGTTGTAATGTAATGTTTAAAATTTTAATTAAGTTAAATTAGAAAAAAATTAAAGAAAAAAATAAAAAAAAAATAAATCATATAAAAATATTAATGTAATGCAATGTAAAGATTTTAACTAGGTCAAAATAAAATAATAGAATAAAAATAAAAATAAAAATAACCTCTATAAAAATAAAGTAATAATAAAAATAAAAAATGGCCTGTGGTATAAACCTATGGAAGTCATGTGGAACATAGCCTATTTAAATGAAAAATTTAAACCAGTCTAGATCAATCTTGACTCTCCATCTACCAAGGGCCTACACGGATCAAATCTCTTGATATGCAAATCCATTTTAGAATGAATATATTTGATCCCTCTAGGCCCTGAGTTACAATAGATCTAGACTAATTGACAATTAAACCATAACACTCTTTCTATAAATATTTGAAATCAAATTTAGATTTATTAGTGAAAATGATGACTTATCATATTTAATGTATTGGAAAGAAAATATATAAGTTAAAAACAAGAAAACACTAAACATTAAAAAAAAAAAAAACTCTATTAATAACATATGGTTAATATAACACCCTCTCAATTTCCCTTAATAACATATGGGTAATATAACACACTCTCAAGATTCTAGAAAAGTTATTAAGAGCGCTAAAGGGAAAATTTAGAAGTTTAAAACACGAACATGGAGAAAGTCATAATAAATAGGTTGCAAGATTGAAAAGTGGATGACATGAAAGATATACATTAAATGATAGTTCATTATTTAAGATAGTTTAGATCATTTTTTAAAGAAATTATTATCAATATTTTTCATATTAATTATAATATAATAATTAAAATATCATAAATAAAGGGTTTTTTTATTAAAAAAAATAGTATATATTTTAAATATTAAATTTAGTAATATAATACAAAATTAAAATTATGTTATATTTTTAAATAGATTAAAAAATAATAATAAATTTCATTTAATATGTGTGAAATATATTGTACATTTTTCTATTTTTTTTATAAAATAAAAATATTTACTTTTCACTTTATAAAATTAAAATTTTATTTAAAGTTTTAATAAATATTATTAATGTGTGTGGAGAGATGTTGTGATTAATGCATATTTTATTTCTAATTTCACTGGTAGTAGTTTCTCCCTCAGTGTTTTTGGGCAATCGACTCCTCTCTTTAATGCCAAGAAGCACTACTCTCATATGGGATGTTATCAAGGGAAGTGGTTTCCTCTCAACCTCATCTTAGAAGTGGTTCTTCTTTAGGAAAAAATTAAAAACAAGATCATGACATTTGATTGAATAGATGAAGAGAGATGTTTTCTATATAAACCACACTAATGGTTCAAAATGCGTAGACCAAAAGTTGTTTTATGTGATTTTTAATGAAAGATCTCTCGGCATTCATAATATGGATCACACTAGATAGTTTGAAACATCATGTATTTCATCTTGTTATGAATATGAACTACACTAGATGATTCGCAATGCCTCCACTAAAATTTCTTTTATGTGATTTATATTCTAATGGCTAGAAAACATCTCTCTTCATCTATTCAATCTAATGCCATGATCGTGTTCTTAATCTTGCATTAAAGATAAACCACACTATATAATTAGAAGTGCGCTGACTAAAAGTTCTTTTATTTGATTTAAAAAAAAAAAAAATCTCTTAACATAAATAATAATAATAATTATTGTTATTATTATTTTATGTTTGTTGTATTATTTTTTTTTCTAAGTATGACTAATTTCTATTATGTATAAAAGTACTGATACAAAACTGCACCAGCGTCAGCTAGGGAAGCCTGAACGCTGGGCTTGATAGTCAAGCAAGACAAGCATATTCTGGACTGCCCAGAATGGGAAACCAGTCCTTTAAACCATAACGTCTGAGCCGCCCATGAGAGGAAAACCAGCTTTAAGTTTACAAAAAACAAAATGACACTATAGCTGAAATAAGTGAACTGCCTGTACAGCAAAGCAGTATAGCTAAGAAGCTTATAATTTCTACAAGAGCAGAACAAAAAAACCTGAGAACCAAAGCAGCTATTATCCATGAGTAGGAGAGGGAGACTCTTCAACGATTCTGCAGGTGAACATCTCGCTTCTGTCTGCCTGGCTGTCTCTGAGAACACTTCCGCCACCCGCGCGCTCTGTCTCCAAGTTGGGCCCGTGCTGAGGAGCAAAGAAGGCAGGGACAGCTTGAGGGGAGCTGTGGCTGAGAGGGGGAGCTGGCGAAATCGAGGAGCTGGGTGGAGCTATATTAGGGACTTCTTCCCGCAGAGTAAAAGTAATAAAAGTGGTAAGAGTGGCATTGCAGGAGGTGCAGTCAAACCTGAGCTCAGCGCGCTGAGAAGTTTGACGAATGGAGGGCCGAAGGGGACGAGGGGCACCAGGAAGAGACTCATGATGGGAGGGCGGAGGGGATGAGAATGCATTGGCAGAAAAGACAGAGTCAACCTCAAACACAGGAGCTGGAATGGGTGGCGGGCGCTGTTGATGAAGACGCCCACGGCTGGAACCCCTTCTAGCTCTCATGCGTTCGCGGAGGCGAGGCATGATGACCAAATCAGAGCTGTACTCAGCAAGACTCACCAAGCGGTCCGGGGGAGAAAGAGAATTCTGGGCGCCACCTGCCTGAACAAAAGAAGCTGGAGCAAGACTACTATAACCACGAAGCAGATCAGCAGAGGAGGTAGCAAAATTACCTGACTGAGCAGAGGAGGCAGGATCACAAACTCGTCGATTACACCACGGACTGTTGGAGAAGTGACAATTTGGAGCCGGCTCAAAACAAGCAACTATCAAGCAGCGCTTCCCCGTATTGGTTTTAATGCTGGCTTCAATGCTTGCAGGCGAACAATTCACATGCAAAGGCGGAGGAGAGCTGTAGCCACCCACTCCACCATTCAAACCTCTGCAGAAACACTCCATGCCAAGAATGATCGCCATGTCCAGAAGCCGAATGAGCCGACCGAGATAATGAGATTTCACGCAGGGTGGGGAGTTAAGACTGTAGTTAATATCAGTACCGAGAGCCACATGGGCTTCACCGGCGAGGTCCATCGGGAAGTGCACTATGTGCCACGTTCCCTGATGACTATTAATCACCCGCATCCGGCATATGTTTGTTGTATTATTACTTTTAATATTATTTTTATTTTTATATATTTAATATTATTAATTAATTAATTAATTAATAATATTATTATTAAATAATGCATTTATATTATATTATTTAAAATTAAATAATAAAAGATAATACTTTATATTAAATAATAATAATTTCTATTGCAATAATTATTATTATAATGATAATAATAATATTTTTATTGCATTTATTTTTTATTATAATGATAATAATAATATTTTTATTGCATTTATTTTTTTGTATTATTATTTTTATTGTTATATATTTATTTGTGTAGTTATAAATGAAACGTTCAATTATATCAACTACATTAATATTTTTAAAATTATTAAATTAAAATAAATAATAATTTTTAATAAAATTGTGATTTTATTTATAAATTTAACATTTGTTAAAAAAGAAAAACCACATTAAACAACGTTTTAAAAAATACCAACTTAAATAAAAACAAAACAAAGCAAAGGGTATGAATTAAACTCTTCGTTAAAAAACATATACTGACCCTTCGATCTTAGTTTATTTATGAAAGCGGTAAGAGTTAGACTGTTCACTAAACAATTTAGCACAATTTAGCAGATACCAACCCTTTGATCTTAGTTTACTTATAAAAGTTGCAAGAGTTAGACCATTCTCTAAACAATTGAGCAGATCCTACCCCTTTGATCTTAGTTTAATTCTTAAAGTTTTGGAGTGATACCTGTAGAATAGGTTTATGTTATCTTTCTCTCACCCGGGTTACAACTTAGAATCTCATCCCATGTAATGCTTATGGAAGCTATGAGCTTGCAGTCGAGCAGGCTTCTACGGTGTCGTTCTTAACTTGATATCTGCTAAGAAGAGAATGGAAGTTGTGGTCCATTGACATGTTGGGTGGGCACAATAAAATGATATGTCATGTCCCGACTCCGGAGCGACATACCATATTCCATAAATATCATATTCCTCCATATTTCCTCCACTCATTTACACTGAACACCCATGGGAACCCCAAAGCCTCACATAGCTATCTTTCTCGGCGCGGGAATGGGCCATCTCATCCCTGTCACGGAACTCACCAGGCACCTCTCCACAGGCACCAATTTGTAAAAGAAAGGGAAATAAAGTGAGGGAATACATGCTTTACCCTCACATTCAGCACACCGACATAACGAGATGTGAACCTTGGTTTCCAGGCGGTGACCTGAGGTTAACCATAGGATGGGTTAGCAGAACCCCTGCCCCTGGCAAGTGCCACTACCCTACAGTGGTTCGGCGCTGGGAGGGAGCATGAAACGTTAACATTTACATCACAATGTGAACGGTTCCAAACCTTAATCGTAACTGTTGTCATGAACTGTTGGCAACAATTGTTGATATTCGCTATGTGAATTATCCTGATCCACGACTTGTAACTGTTGTCATGAACCGTTGGCAACAATGGTTGATATCCGCTATGTGAATTATCATGATCCACGACTTGAAAACAAATGCTATGTACTCTTCTATCGCATTGCATTTCAAACTTTGGATATGTGGGTTTTGCTATTGGTTCTCTCCACCGTTTTGGTTTGGAACTTTGATTAAAACAGTTAACATATGTTTCATGCCATAAAAATCTCAGCGGATTACATACCATGCCACACAACTTTGGTTAATGGTTTAGCATAACACATATTTTGGGGTTGGGATTAGCCCCTAACACTAGTTTGCGGACTGGGATCGGGGTTAGGGTCACGGGTTAACCCCGACCCCAAACCCCGATGGAATATCTAATAATTTTAAATACGGGTTGTGACCCTAAGGGTTAAGATCCAATGTGTAGCGTAGACGGTCCGGTGTATGGTTGTGTTGTTGAAGGTCTATTGTTTGACTCCCAGGGATCCTGATCCTGACCCTCTCAAGTTAGTTTATTTATGAAAATTGTAAGTTAGAATTTTCTCTAAAAAATTTGGCAGATCTAGGCCCTTTGATCTTAGCTTATTTATCAAACCTGTAAGGTTTAGGCCATTCTTTAAACAATTTAGCAGATCCTAACCATTTGATCTTAGTTTGATTATTGAAGCTTTGGAGCCATCATGTACGTCATTTAGGTAGTATTAGGTAGTATAGGTTTATGTTCATTTCCTCCTCACCGAGGTTAGAACGTAGAATCTCATCCGACGTAATGCTTACGAAAGTTATGAGCTGACAGTCAAAGAAAGCTTCTACGGTGTTGTTCGTAACTTGATCTCTGCTGAGCAGAGAATGGAACTTTGTGTTACATTGACATGTTGGGAGGGCACAATAAAATGGTAAGTCCGGACTCTGGAGTGACATACCTATTACAAAAATATCACATTCCTCCATATTTTTTTGCATTGATTTACATTGAACAACCATGGGAAGCCCAAAGGCTGTCGTAGTTATCTTTCCCGACGCAGGAATGGGCCATCTTATCCCTGTCACAGAACTCACTAGACACCTCTCCGCTACCCATTCACTCTCTGTTAACCTCATCACCTGAAAATGGATGTTCTTCCCTCGACTCATGGATTCTTATTCGAAGACCATGTCGTCCTCGGGTCTTGACATCAATTTCATCCAGCTGCCGGAGGAGGATATGGAAGGCACACAACTTATGAAAAATGAAACTTACTTATCTAAGATTTTTGAAAAATCGAAAGGATCAGTGGAAAATGCTCTAAGATCCCTCATCCATTCTGCCTCTCCCCTTTCTGCTTTCATCACTGATATTTTCTACGTGACCACCGAGCTCCGCATACCCACATACGTATTCTTCACTTCTGTTGCGTTTGTTCTTTCAGTCCTGTTATTCTTCCCAAGCTCATCTTAGAGATTCCAATTTCGTTTAAAGACATAGATTTTCCAATAGAGGTACCGGGCACTTTGCTGATCCCTGGCAGAGATATTCTAACTCCCCCCCTTCAGGACAGGTCTGATGAGATATTCTCCACTTTTATCCAGATGGGCTGCTCATATCATCGTTGCTACTTGAACACAATGACAAACTTGTCGAACATGGAGGGGCAGATTTCCTTAAATGGTTAAACAAAGAGTCGCCTTCGTTGTCTTTGTTTCCTTCGGAAACAGAACAGGTCTCCCAAGGGCTCAGGTGATCGAACTCTCCTTGGGATTAGAAGGAAGTGGACATCGCTTCTTGTGGGTGTTGTGCACCCCGTCGGGCAGATTTCTATCTATCGAGGAAACAAAGATTTATCAACTATTTTACTCGAAGGATTCCACAGCTGAACCCAAGACCGAGGACTTGTTGTTGCTTCATGGGCGCCCCATATTCTTGTTCTCTCTTACCCATCCACACGTGGTTTCCTTTAAAACTGCAATTGGAATTCTCCACTTGAAGGCATTTCACATGGAGTGTCGATGATCTGTTGCCCTCTTTTTGTGAAACAGAGGATCAACAAGCTTCTAGTGTTTGATGAGTTTAAAGTGAGAATCACAGCAAAGATGTAAAGCGATGATTTTGTTAGGAGAGGAGAAGTGGAGAGAGTAGTTAGGGAGTTGATGGAAGGATAAATCCTGATGAGAGTAAGGGAGAGAGTGAGAGAATTGAAGGAGGCACCCATGAGTGCATTGATTGAAGGGAGTTCTTCTATTGTCTGAGTGGACAATAAACACAACAAACTCGGGATGCATAGCACCCAAAGCATGATTTCTATTTGAGGCGAACAACCTCCAGATAGGAATTATATATGCCAATGGTTATCACCAATTCAAATGTAATACCTTGCCTTTCATATTACGATAGTTTTATCTCACTTACATTAGATTTAAGAAAAGGAAAAAAATGGAAATGAAGTGAAGAAAAAGATATCAGACTTGTGGAATTTTTTTTACACCAACACATAGAGGTCACCGATGGAGCGAGTTGTGAACCCATGGAAAATCAGCGGTGCTATGCTATTTTTTCATGTTTTCATATTTCATATTATGACTAATTTTTCATTATTATATGATAATTTTTCATGCATATATATTTTGGCTTGGAAATGTACTCATCATTCCGAGTTTGTTTTAAAACAGGATATTTTCAATATTCCCTGCTGTGGCTAGTGAAAAAAATGCTTCGAATTAAATTTTGCAGTTTTTGCTTGTTGTTATGGACTATACTTGACATCATTGTTTGTAATTAAAGTGTAAATTCTACAGCACAAACTGAACCGTATTTATGATTTCAGGACAGTGACAACCATCCACTATTGAATATAGTAAATCTCAGGAGTTTGCTGGCTTAATAGTCTTTAATTGTAGAGGATTTGAATATGTGTATTTTTATTCCAAACCTGGATGGATGGTTCGTAGAGTCTGTTCTTGGACCGTTTGGATGTTCTACGTATCTTTTCAAATTTCTGAATTTGACTTTTTTATTCTTTATTTTGTGAAATATTTGTCTTTGTACTAAAAAACAATACTAGCCAATATTATTAATCATGATTAACAATATGCAGTTCCTCCTCTAATCTCTAATCCTGTTTCAATGTTTTAAATTTCAAGTCTCTCTGTTTTTTGAATTTTAGCATCGAAACTTCCGCCATGTTAAACCCAAACCACATTCCATGTTTTAGAATCCTTTCCTTCTATGGTTCTTATAGTCATTGCATTTACGATCTACTCCAAGGGACCTCCTAGATCTCTCGTGCTACATTTTTTGGGATTGTGCATCATTTAAAACTACACCTACAACTTCCATATGGATTGAAAAAATAGCATGAGGTTGATATTCCTGGTTTGTATCACAATTTTCTTTAATGAACTGCTCATATTTTGCATTATCAATAATGTGACTCGGAGGGAGATCACACATATTCAAGGCTCTATCACATATGGTAATTGTATTCAAGGATTTATCACATATGGCTCTAATATTGTATTGTGACAAAGATTGTTTTTTTATGAAAATCAACAATGGTTAACCATGGTCCAACATTGCATTTTGAAAAATATTGTTGCAATATGAAAATCAATCATGGTCAACCATAGTCCAACGTCACATTGTGACAAAGATTGTGTCAAAATGAAAATCAACCGTGGTAAAAAAATGTTCATCCATGTTTATTTTAGGGTTTATATACCCTAGGTTTATAATATTGATGGTTTAATATTATATCCTTCAGTTTATAATCCATTGGGTTTTTAGTATTAATCCCTTTGGTTTATAATATCAATCCCTTGGGTTTAGTAATATAACCACTCATATTTCTAGGGTATAATATTATTCATAGGGCTTATAATATTAATCCTAGGGTTTAATATTTATCCCAAGGTTTAAGATTGTGTCTATATCAAAATATACCATTGTCATCCATGGTCAATCATGGTCAACTATCGTCACTTTTTGAGGAAAATTGTATCATGGTACAACATATCATTGTGTCAATCATGGTCAACCATGGTCCAATGTTTTATTGTGACAAAGATTATCTCAATATGAAATTCATCCATGCTCAACCATGGTTAACCATGGTCCAACATTTCATTGTGACAGAGATTATCTCAATGTGAAATCCATCCACGCTAAACCATGGTCAACCATGTTCAATCATGGTCAATGATGGTCCAAGGTTTTATTGTGACAAGGATTATCTCAATATGAAAGGCAGTCATGGTTAACCATGCCCAATCATGGTCAACCATGGTCCAACGTTGCATTGTGACAAATATTGTCTCAATATGAAAATCAACCATGGTCCACTATCACATTGTGACAAAGATTATCTCAATATGAAAATTAGTCATGGTCAACCATGGTCCAACATCACATTGTGACAAAGATTGTCTTAATATGAAAATAAACCATGGTAAACCATGTTTATTTTAGGTTTTATAGTATTTATCTTAGGGTTTATATACCTATATTTATAATATTAAACCCTTGGTTTTAATATTATTCCCTTGGATTTTTAATCTAGAAGGGTTTATAATATTAATCCCTTGGGTTTATTAATTTAAGGGTTCATATTCCTAGAGTGTAATATTATTCATATGGTTTATAATTAGCCGAGGACTTCCTATTTCAACCTCAGGGTGGAGTTAGGGTGGTTGACTTTTGTATTTTTATTTAAATAGACATATGAGATTGAATGTCCAAAGAATATGATCAACATATCCTTCATCTTAGATACTATCGAACGACTAGGGTTTCACTTCTTGCTTTGTGTTCTGCATTGAAAAATGGTTTTATAAATATTTGAATGCAATATATTTGAAACACCGATGGTATGTGCATTTCATTCCACACGATCATTGTGTAGCCATCGTGTAGCCATCATAGGTTTCGTGGATGGGTCACTGTAGATTTCACGACACCACCAGTCACAATTCGACCCTCCCACCATTCTCCTCCACAAACATGGTAGAGAGTTATGAAAAATATGAAATTTTTTGGCTCATCCAAACATTTGGCATCCTCCATATCAAACATATGTGGGTTTTCCCTGCATTTCAATAGCCTACATCTTCAAAAATCAAAATTAGCTTTCGACTCCGGGTGGATGTGGATCATCTTTCAACTGATGCTGATCGGATTGTTTCTCTTCGCCTAAAATTAGTTATTGGTACCATTAATATTATATATTCCTATCGGTTGGGTGTTGTACGATACTCTCTGTGCTAAGGCCTTTAGGATAAACGATATCATGACTATGCTTGAGGATGATCATGGTCTTACTGTCAGGGTCGCAATATACAATGGAGCTTATTCCCAGACATCAAACCTCTGGAGGCTTTACCCTAGGGGAGCCAAGGTGGCCATCAGGGAGTCCTACTTTAAGTGCGATGTCGACGATAGCCTTGTCATATGTGTGGAAAATGCTTCCAACATCAAGATCCTTGTGGCTCTAAAGCAGAAGCAGGCGAAGATCCTATTGCATTTCGATGTGGAGGAGTTGAGGAAGAAGGATAATAATTAATTCAGAGACAAATAATGGTTCACAATGGCCAAAAATTGTATGAAACACATCAACACTACTTTGCTTTAGCTCAATAAGTGGTCCTTGAATGAAAATAATAATATCAACACGAGTCTCTTCCACGACTATTCCAACCGAACATAGATTGGGCTTAGGGTGAAGGAATTCGAGGTGGCACTAGTACATAAAAAATATACACGAAAATATTAGCATTGTTAGACAATAGACAACTATTATAAAATGTATTATAAGGACAAATGTGGTATTCAGTATAGAGTTCATAATAATGTGGTTAGTTGTTGATATTAGTAATAATTTCTAATAGTATGAATAATAATTTATATTTTTTTTAGAGATTGATATTTTTCATGTAATTAAATGAAGTTTATGTAGAAATTTTCAATCAACATTGGCCTTTATTAAAATAGATAAGCCAAGCAAGTATCTAAGCCTTGATTCTACAGAGCCAAAAAGCTACTAGAAAAACCTTTATTTTTTTGACAAAGCCACACGAGAGACCAAATTTTTAAATTCTGCTTAAACGACTCGACTATAAATATATAAAATCATTTATTTTTATTTTATTATTTTAAAAACTTAATTACACCGAAGGTGTTTCTCTTTGAAACACTTCACCACTGACATTGTCAACATTTTTATTCTCCACCATTTGTTCGAGGGACAGTTGTAAGTTAAGATATGGCATCTCTTTGTGCTTAACATCCCCAGCACACCCCATCCCTTGTGTGCTGACTCTCTATCCGCAGTGCAGGTGACACATGTCTGCGCTTTTATAGATGCTTCCACAATAACGATTAAATATTTTTGTTGTAGTGTCCGATTAAACTGCAGAATCCTTCATATGTTCTATTTTGTTAAATCATTTTTGTTGTAATATGTTTTCTCTCGGTACCATTCCACTCTTGACTGCGTGCATTTCTTCACGGAATTTTCATTTACCCACCTGCACAGCACAACCCCGTTGCCCGACATATAGATTCCATGATTTCATGGTATCACTTCCCTACATCAGTTTAAAAGTAACGAAATGGTGAATTGTTTCTACAGTGTTTTCCATTAATCATGGTTTGGACAATCAGTTTGTTGAGCCCATGGTTTATCTAAACAACGCAGCATTGGGCTTTAGAAATATGGCATTGGTACCAGCATTCATAGGTGATGTCTTGCAAGCTGCCTATTTTCTCATCCGCAAAATTCTTCGAGAGGATAAAAGATTTGGAGCAACTGCTTCTCCAAGACGAGCTCTTAGCCTACTATCACCAAGAGATGTCATCTCTTTCTCTATTGAACGGGTATGATTTCATGGAAATCACAGCAGCTTGTCAAAATACAGAGGATTCAGTAAGATTTTCTTGGGATATTTCCTTTCTGTCATCCAAAGAACATGAAAATATTTATTGCGTGCCCTCCATCAAATCTGTTGGAATCCCCGATTCCTCTCCATGTCGGTGGCCCTTCTGGTCAACATAGATTTCCATTGTGGAAATGAACTTTTAGTTAGTCACGGCCATGGCCGAGACAATGGAGGACTTGTGAAACGAGTTGATCATGCAAATAACGGAGAAGAATTAAGCTTTGCCGAAGCTTGGAAAGACCAAGATGGAACGCCGCGTCAGATTGAAGAGAAAGGGCTGCGCATAGAGAAGATCTTTGACACCAAGAAGGTGCCTCCCTGGTGGGAGCAGATCACATTCAGAGGAATTTTTGTGAGCATGCTGTTGGGTATTATGTTCTGTATAATTGTCATGGAATTGAACCTCACCACCGGAATCATCCCTTCTCTCAATGTTTCTGCCGGATTGTTGGGTTTCTTTAGCCATATGGAATTGTAATGTAGGTTACACGCTTCTACGGTGAGTACGTTGTGTGTGTTTTTATACCAAGGATTTGAAAATTTCAATGGTTGATGCTAAAATTCTGAGTTTTGATTTGTTTATACCATGGATGTGAAGATTCAATGAAATCTTAATCTTGAACTTCTAAGTTTTGATCCTGCCATTTTTAAAGACATGGGGCTAAGTTTTTTGAATCGTGGAATTTATTATGGAAGCAGCTTTATTGAATTACCAACTCTATATATTGTTGGGGTTCTGTATGTAAAGGAAAGATTGGTGCTTTTCATCACAAGAATCCAATAGATATTCTAAGGTACAGTTACATGGATGAACAAAAAGAGCCACCGTCTTGGACTATCTAATTACCACCTCTATATATCGTTCGAGCTATTTAATTATCACGGTAATTTGAATTCCAACTGTAACAAACGAACAAGAAATTTACACATCAACTGTATTTACCTCCCCAACACGGACTCCTCTCTTCCGTATGAAAGTTCGAATTCCCTCACACGAAACTTTTATCACAGTCTCCCAATTTCAGTCTGGCTCTATTATCGCTAAGGTTTTCCTTTGATCAGCGCCCAAATAGGAAAACTAAAACCTTTGTCTAAGGTTTTCTTCGCTATATAGATTTCCTTCGCCCTGCATAGCCTCTGAGTATTCATACATATAGAACATTAAAGAAGAAATATCGTTTCACTGAATATGGACACACTGCCTACAACAATGATTCTAAAATGGACAACGTAGCGTTGTTCTAGAAGCAGATATTGACAAATAGGCTATCTGTCCCATAAAATGGACACGTCTACTAACAGTGAAAGGAAAAACTAGCCTAGCTTTCCCTCAGGAGACACATAATCAAAACTAACTATGAGCCCATAAAATGTAACATCCTAAAGAACACTAGAACTTGTCCAAAACCGCAAAAGTTTTAGTAAAACCGGAAAGGTATCATTTGGGGAAAGAAATTTTTAGTTTTAGTTTGGAGTTGCCGTTAGTTTCAGATTGTTCATTCAAGTAGTTGCAGAATTTCGTGAAACTTAACATAAAATACAAGTCTATATTCTTGTCATCAAACCATTTGACAAAACAATTCAGTGATTTTTTTGAATTTTTTCATATCTACATGCTAGCTTTGTAATATTTGTAGGTATGTCTTAGAGCCTAAATTGTGAGCCTAAAATTCTTGTTTTGTGTTCTCAATTGCAAATTCCTTCGTATTTTATTCCAAGGAATATTTGTAACTCTGGTTGCTCCAACAAATGCTCCAGAAAATCATAATTTAGTGATCAGATCTTAGGGAGTCATCTGCCAGCATTTGCTGCTCAAAAAGCTCTGATTTTGAACCTTTTCCTGCCCTCCTTTCTTATGTTCATCGCTTGCAGAAATTGAATAAATAAGCAAAAAGAAACCTCATACCCTGCCTTTTCTGACCCTGAACCTTGCATCCTTGTATGGGATAAAGTTTTGCATAGATTTACTTTTAAAACAAAAAGCTTTAAAGGAAATGTGAAGCTGTAAGCCTACCTTTTGCTGATCCCAAGCCATGACACAAACTATCAAACTGTAACTCTATTCATTTGGAAATTGCTCTGAGTTGCAGTTTTGGATATCAATCTAAAAAAACAGAGAAAATGTTGTCATCATAATTGTTATATTCTATTTCTTCTTCGTACATCTAAGGGTCATCTGATGATGAATTAGCATTACTCCATGCACATTGTCTCCTGGTCAAAAAAATAAATCAAAGAGTGGTATGTTTTCCATTCAATTGCACATAGATTTGGCATATTCAAAGAGTTGTGAATATAAATAGCGTATTCCTGATTTGTATGACATATTGTTCATGACGAACTGATTTCTGGCTTGATAGAAATAGAATTTTCCCTGACATACACTCCATATTGGTTGGGTACCCGTAACCTATAATGCACAAAACCTTTTGTACGGAATCCCTGAATATTAACTTCACAGCTGGTATAGATTGTAATCACCATGACAGTTCTCTTGCAAGTTGTTATATGGACCTCACAAGGGGCCATCTATTGCATTTGAGCCTCAAATAACAACAACTCAAAATAAAAATAAACTCAATCGAGAATGCAGGAAGCTAATAAATTCATGCTTTATATTTGAAACCTAACACTGGGCACGAATCCATGATATACATGTTAACACGAATACTAGGAACCCATGTTCTCATCAAGATTTAGATGAAGAAGGCAGCCTAAGTTGCAATAGTTGCTGTAAATTTAAATAAAAATCACATGTCTTCCATGAAAACCCATTGCAAAAAAAACGGGAATTGTTACATATGGAAAAAGTGTCATCAATTTCTATGGAACATTGGAGCAGTGCAATCTCCAGAACCTTGCATCTCCTCCACCTCAAAAGTGAGCTGTAAAATAGAAAAATTGATAGATATTAACCACCCATATTTTCTGAAAAAAGAGGCAATGAGGAACAGTCTACAATTCCAGCTTTTACTTTATAAATGATACAAACTTTGTTGAATAATGTTTTTCATAAGTCTATCATGGGCAGTTTTAAAGTTGCATCTTCATTTTCTTTCACTGTCTCACAATTATTGTTTGTGGGCATCATTTCAGGGCTTATATAAGCTCAATATGAAGCTCATTAATGCAGATGACAATCAATTGAATTGTGTTAATATGAGCTTCAAAATTCTTCATGGTAGCCTAATTGACCAAATCTGAGGCACAGCAACTGCAGTACTGCTAGGGAAAATTTCATTGCTTATTGTTGAATTCTGATAAAAAATCTTAGATCAATTTTAGATCTCAGACTATATTGGTTCGTTATTTGACTTCTATGCATCTCTATGTGTTAGGCTATATGTTTTCCCACAACATCATTACAATTAGAATGTATCCTTTGGTTTTTGTTACATATTTGTGGAGAATTGATTGGCAATATTTCAACTGGGGCTGTTATGCCTCTGGAACCTCCCCATTGATGCCCAAAAAACATGACAATAAGTCGTGATTCTTGATCCAGTCCCTCCTCAGAATATCAATCCCGTGATTCAGATCTTCACTACTGATATCTCTAGCATTCGGTTTAATAAACTTAACCAGGGTGGTGGCAACCCCCACTATTTTTAGATACTCTGAATAAATAACATCCCCAAGGACCTGAAAGGTGTCTGCAGCCAGAGTATCAAAAATTACAGAGACTACTCGTAGTAGACCATAAATACACTGATTATGACCAAAAATCTTTCTCTACAGGCCTAAAAAAGTTGGGTTTCATGCAGACATGCTGAAGAAGATTCCATCACATTTATAGAGTTAGAAAAAGAAATTTTAACCTTAATTGATTTTTTCATTTCTGGATGGAGTTGATATCACTCAGATTTTCAATTCAACTAAATATTAGTCTGTTGCCATAGCCTCTCTTCCCCTTAAATCCAGTCCTGTCTAGAAACCTTTGCTATGAGAGAAATGTATATTTAATAAGATTTTAACAAGAACATGAAAATATAAATCCAGTCCTGTCTAGAAACCTCTGCTATGAGAGAAATGTATATTTAATAAGATTTTAACAAGAACATGAAAATATAAATATAGTCCTGTCTAGAAACCTCTACTATGAGAGAAATATATATTTAATAATATTTTAACAAGAACATGAAATATAAAATATATGGTATATGAGCAAATAAAAATGAATCGAAGATATAACGCACAATAGAGTTAATAAATCTTTAGAAGAAAATTTAAATACTAAGAAATTAAAGACTTATCAGTTGCTTCTAAATTCTGTTCAATTTTTTTTTTTAATTGCTAATTTAATAAATTTGTATCATATTAAAATTGTGAAAACATTAAATACACAAGAAATGTTACTCTCAGTTTTTTATTGCACTAAAGGTTAGTCGACGACAAGAAATATTACTCAGATTTTCAATTCAACTAAATATTAGTCTATTGGCGTAGCTTCTCTTCCCCTTAAATTAACACTTAACACTTTCAGCTTATTAGGTTCCGACATTCTAGATTGGTTTGATTCTGATTTTCACTCAGTTTTCCAATGGAGCAAGTTTCTGAATATGTAGTGGCCCAAAATTCAACCTTTTAAGCTCAGTTTCTGACCTTCAAAATCATTGTTTTCAAAATCACTATAGGACTGCACTAATCATTTCCAGCAACATATGACTACACTAATCATTAATCCAATCACAGAGTTTTCTCAAACTCTAGAGACTGGTTATTTTTCCAAGTTTTTTCAAATTTGCTTTCAAATTGTCATTTCTTTTCATTGACTAAATAAAAAATTAAATTATCATTCACTTCCTTCATGTCAACAACTACAATTACTTCAAATTAATAATTCAAAACAATGCTCCTATCGACCTCTTTTTCACTAAACAATTTTTTTTATTAATTTTATAAATTTTAAATATTAAATTAAATATTTTAAAATTTTAATTTTAATTAATTTTATAAAATTTAAATATTAAGTTGATTTTTGTATTGGTTAATCTATAAAAATTAATAATTTAAATTTATTTTCAAATATAATTTTAAAAAAATATTTTAGAATAAAAAAATATATACATTTCACATTTTTAATTGTCTTGAAATTTATTAACTCCTAGCAATCATAGATTTTTTATGCTAATGTATAAATGAAATTACGGAAAATGGTTAAGGAAAACTCATATAGAAAATGGATGCATAGACATTCCACTTCAAGGGGCCACAAATGCAACACAATTAGTAGAAATACACCCATATTAGACTCTTGTATTTAATTTGAAGGACACCCATCCTTATGATTAAATAAAAAAATACCATAAATCTCATAACTTTGTGACCTAATCCTATTTGTAGGGAATTGTTTCGGTGAAAGATTATAGGAAGGAAATGACATTTGTGACAGCCTACTACCTTATATTTCATGATGTAGACACTCGATTTTAGAAACCATTGGATATTTCAAACACAACTTCTTCCCAAATCTAGGCCAGATGATCTTCTCAATCTGCATAACCACAAGATAAACTTGCTACTTCAAGCACAACAATGAAAGAAAAATCTTTCAAAATCTTGGCAAGAAAATTCAAGCACAACTATGAAAGAAAAATCTTCACCAATCTAGGCCAGATAATTTTCTTAGTCTTCCATACCTTCAATGTATCCTTGCACCTTTAGAGACAGCGACTAATTTTATTGTTATCATAACTTATGAAACAGGAAGTCTAATTACATGGCGACGATTTACGCAAATGAACTCCAAGGAAAAGTATGACGGGGTAAAAGATCTCTACAAAAGCCATACTTGATGAACCCTGTGCCGGAATACCTACAATACCATTCATTTTGAATATAATGCACACACGAATAATTCCAGAAGAACCCCACAAAAACTTTTTCAATGCTTGCTTATGAAATGATAACGATGCTAACCCTGCTTTACCCCTTTTGTGATGCCATTACGCATGACCTTATGACAACTTTTAAGAAAAGTGGTATGCATACGACTTTTTGCCTCCCATATAAGTCAGAAAATGTTTCTAGAATTTGGATAAGATGCTTAAGAAAAAGACACCTGTTTTTTCTTTTCTAATGGAAAGAACATTGTGATTATTTTTTCCTGATTGTTTTCCTTCATATGATTTGTGATTAGACTGAAACAATTATTTAGTTTTTTTTTTTTCATAAATTTAAATTTTAATATTTATAATTAAATATTATATTTTTAATATTTTTAATTATTAAAAATTTAATTTTTAATATATTTAATTTATAACTATATATATATATATATATATATATATATGAAATTTAATTTGCATTTTTAAGATATATTAGTTTTATGTGGAAAATCAAATAAGTTTTATATATATGTGAAAATAATTCTTATATATTAAAACAATATTCAAATATAAAATTTTAACTTATTAATTTAAAATAATTAATAAATATTTAATTTCAAAATAAAATATTAATATGATTATATATCATATTATAAATTAATATACATTACACTTTAGATAAGTTTTTTATAAAAATAATTAAAATTTGGATTACTTTATAGTTTTTAGTATTATATATCATATGGACAACTACAAAAGAAAAGAAGAAACTACAAAGGGCGCTAACATGTGATTATACTCGCTCATATAACCATTTGAATGTGGAGAACAACTATGTTATGTATTACCAGGGTTTGTAAATTATGAAAGATTATTTTAATTGTTTTCATAACTTTAAATTTGAAATTTTTTATTTATAATTATATATCAATATTTATAATTATTATAAATCTAATTTTTTAATTTATTTAATTTATAATGATAAATACATATATGAAATTAATTTGCATTTATAAGAAATATTAGTTTTTTTTTTAAAATATGAAATAAATATTTACTATATTGTCATATATATATATATATATATATATATATATATATATATATATATAATAAAAATTGTTACAAATTGAAACATTATTCAAATGTAAAATTCTATAATTATTACACATCTATTAAATGTGTATATACAAATTAAAAATATATTAATATAAAAGTAATACTTATCAATTTAAAATTATTAATAAATATATAATTTTAAAATAAAATGATAATATAGTTATATATCATATTAATTAATTTCAAAATAAGATTAATCACGGTAGCTATGGTCAACCATGTTTATTTAATGGTTTATGATATTTATTTTTGGGTTTATATACTTTGGGTTTATATTATTCTCTTAGGTTTAATATTAGTCCTTTGGGTTTATAATCCCTTGAGTTTTTGGTATTAATCTCTTGGGTTTATAGTTCCCTTGGATTTATAATATTAATCATGGTAAACCATGTTCATTCATGGCCTAACATAGCCAACCTTGGTTTATAAAATCAATCATGGTAAACCATGGTTAATGGTGGTCAATCATGGTCTAACGTTGCATTGTGACAAATATTTTCTCCATATGAAAATACACCATGGTCAACAATTGTAAACCACGGTCAAATATCACATTGTGATAAAGATTATTTCGATATGAAAATAAATCATCCCATTTTGATAAATATTGTCTTGATATGAAAATCAATCATGTTCAACCATGGTCAACCATGGTCCAACACCACATTGTGATAAGGATTGTCTCAATATGAAAATCCACCATGGTCAACCATGTTTATTTTAGGTTTTATAATATTTATCTTACGAATTATATACCTTGGGTTTATAATATTAATCCCTTGGGTTTATTAATATAAGGGTTCATATTCCGAGGGTTTAATATTATTCATAGGGTTTATAAATTAACCCTAAGGTTTAATATAAATCCATTGAGGTTATAATAATCGTCAACCATTGTCCAACATCAAATTGTGAGAAATATTGTCTCAATATGCAAATCAACCATGCTCACCCATTGTGGACCATCATCATCCATGGTCAATCATGTCCCAATGTCACATTTTGATATAGATTGTCTCTACATGAAAATCAACCATGGTCAAGTTTGGTTCAATATCACATTGTGACAAAGTTTCTCTCAATATGAAAATCAATCATGGTCCACCATGGTCTACATCGCATTGTGACAAAGATTGTCTCGATGTGAAAATAAACCATGATTGACCATTGTCAACCGTGTTTATTTTACCATTTAAGATATTTATCATAGGGTTTATTTACCTTGGTTTATAATATCAACCCTGGTCAACCGTGGTCCAACGTCGCATTGTGACAAATATTGTCTTAATATGAAAATCAGCCATGGTCCAACGTCGCATTTTGACAAATATTGTCTCGATATGAAAATCAATCATGGTCAACCATGGTACAACATCGCACTGTGATAAGGATTGTCTCAATATGAAAATCAATCATGTTCAACTATGTTTATTTTAGGGTTTATAATATTTATATTAAGGTTTATAGAAATTGGGTTTATAATATTAATCCCTTGGGTTTAATATTATTCCCTCGAGTTTATTATTACCTTGTGTTTATACCATCAACCTATTTGATTTATTAATATAAGGGTTCATATTTCTAGGGTATAATATTATTGATATTGTTTATAATATTAGTCCTAAGGTTTCAATCCTAGCATTGTGACAAAGATTGTCTCAATATGAAAATCAACCATGGTCAACCATGTTTTTTTAGGGTTTATAATATTGATCTTGAGGTTTATATACCTTCGGTTTTGAATATTAATCCCTCGAGTTTAGTATTATTCCCTTAGGTTTTTAGCATTAATCTAATGGGTTTTTAATATGTTTTGATTTTAATATAGATAATTTCCTGGGTTTATAAATTATAAACCCATGGTCAACCATGGTCCAACGTCGCATTGTGACAAAGGTTTTCTCAATATGAAAATTAATCATGGTCAACCATAGTCCAACGTCACATTTGTGTAAAATATTGTATCTAAATGAAATTCAACAATGGTCAACAATGGTCAACCATGTTTATTATAATGTTTATAATATTTATCTTAGGGTTTATATACCTTAGGTTTATAATATTAATCCCTTGGGTTTAATATTATTCCCTTGAGTTTAATATTATTCCCTTTGGATTATAAGCACTTGTGTTTTTAGTATTAATCCCTTGGGTTTATAATATCAATCCCTTGGTTTTATTATTCTAAGGTTTCATATTCCTATGGTTTATAACATTAATCTTAGGGTTTAATATTTATAGTAGAGTTTAAGATTGTCTCAATATGAAAATAAATCATTTTCAATCATGGTCAACCATGGTGAATAACCATGGTCATATTGTGAAAAATATTGTCTCATGGTTCAACAACTCATTGTGACAACCATGGTCCAACATCACATTTTGACAAAGGTTGTCTCAACATGAAAATTAATGATAGTCAACCATGGTCAACCATGGTCAACCATGGTCGAATGTGGAATTGTGACAAAGGTTCTCTCTATATGAAAATCAATCACGATTAACCATGGTCCAATATCTCATTGTGATAAAAATTGTCTCAATATGAAAATCTATCATGGTCAACCATGTTTGTTTTAGGATTTATAATATTTATCTTAGAGTTTATATACCTTGGGTTTTGAATATCGATCCCTTGGGTTTAGTATTATTTCCTTTGGATTTGAGTATTAATCCATTGCGTTTAATATTTATCCTACGGTTTAATATTGTCTCTATATGAAAATCAACCATTTCCAACCATGGTCAATAACAATGGTCACATTGGGACAAAAATTGTCTCATGGTGCAACATCTCATTGCGTCAAATATGGTCCAACATCGCATTATGACAAAGATTGTCTCAATATGAAATTCATCCATGTTCAACAATGTTCAATCATGTTCAACGATGGTCCAACTTCGCATTGTGACAACGATTGTCTTAATATGGAAAGAAATCATGGTTAACCATGGTCAATCATGGTCAACTATTGTCCAATGCCACATTGTGACAAAGACTATGCCAATATGAAAATCAACCATAATTATCTTATGATTTATAATATTTATCTTAGGGTTTGTATACCTTTCATTTACACTATTAATCCCTTGGGTTTAGTATTATTCCCTTGGGTTTATAGTATTAATCCCTTAGTTTTATTAGTGTGTTGAGTTTATAATATTATTAATTCATTGGGTTCATTAATCCCTTGGGTTTATAATATTAATACCTTTAGTTTGTCAATCCCCTGGGCTTTTAATCCCTAGGGTTTATAATATTAATCATTTGGGTTTTTTTATTGTTTGTGTTAATGATCCTGAGGGTTTATAATATTAATCTCTTCGATTTATACTATTAATAATTACTTGAGTTTTATTAATCCCTTGGGCTTATAATATTAATCCCTTAGGTTTATGATGCCTCGTGTTTATAATATTAATAAATTGATATCATTATTATAAATTTCCGTTATAATTTTCTACATTATTATTATATTTATAATAAATAATATTAATGAATTGATATCATCATCCACATTTAATATTATCAACCATATTTATAAATGTGTTTGTGACAAAGATTGTCTGAATATGAAAATCAATCATTTTCAACCATGGTCCAACATCGCATTATGAAAAATATTGTCTCAATATAAAAATAAACAATGGTCAAACAAGGTCCAACATCACATTGTGACATAGGTGGGACTACTGCAAATCGATACCAAACACTAAAACTCCGGAGGCCAGAGTTGGTGACGAGAATTTATTTCAAATTTCTTGTATCCTCTTACACTATGGGTGTATGGGTGAAACCTATAGAGATTTAAACACAAGTGGGACTACTACAAATCAATTACAAACACTGAAACTCCAAGGGCCGGATTTGGTGATGGGAATTGCTTTCATATTGCTTGTATCCTCTTGAAAATCAACCACGATCAACAATGCTCCAACATCACATTGTGACAAACATTATCTCAATACGAAAATCAACCATGGAAAGCCATGTTTATTTTAGGGTTTATAATATTTATCTTAGGGTTTATGTACCTAGGGTTTATAATTTTAATAATTTTGGTTTAATATTATTCCTTTTGGTTTTTAATCTAGGGGTTTATAGTATTAAACACTTGGGGTTTATTAATCTAAGGGTTCATATTCCTGGAGTGTAATATTATTCATAGGGTTTACAATTAAAGAAATATTATTATGAGAAAAAATGAAATAAATAATTATTTTTATGTTTTTTTTTCAATATAAATAAATAATTAAATTATTATTAATAATATCTAATTAAATTGTTAATTAATTATTTAAAAACATTTAATTATTTAATATGTATTTTTATTTAATTTAAGATTTATTATTATTATTTAATTATTTAATAATAATATTAATTGATAATAGTAACAATTTTAATTATTATTATTATTATTATTAATGTTAATAATAATAATATTATTTATTTATTCATTAATAATCATTATTTTCAAATAATTTATTTATATTATATTATTTAAAATTAAATAATAATCACCCGATCAAGGTGTGATCTGGGTACTGATCCCTTGACTAGATCATGATGAAATCATTAAAGGAGATGCCTTACGTCCTGCAAGATAGGCTGGCTAGCGTCAGGTGTCAAATAGATGGAGGCGGCAAAGGCCACATGCAAAGGAAAAGACTAAACTCACAAGGGCACCAATATATGGTAAGTGGGGGTATAATATAATGGAGGCACTGGTGGGAGGTTATACTCTGGGTATGGTATTCTGAGAGCATAGTTACGCGGGTGAAGATCAACGAGACAAGTGTCGACAGAAGCGACAAACTAGTGAACAATAAGATGTGATGCCTAGCTCGTCAAGGGTATGTTGTTTTGTTCTTTGCATTGTTCTATCTCCCGGGTATGAATATCGCTGGCAATTGCATGTTTCTAGCCTCCCAATGGAATATTTTTCTCGGTGTAATATATTCGCTGGATGCATGAGGTTCTAGGAAATTTTATGGGGTTTTGCGTGGGTCCCGAAAGTCAATTTCTATATTATTTGGCATCATGCTTCATAAAATGGGGGATATGGGGCTGGGTAGAGGAGTAGGTGATTTCAAAAACCATGAATTGGCTAGATTGGCCACTCGGCCCGCGGGTTGGGGGCACCACCCTAACCTGCACGTTAGACTGAAAGTGCATGTTGTGGGTACCATATATTGTTGCCGCCCCTATGGTAAGGGCGGGAATGATAGGATCAACATTGTTGTAAGGAGAAGAGGGCATCCCGGGAGACCCCAAAACCGATCCTTGGGTAAGGGAGTGAGTCATAATCATGATCGCAATATTGGTAGTCGGGTTATGAATTATTTGTCACGGATCATTGATAATATGTTGTACTTTTGTATGGATCTCATTACTATCATAGAGACAGCGTCGAGACAAGACTTAAGGAAGCCAATTGGGGGCACACAGGAACGATGCTCTGTTGTTTTCTGAATCACTACAAGGAAGAGATCGTTGATGGCGCGTTCAAAGAGTGTAAACGAGGAAGCTAGGATAGATTACAAGAGGCAAACCTGGAAGCGTGCTGCTTAGAAGGAGCGAGGAGATGATAATATATAATAATTTTTTATAAAAATAATTAAAATTTGGATTACTTTATAGCTTTTAGTACTCTGTATGGTATGCACAAGTACAAGAGAAAACGAGAAACTGCAAAGGGTGCCAAGATGTGACTATACTCGCTCATATAACCATTTGAATGTCGAGAACAACTATTTTATGTATTACCAGGGTTTTCAAATCATGAAAATTGCTTCCTTTATTTGAAAATAGAGTGGGCCATCTTTATGTTGAATGTAGATATGATAAAACAGAGCTTGTGTGCAAATTACTGAGGGTATTTTAATTATTGTCATAACTTTAAATTTGAAATTTTTTATTTATAATTAAATATAAATATTTTTAATATTTTGAATTATTATAAATCGAAGTTTTTAATTTATTTAATTTATAACGATAAATACATATATGAAACCTAATTTTCATTTATAAGATGTATTAGTTTTTTTAGAATATGAAATAAGTATTTAATATATTATTATATTAAAATGAAAGTGTACATATATATAAGTTTTAATGAAAAAAATTGTTACATATTGAAACATTATTCAAATATAAAATTCTATGACGAGTATACATCTATTAAAATTAAATGTGTATATACAAATTGAAAATATATTAAAATATAAAAGTAATACTTACCAATCTAAAATGATTAATAAATATATAATTTCAAAATAAAATGATAATATAGTTATATATCATACTAATTATTTTCAAAATAAGATTAACCATGGTAAACTATGGTCAACCATGTTTATTTAATAATTTATGATATTTATCTTTGGGTTTATATACCTTAGGTTTTATATTATTCCCTTAGGTTTAATATTAGTCCTTTGGGTTTATAATCCCTTGAGTTTTTAGTATTAATCTCTTGGGTTTATATTTCCCTTGGATTTATAATATCAATCATGGTCAACCATGCTCATTCATGGCGTGCCATAGTCAACTATGGTTTATAAAATCAAGCATGGTAAACCATGGTCAATCAAGGTTAATCATGGTCCAACATTGGATTTTGACAAATATTTTCTCCATATGAAAATCAGCCATGGTCAACGATTTTCAACCATGGTAAAACATCACATTGTGACAAATATTGTCTCGATATGAAAATAAATCATCCCATTTTGAAAAATATTGTCTCCATATGAAGATCAATCATGTTAAACCATTCTCAACCATGGCCTAACGTTGCATTGTGATAAGGATTTTCTTAATATGAAAATCAACCATGATCAACCATGTTTAATTTAGGTTTTATAATATTTATCTTACGATCTATATACCTTGGGTTTATAATATTAACCCCTTGGGTTTAATATTGTTCCCTTAGGGTTTTAGTATTTTATTATTCCCTTGGGTTTATAAAATCAATCCCTAGGGTTTATTAATATAAGGGTTCATATTTTTGGGGTACAATATTATTCATAGGGCTTATAAATTAATCCTATGGTTTAATATAAATCCATCAGGTTTATAATCATTGTAAACCATGGTCCAATGTCAAATTGTGAGAAATATTGTCTCAATATGAAAATCAACCATGCTCACCCATTGTGGACCACCATAAACCATGGTCAAGCATGGTCAACCATGTCCCAATGTTACATTGTGATAGAGTTTGTCTCTATATGAAAATAAACCATGGTCAAGCTTGGTCCAATGTCACATTGTGACAAATGTTGTCTCAATATGAAAATCAATTATGGTCCACCATGGTCTGACGTCGCATTGTGACAAAGATTGTCTCAATATGAAAATAAACCATGATTGACCATTGTCAACCATGTTTATTTTACCATTTACAATATTTATCATAGGTTATATATACCTTGGTCTGTAATATCAATCATGGTCAACCGTGGTCCAACATCGCATTGTGACAAAGTTTCTTTCAATATGAAAATCAACCATGGTCCAACGTCGTATTTTGACAAATATTGTCTCGATATGAAAATCAATCATGGCCAACCATCGTACAACATCACATTGTGATAGGATTGTCTCAATATGAAAATCAATCATGGTCAACCACGTTTATTTTATGGTTTATAGTATTTATATTAGGGTCTATATACCTTGGGTTTATAATATTAATCCCTTGGGTTTAATATTGTTCCCTTGGGTTTATTATTCCCTTTCATTTATAATATCAACACCTTGGATTTATTAATCTAAGGGTCCATATTTCTAGGGTATAATATTATTCATATTGTTTATAATATTAGTCTTAGGGTTTCAATATTAGCATTGTGACAAAGATTGTCTCAATATGAAAATAAACCATGATCAACCATATTTTTTTAGGGTTTATAATATTTATCTTAAGGTTTATATACCTTGGGTTTTGAATATTAATCCCTCGGGTTTAGTATTATTCCCTTGGGTTTTTAACATTAATCCATTGGGTTTTTAACGTGTTTGGATTTTAATATAGATAATTTCTTGGGTTTATAAATTATAAAGCCATGGTTAGCCATGGCCCAACATCACATTGTGACAAAGATTGTCTCAGTATGAAAATTAATCATGGTCAACCATATTCCAACATCAAATATGTGACAAAGATTGTGTCTAAATGAAAGTAAACAATGGTCAACAATGGTCAACCATGTTTATTTTTGGGTTTATAATATTTATCTTTGGGTTTACATACCTTGGGTTTATAATATTAATCCCTTGGGTTTAATATTATTGCCTTGACTTTAATATTATTCCCTTGGGATTATAATCTCTTTGGATTTTAGTATTAATCCCTTACATTCATTAGTCCCTTGGGTTTATAATATCAATCCCTTGGTTTTATTATTCTAATGTTTCATATTCCTAGGGTTTATAAAATTAATCCTAGGGTTTAATATTTATCGTAGAGTTTAATTTTGTCTCTATATGAAAATAAATCATTGTCAATAATGGTCAACCATGGTCACAATGTGAAAACAAATTGTCTCATGTTTCAACAACTCATCATGATAACCATGCTCCAACATCACATTGTGACAAAGATTGTATCAACATGAAAATTAATGATAGTCAACCATGGTCAACCACAGTTGAACATGGCATTGTGACAAAGATTCTCTCTATATGAAAGTCAATCATGGTCAACCATGGTCCAACATGACATTGTGAAAAAACTTGTACCAATATGAAAATCAACCATCATCAACCATGTTTGTTTTAGGAGTTATAATATTTATCTTAGGGTTTATATACCTTGGGTTTTGAATATCAATCCCTTCTGTTTAATATTATTCCCTTGGGATTTGAGTATTAATCCATTGTTTCTAATATTTATCCTTGGGTTTAATATTGTCTATCTATGAAAAAAAACAATTTTCAACCATGGTCAATAACAATGGTTGCATTGAGACAAAATTGTCTCATGGTTCAACGTCTCATTGCGTCAACCATGTTCCAACATCGCATTGTGAGAAATATTGTCTCAATATGAAATTCATCCATGCTCAACCATGTTCAAACATGTTCAATCATGGTCAGTGATGGTCCAACGTCGCATTGTGACAAGGATTGTCTCATTGTGAAAAGAAATCATGGTTAACGATGGTCAATAATGGTTGACTAGAGTCCAACGTCGCATTGTGACAAAGATTGTGTCAAAATGAAAATCAACCATGTTTTCTTTAGGATTTGTAATATTTATCTTAGGGTTATATACCTTACGTTTACAATATTAATCCCTTGGGTTTATAGTATTAATCCATTGGTTTATTAGTGCCTTGAGTTTATAATATTATTAATTCATTGGGTTCATTAATCCCTTGGGTTTATGATATTAATCCCTTTAGTTTGTCAATCCCTTGGGCTTTTAATCCCTAGGGTTTATAATATTAATCCTTTGTGTTTGTTGTTTTCTTGAGTTAATGATCCCCAAGGTTTATAATATTAATCTCTTCGATTTATACTATTAATAATTACTCGGGTTTATTAATCCCTTGGGTTTATGATGCCTCGAGTTTATAATATTAATAAGTTGATATCATTATTATAAATTTCCATTATAATTGTTTTAATTGTTATCATATTTATAATAAATAATATTAATAAATTGATATCATCAGCCACACTTAATATTATCAACCACATTTATTAATGTGTTTGTGACAAAGATTGTCACAATATGAAAACCAAGATCCAACGTCACATTGTGACATGGGTGGGACTACTGCAAATTGACTCCAAACACCAAAACTCTAGAGATCAGAGTTGGTGTTGAGACTTGCTTTCATATTGCTTGTATCCTCTTACACTGTGGGCGTATGGGTGACATCTCCAGAGATTTAAACACAGGCGGGACTACTACAAATCGATTACAAACACCGAAACTCCAGAGGCCAGACTTGGTGATGGGAATTGCTTTCATATTGTGTGTATCCTCTTGAAAATCAGCAATTATCAACAGTGGCCCAACTTCACATTGTGACAAAGATTTTATCAATATGAAAATCAACCATGGAAAACCATGTTTATTTTAGGGTTTTAGTTTTTATCTTAGGATTTATATACCTAGGGTTATTAATATTATTCCTTTTGGTTTAATATTATTCCTTTGGGTTTTTAATGTACGAGTTTATAATATGGTTTATTAATCTAAGGGTTCATATTCTTAGAGTGTAATATTATTCACAGGGTTTATAATTAAAGAAATATTATTATGAGAAAAAATAAAATAAATAATTATTATTATGTTTTTTTTCAATATAAATAAATAAATAAATTATTATTCGTTAATTATTGTTAATAATATTTAATTAAATTATTAATTAATTATTTAAAAAATATTTAATTTTTTTTATTTTTTTATTTATTTATGTTTATTTTTTTTCTGGATAATTCTAAATCTATTGATATAACACATAATAGTACAAAACTTCCTCTGCTTCAGCTGAGAGAGCCTGAAAGCATGGCTTGATAGACATGGAAAGCATGAGTTTGGACTTCCCACCGAGGGGAAACCAATCCCAGAGAGATATGTCTTACTGCCCTCATAGGGAAACCGGCATTTGAGTCAAATAGTTTATCAAAAAAGCATGTAAAAAGACAATTTTCTCTTTCAGCAGAGGGTAATTGAACATGAAAACAAAAAACAACCTAAGAAACCTGGGCTGAGGAGTCGTATTCCGCTGAAGGTTGTCCTGGCTACTTATCATTGACTGGAGAGGGAGGCTCATCCTCGATTCTGCATCGGTATTCTTCATTGCTTCCTTCATCATATGCAGTAGGAGCTGCGGTGACTTTGTCAGTGTTCTCCTTCATCTGTACCTGAATCTTGTCTTCTCAGGCAATCTTCAGCTATGCCATGGAATCCTTGGCTTCTTCTACATGCATAGGAGCGGGAGCAGTAGAGGAATAGGGGACAGCGACAGAAGGGGGGTTGGGGCAGGCCGCCTCCTCCCTGATGGTGATAGTGATATAGGTTGTAATAACAGGCCTATTCATCATGCAGTCAAAGTGAAACTCCGCACATTGGGAGGATTGGCGAAGGGGGGTGAAGGCAGGCAGAGAAGGAACATGGGAGGCAACGGTGTGGATAGCAGGAGACGCAGGAGGAGGCACAGGAGAAGGCACATGGGGAGGCGGAGAGCTCGGGAAGGAGTGAGATTGCTCACTGAAGCGATTTATGCCTCTTTGGTTTCGAGTTTCCGGGACATGGTCACATGAGAAGTCCTCTGAGGTGGATTCCGTGCTGGGGGAGGATCGGGATCGAATGGCTTGGCCACAACTACTCCCGCGTCGACATCTCATTCTGTGGCGAAGCCTGGGCATGGTGGCAGAGAGGTGCACACAACGTCGCTTGAGGGACAGGCGGGAGAGATGCTGCGCAGAGGGACTGGGCAAGGTAGGCAGGGACTTCGAGCAGTAGAGATTGCTCTGAGAGAAATGGAACTCCAGAATCGTTTCTAGACAATAGAGGAGCATACATTGGCTACCACTGTGCATGCGAGCACTTGGCTGGGTGCATGCGGGCGGGCATAAGCTTCTCTGCGGAGCTATGGACCTAAAAACATAATGTTTGCCTTTCAAGAAACTGAGGTCAAATTTCATTAAGAGCTAGAGGGAATGCTCAGGGCAGCGATAGAGCGAATTGAAGGCGCAGATGGAGTGCAAGGTGGTGGGAGTAATGGCGGAGTAAATGCCACTGTGGGAGGCCATATGGCCACCCCATGCCATAGTCATCGGGATGCATCGTGGGACGGGTGTCCCATCAAGCCCGACTGTCATCCGCATCTGGAATTAAAAAATATTTAATTGAAAATAACAAAATTTTTAATTAATAATAATAATAATAATATATATATATATATATATATATATATATATATATCTATATATATATATATTATTATATATTTAATATTATTTGTTTATAATTAATTAATTATCATTATTATTAAATAATTTATTTATATTATATTATTTAAAATTAAATAATAATCGCCCGATCAGGGTGTGATCTGGGTAATGATCCCTAGACTGGATCATGATGAAATCATTAAAGGAGTGACATTAAGACCTGCAATATAGGCTACTAGTGTAAGGTGTCAAGTGGATGGAGGCAACAAAGGCTACATGCAAAGGAAGAGACTCAACTCACGAGGGCACCATTATAGGGTAAGTGGGGGTATAATGGAATGGAGGCACTTGCGGGAGGTTATACTTTGGGTATGGTATTATGAGAGCATAGCTATGTGGGTGAAGATCAATGATACCGGTATTGACAGGATAGACCAGTGAGCCACATGCTGTGGCGCCCATCTAGTCAAGCGCATTTTTCTCTGTTCTTTGCACTTCCCTGTCTCCGAAGTATGGATATCGATCGCAATTTCATGCTTTCAGCCTCACAATGGAATATTTTGCATGGTGTAGTGGCTTCACCGGATGCATGAGGTTCTTGACAGTTCTATGTGGTTTTACTTGGGTCAAGAAAGTCAATTACAACTTATTTGGTATAATGCTTCATAAAATGGGGGATATGGAGCTGGGTAGAGGAGTAGGTGATTGCAAAATCCATGAGCTAGCTGGATTGGCCACCCAGTCCGTAGGTTGGTGACACTACCTTGACCTGCATGTTAGAATGAAAGTGCATGTTGTCGGTACTCGTTGACGGGAAAATTTTTCCGGCCAATAGTAGGGGATCTCCCCAGTAGAAAGTCCCGATTAGACCTTGAACCGTTTGGAATAGGGATCCCGTCCGGGTTGTGGGTCCGGCTACCGCTTAAGTCACCTTCCCTTTGGTCTCAAAAGAACTCAATCGAACCTACGGACACACACTTATTCACATGATACAAGATACATGGTTGATGCATTAAACATGTATATAACACTATGCGTAGCGAGACAAATAATAGAGCATACACGCCTAAGGAGGTGTTGTTAACAACACATATTTGGGGTTATGCTTGTAGGCTATCCTGGCCACAAAAGAAACAGTTCTTTATGGTGAGATGCCCCTTTACTTCTTGAAAGATAAACGAAATGCTAATAAACAAAGTCACTAAAATCCATTAGGAAAACAATTAAACTGAACATCATTAGCACAAGTATGGGAAACCATAATGCATAAATGATGCCATTAAGAGTGCAGTTTCATGAATCAAAAGATGTTTGAAACTGTATGGAAATACGCATAGTGTTCGCACAACAAAACACATCAGATCCAAAAGAAGTTTCAACAGGTATCTGTATTGATATGCAAAAGAATGTAATCTTCCAATACAATGTTGTATAACTCTTGATTCCCCCCAAAAAAAGGATCCATTAAATTTTCCCTGGAGGGGGTTTAATAGATCAAAACTTTCCCTTTAGGCTTCCTGAATCTTCGCCTGCCTACCTGTTGAGTTGCCTTGCGACCTGGGAGAAAAATGCGACCTGTGACCTAGCTGGTGAGTGCGACCTGCGACCTACTGGGCGGTGCGACCATCGACCTACTGCCACTGAGTTATGAAGATGAGCGCGCAATTGAGAGGGCAGGGGCATCATTCTGCTTTCCTTTGAGGAAGTCTTGCCAGGTTTGATACTCTGCTGCTATGGGAGAAACCAGAGGGACCTCTTCTTTCAACCGATGCATGCACTCCAGAGCATTTGGGACTAGATTTTACTTATTCTGTGAGATATGGTTTGAAAGAGAGGCGAGCTTGGTGTAAATCCATACTGGCGTGACAAGAAACTGGCCCAGATTTTCTCGTGACGCTGCGAGATCGGGAGTGCCAGCAACTTGCCTAATGGGCTGCAGAAATGATTGGATCTCTTGATCTAACTGATCCCAGGTTTTAGCCTCTTCCAGTTCCCCCAACGAAGGAATGTGGTTAAGGGTGTGCATCGAGTCGATGCCGCTAATTAGGTGTTCGTATGCAGCCATTACTTTGTCTAAATCCTTGGATAGTTTATCCTTGGACTGCATTTTCATCTGGATTTGGACTTTGGCATATTGTGTATGAATCCAATCCTTCTTTGGCAAATGCTGAGGGGCCTGAGGGTACCGTGCTGTCTAGTCCATCATTCGATCCAAGGCAGTCGAGGCCTCTTTCGGTTGCTCGTGCTTCTGCTTAGTCTCCACTTGTGCTCATTAGGGGAATTTTGAGGTCTAAAATGGGCCTCCTAAGAAAAATGTACAACAAAAATAAGCTTTATAAGAACCAATAGGATTCAAGTTGATGATGTCAACCATGGGGGATGATTCACCATTTTTTAAGTTAAAGGGTAAAAATATTAAAAAATAATAAAATAATAAAACTACTTTTTCAACTTGTATTTTCAACTTATCTCCCAAAGTTTTTACTCAAATTTTGGGTGGGAGTACTCGTTGGATGCAAAATTTAATTCCTCATCCAAAGAGTACCCATGTTGCATACTTTTGATGGACTTTTCTACACGAAAAATGAGAAATACATAAAAAAACGTGATTACAATCACGTTTTTCATGTATTTCTCATTTTTCATGTAGTAGGACCCATCGAAAGTATGCAACATGGGTACTCCTTAGATGAGGAATTAAATTTTGCATCCAACGAGTACTCCCGCTTGAAATTTGAGTAAAAAATTTGGGAGATAAGTTACATGAGTTGAAAAAGTAGTTTTTTCATTTTTCCCTCTAAAATTTGATGATGTCATCAAATATTATTTGATTTTTTCCACTATTATTTTATAATTTCCTTAGGAGGCCCATTTTAGACCTCAAAATTCCCCTAATGCTTACCAATGGGGCGACTGTTTGTTTTATGGTGAACATTTCCCCATACAGTTGCCTCATGGTTGCCTCTAATGTGTCGAACTCCTTTAGAATGGCAAGTGGAATTTCATTGACAGGGGGAGTTTTGCTTTGGAGTTGTTGAACCTCCTCTCTCAATGCCGCCCTTTCCTGTTCTGCCCTTTTTTCCCGCTGCTCTGCTTCTTGTAGTCTATTTTGTAGAGAGATGATCTCTCTACTCATGCTAGTCACATTTTCTTCCGTGGCTGCAGCGAAAGATGTGCCAGCTGATGCTATCATCACGGGATTGATCCTGGTATCAAGGACTATATCTTTTCTGGTTACGACTATGGATGTAGCGGAAGGATTTTCCGCTAGGAATCTTCTCTTCTCTTGCCGAATTTTGAAAGAGAACTGATCAAATGTGAGCCTAGTGAGGTCGAAGACCTCCTCTTCTTACCCCTGGGGAAAATTGACATCGGAGAGCGAGGCTCGTGTACTGCCAAAAGGTACGTCAAGGGGAGACACCTCTATATCCTCCATCATTTCATCCTCTTCTTGTTTCTTCTGCTTTTCCTCCTCTTCCCTTTGTCAGCGTTCGGCTTCAGCCTTCTCGTATTCTTTCCTCTGCCTGAGCTCTGCTTTTGCCGCTGCTTCTAATTCGGCCTTCCTTTTCCGCTCGGTTGCTGCGGCTTGCTCATATTCCACTTTGTCTAGCTCTTTCTTGAGTTCTTGTTCAGCTCTAGCCTCTGCTTCTTTTTTCTCTTTTTCCTTCTTGGCCTCCTCGGCCTGCTTCTTCTTCTGTTCTGCCCTTAGGCTTTTTTTGCGCTTATCCTCGTCTTCTTTCATTTTCTTTTCTTTCTCTTGCCGAGCTTTGGCCTCTATTTCTTTCTGCTGGGTAGAGGTGCTTTGCCCTGTGCTGGTTCGAGGCTTCTTAGCTAGAGAGGAAGAAGCACCTCCTAATTCACGACTCCTTGCTTCCAAGGTTTGGTCATTCGCGTCTTCTTGGCCAGAGTCCACCCCCGGAGCTAGTTGTCTATCTGCATTGTACCAGTTCCTTCTTTCATCCTCTCTTAGGCATTCAGTATGCTAATAGTTCCATTTGAATTTAGCCTTCTTACAATGTTCAATAACTATCCTCTCCAGGTCGTATGTTCGATATTCTAAAGCCTCGAGGCTGTAACTTTTCATTTCTTCTCCCTCCGCCTCTACTTCTTTGAAGTATTTAACGGTGTATGCGCCGATCGTGAGGGGTAGCGTAGGCCACGGTTTCTTCTTTCCCTTGGAGAAACCCGAAGACATTTGGAAACAGACCTCTTGCACGAGCATTTTGTCTATGACAAATCGAGGCATAGCATGTGGAGCCTTGAACGTGCCAAAAACTCGGATGAGTGTATATTCAGAAAATGGAAACCAATGTGCCACCTTGCCTAGTGTTTCTGTGGCTCGCCAAGACATGCGAGGAGCGTCTTGGCTGAACAACTTCCTGTAAAGAGCGGGGATGAACACCTGAGATATCGACTCTATGTCTTGTTTGTACCTGGACTCCCAAAACACCTTGAGTTGTAAATGGATTGCACGGGTCTGCTTGGGATCCCAGTTATGTGCCCATCCCTCAAAGTGCAATCTTGAACAAATGGCATCCAACAGGTAAGAAGCCATGTAAAATTCAGAAGGCATTCCTTCATCTGGTGCCAATGCTGAGGACAAATTTGTCTGCATGGAGGTTACCAATATGCTTGCCCAGTTGAAACGAGTGCCATATGTTGTGACATATTCCATGATAGTTGCCCATGTGCCGCTGAAGGTGGTGGCATCGGGGCGCCTGTACAATCTGCACAACATGGTAGCCACTAGCTTGTATACTTTCCTAAGGCTCGCCACTGGGTATTCCTGGTCCTTCTTGACCTTAAACGTTTCAGGCTCCTCCCACCATTTCTTTACAGTGTCAACTATAGGAACTACGTTGGCGATAGCCCATTCTTCTGTGAAGTCTATGTCTCACTCAGGAAAAGAGTAATAGACATGTGCGTCTTAGCCTTTGAGTGATGCGAACGCCTTGCGCTCGCTGTCCCTGATTAGGAACTTCTTAGGATCAATTTTCTGTATGATCCAATGTATCATCTCTGGGCAAGGGAATATGGTCGGGTGAGCTCCTGCAAGATGTAGCTTGGACCTTTTGACTTGTAAGTATATGTCCCGATCAGGGAGGTCCTCTGGGAATTCAGTTTTGGCGAACTCTTGGTACACTTGGTACCATCGCAGGCTGTCCCCTTTGGCAAATGTGCAGAGGGTATCTCTATATATCGGGGGTAGGGACACTGGCATTTCCATCTCTAATTCCTCCACTGCCGGGCCCTTGTCTCTTTTGCGAGATGTTGGGGGTCCCATGTCGCTGGAATCTGAGGGGACAGGTATACAATCTAGATCTACTTCGAATTCACCTGTCATATTCATGAAAGAATCCCAAGATAAGAAAGACGCCATGATGATACAAGATCAATTAAAGTTTATCAATTATTTCAACTGGGACACAGGAAGAGCTGAGTAAGTGGCCTAATGGGTCGCAGGGTCGCAGGTTTTAAGAAAAGGTCGAGGTGCGACCTTGCGACTAGGTCGCAGGGTTGCGGGGTCGCAAGTTGCGAAAAATGGGAGGAATGTGACCTTGCGACCTTGCGACTAGGTCGCGGGGTCGCAGGTCGTGCTAGGGCTTGCCATGGTTTTGGGGGCGTCCGACATGAAGGTGTTTTTTCCCTTTAATTGGGGAAACACAAGGCTAAATGGGTCCAAACAGAGCCAAGGGATAGCTTTTGGAGCGGGGCACAAGCCATGAGAGACTGGATGAGAAATTGTGATGAGTTAGGCAAGTGGGGTGAAAACTGGAATCAGAGGAAAACCCTAAGCAATAAATGAAGACAATGGCTGGGGTAAATGGCAATTTAAAGGCTGAGAAATGTAGGGATTAGGCAAGAATAATCAAAAGAGGAAACAACAGGAGGAAAATAGAAACTTACCCAGGAAAATCGCGCTCCAGTCGACCTGTCAGAGGCGTTTTTTCTATCCGCTGCATATGGAAAATGCGACCTAGCGACCTCCCATATATAAAGGGTCGTACGTGTGGGCATTTAATGAGGTCGCTAGGTCGCAAATCGGGTGATCAGCGAGGTGTGCGACCTTGCGACCTTGCGACCTCAGGGTCGCGGGGTCGCAATGTTGCGAGGTCCAGTTTTCCAAAAAATTGCAAAATGTGACTTAGCGACTTAGCCTTAAGGGCTCTTTACTTAGTTTTTCTTTATGCTCAAAGGGGCTCCAAAAATTTTGAGGTGTGGTTTTTTGGAGGGTGTTGTAGAGGCTACAAAAAATGACGATTGACTGGTCGAATTAGGAGTCTCTGCCGATGGTTGGTATTGGAGGGGGGAGGGAGGGGCCTTCACTAGTTGTTCTTTTTACCTCAAGGTCAACACTTCTCTGCCTTCGTCACCTTGCAAGGTTGCCTGGCCTGCTGGCTTGTTGGGTGCTGGTTAACCAAATTTTATTTCTTCGCGCTCTCGGACTGGAAGGGTTAGAGAACTCCAGGTGGCTACATGGTCTGGTACGATTATTTTGTCCTCATCGTGTTGCTCCGCTGCCAGCGAACCTCTCGATCCCGGCGGAGTCACTGCCTAGGAGTCATAAACGTTGCTCCGCTGCCATCGAGCCTGGTCAGTACCCTGGCGGAGTCGTTACGTCACCTATCTGCGCAAGAAACCTTTCTCAATTTTTTACCCTTTATTGGTGTGCTATTGCACTTATTTTGAATGTGCCTAAGGCACTTATTTAGATGTGCTCATGGCACTTATTTAGATGGGCAATTTTTTCCTGGGCAGATGAGGGATCCCGACTTATTTTACTTGCAGAGAGGTTGCTCCTGGTCTGATATGAGGACTTTGGTTTTTCCCGGATGTCCTGAGACAGCTGAAGGGCAGGGAGAGATAAATGGGGAGGAAGAACTGCTTCTTTTCCGTATACAAGAAAATAGGGGGAGGTGCCTAGGGAGGATTTGGGCGTGACACGGTCAACCCAAAGAGCATTGTTAAGGGCGTTGTGCCAGTTGCACTGGTGAGACAACAGAGTCTTATTAATGATGCGGATGAGGTTTTTATTAGTTGACTTAGCTAAACCATTTCCTTGGGGATAATAATTTGCAGAATGTTTAAGGACAATACCATTTTCTAAAGCAAAATCATACAGTTTGAAAGATGAAAAGTAAGTTGCATTATCAAAAACCAAGGAAGTTGGAACGCCAAACCTGGTGATGATGGAATGCGTGACGAATTCTATTACCTCTTGATCATTGATTTGGCATAAAGGTGCTGCTTCTACCCACCTGGTGAAATAATTGGTGGCAGTGAGGATATACCGATGTTGCTTGGAGGAGTGGGGTATGATTTCACCAATCACGTCGAAACCCCACTGTTGAAAGGGTTCCTCTACTGCCACTAATAGTAGGGGAGCGGCTGGCCGCGCTTCCCTGTTTGCGAACTTCTGGCACTGAGGGAACTTGCGAACATATGCATGCACATCTCTGAAAAGGGTTGGCCAGTAGTATCCTGTGCGCATTATCTTGTGGGCGGTGGTATCACCTGCAAAATGCCCTCCAGCTGGTCCGTCGTGCAGCTCGGTCAAGATTTTCTACGCTTCATCATGTTCCAAGCAGCACAACATAACTCCATCGTAATGCTTCTTGAAAAGCTTACCCTGGATCATCTGGTAGGATGCAGCCTTGAGTCTTATCGTGCATTTCTGTTGGGCAGTTAGAGAAGGGTCCAGGATGCCATGCGCTAAATATCCTGAAATGTCAGAGTACCAGGAAGGACTTGTCTACTGGGGTACATGGTCACTCTGATACATGTCGATTTCCTGTTCCCAACAATCTTCTTCGACCCCATGTGAGCTGGTAGCCTCCGCAGCCATTTGGCACAGCCCTTGTCCTTTAACAATGTGTGCTGGTTTAAACTCCAGGTCGTACTCTTGCAGGCATGCCACCCAGTTGCCTCGTCTCTCTCCCAGCTCCTGCTGCACGAACAGCTGGGTGGGGAACGAAAACTGTGACATGGTTTTTTAAGATGTATGGCCTGAAGTGTTTGACTGCTTTGTAGACTGCATAAGCTTGCTTTTCGATTTCAGGGTAGTTCAATTCAGCCCCTTGTAAACCAGTGCTCATGAAGGATATAGGCCGTTCATCATTTTTGCCATCTTTATGCGTGAGGACAGCTGCAAGAGATGAATCTGAAGCGAAAGTATACAAGATAAAGCTTTTGCTAAAGTCTGGACTTTGGAGGGAGGGTGCTTCAGCTATAGCCTGCTTAATTTCGTTAAAAGCCTCCTTCTCCTGCAGATTCGATTTGAACACGACATTTTTCTTGATCATCCCCTGCAACGGCCTGACTATCTGGGCGAAATCTAATATAAATTTACGTACAAAATTAATTTTCCCCAGGAAAGATTGCATTGCTTTTTTACTGCTGGGGGGGGGGGGGTCCGGGGCGTGTACTTGCCCGCTCAGGATCTACGACAATGCCTTGCTTAGTTATAATGTGGCCTAGCAAATTCCCTTCTGCCACAGCGAAAACACTCTTCTTCGGGTTGAGTGAAATCCTGTGCTTTCTGCACCTTTCGAAAATTTGCTTGAGGTGGCGTAAATGATCGCCCCAGTGTTTCGAGAACATGGTGACGTCGTCCAAATAGACTACCACACTCTGCCCTATCAAACCATGGAAAGCTATAAACAATGTTACTGATGAAATAGGTAATCGCAATGTTACCTACTTTTTTTTCGTAGCATAAAAAGCACCCAATTTTGAAAAGTGGTGATGCAGAATCACCATTTTTTTTTGGTGCACATTTTTGACACTCTAATATTTTTATTTATGAAGTATGAATATTTGTTTTTAAATGTTAGTGATTTTCATGCTAATTTTGAAATGTATTGATGCAGCATCAAATTTTTTTTTTTTTAGAGCGGTGATTTTTATACTAATTTTGAAACGTATTCATGCTACATCAACCTTTTTTTTTTAGAGTGATGATTTTCATGTTGGTAATAAAACATAAAACTTAGATAAAAAAAAAATATATAAAAACAATAAAAAAAAATCAATAAAAATGTAAAAAAAACAAAAATAGCTCATAAAAATAAAAAATTTAAACAAAAATAAATAAATAAAACAAAAATATTTGAAAATTATATCAAAGGAAATCACAAAATTTGAAAAAAAAAACACAAAATCTAATGAAAAAAAACAAAAATTGACCAAAAAAATTAAAGAAAAAAACATCAAAAACATTTTTTTCTAACTTATTAAAAAAAACCATATATATATATAAAGAAAATTAAAAAAAAATTTAAAAATTTAAATTAAAAATAATAATAATAATAAGAAAAAAAAATACAAATTTTAAAATTAACAAAAAAAACAAATTAAAAAAAAACAATTAAAATTGAAAAAGAAAAAGAAAAAAAAGAAAAAAAGAAAAAAAAAAGAAAAAAAAAGAAAAAAACAAATTTTATTTTAAATAAAAAAATTTAATTAAAAAAAAAATTTAATTTTTTGAAAATAAAAAAAAAAAAAAAAAATTAAAAAAAACTAACCAGGTGGTGGCAGGCTCATGGGTGGCCGTGAGGCCGGCCGGTTGTCAGGCGCGTCGTCAACTCCCCGCGTCACGCGGGTTCACGGCAGACCGCGCGCGCCGGGCGCCTGTGGGCCGGCTCATGGCCGCTGCTGGGGTGGCTCTGAGCGCCCACCGCCCGCTCCCACCACTACCACCCCCACCCCCGTTGTTTTATTTGTTTATTTAATTTTTTTTTAATTGATTTTTTAAAAATATATATATATATTATTTCAAAAAATTAATTTTTTTTTAATTAAATTTTTTTATTTAAAATAAAATTTGTTTTGTTTTGTTTTTTTTTTTAAATTTTGTTTTAATTTTTTTTTGAAATTCTATTATTTTTTGTTTTAATTTTTTTTTTTTTTGGTTAATAATTTTTATTAAATTTTGTTTTTTTTTTTTTTTTATTTAATTGATTTTTTTTTTTTTTTTGATTTTTTTTTTTTTAAATTTCATAATTTTATATATTTTACGTTTAGTCTTTTAATAGAATTTTATAAAATTCAATAAATTTTATATATTATTTTTTAATTTATTTGGATTTAATATTTTTTTTAAATGGTTTACTTTTTTATTATTATTTTTTTTTGTTAATTACATAAAATTTTTATATTTTTTTATTTCAATTAAAATTGTGTATTTAAAATTAGATTTTCTTAATGAAACTTAATTTTTTTTAAAATTAATTTGTTTTAAAATTAATTTATTTATTAATATATATATATATATATATATATATATATATATATATATATATATATATATATATATATATATATTTTTTTTTTTTTTTTTTTTCAATTTTCCATTTTTAATTGATTTTTAAAGTTTTTCTTTTAACAATGGTGTTTTTCTTTTTATTTTATATTTAAAATTTATTTTTTCTTTCAAAATTTATTTGTTTATTCATTTATTTATTAAAATTTAATATTTTTGTTTTTAAATTTAATTTGTTATTCTAATATTAATTTTTTTTTTAAATTTAATAAAATCTCATATATATATACATATTTTAATTTAAGTTCATATATATATATATATATATATATATATATATATATATATATATATATATATATATATATTTTATTTTTTATAATTTAAATTTAATTTATTTTTTATAGTTTATTTGTTTTTTTTATATATATTGTTTTAAATTTAATATTTTCATTGTATTTTATTTTTATTTTTTATTTTTAATTAATTTTTCATTTTTTTACTTTTAATTTAAATAACGTTTTTTTTTTTTTTTTTTAATTTTTAAATTTATTGAAATTTAATATATTTCCTTAAATTTAATTTTTTGTTTTAATTTTTTTTTTTTTTAATTTAATAAGCATTTTCTTTTTCTTTTTTAAATTTAATTTCTATATTTTATTTTTTATAATTTCCTTCTTTTTTTAACTTGTTTTTTTTTTTAATTTAATATTTTTATTTTGTTTTTATTTTTATTTTTTAATTTCTATATTTTTTAAATTTTAATCTTAAATTTTTTTTTTTTTTTAATTTTTTTTTCCTTAAATTTTAGGCTTTTTTTAATGTTTGAATTAAAATTTTTATTTTGTTTTTATTTTTATTTTTTTATCTTCATATATTTTTAAATTTTAAGCTTTTAAAAGTTTTTATTTTTTAAATTTATTTTTTTCCTTCAATTTTACGTTTTTTTTTAATGTTTGAATTTTAAAAATTAAAAAATGTTATTTCTATTTTTGAAAATGCCAAAAGTATGACATAATTTTTTTTTTGTTATTCCAGCATCAACTTGTTTTGTTTTGAGGGTGTTTTTTCAATCCTTTTTTCAAGAAACAATTTTGTTTTTACCATAATTTTATAAAATGTTGAAATTTGACCTTAAAAAAAAACGAAGTGCATTCTGGAATACACACTTTTTGTTTTTGGGGTGTTTTTTCATGTTTTTTGAGTCATTTTGGGCTAGAGTTCCCATTTTGAGGCCAGGTTACCTATTTGATCGGTAACAGTGTTTATATCCATGGCCCGTTGGAAAGTTGCCCCTGCGTTTATTAATCCGAAGGGCATACGTCTGAACGCGAAAGTTCCCCATTTGGTTCGAAACGTAGTCTTCAATCTGTCCGGCTCAGCCACCAGCACTTGGTTGTAGCCGGAGAACCCATCCAATAAAGAGAACATCTCGGACCTGGACATAGCTTGCAATATTTGTTCCATGGGAGGCACCGGGTAATTATCTTTGTTTGAGGCCCGATTTAAATTCTGGAAATCCACGCACAAGCGGATCTTGCCAGACTTCTTTCGTACCGGGACCAAATTGGACACCAATGTGGAGTGGCGGACTTTGAAGATGATGCGTGCATCCAAGAGCTTCTTAAGTTCTTTCAGGATCATTGGTTCCAATGTAGGATGCACTTTTCTGAGCTTTTGTTGGAATGGTTTCACGCCTTCCCTCATGGGTATCACATGCTGGATAATCCGAGTATCGTACGTCCAAGAAAATACGTCACGATACTTCCGAAATAGTTGGGTGAAAGCCTGCGTCTCCTGGTCAGTGCATTCTTTCCCAAGGTTGACGAACTTGGGGTTCTCATCTGATCCCAAGTTCACCTGTCGATGGGCCAAGGTGGAACTTTGTACTTTGGTATTTGGGGGCCCACGGAATTGGCTTTGTAGATCAAAGAGCTTCTCGAGTGACATTATCCCCTTAGGCATGGGGTTCTCCTTGCGTTTATCATGCTCTTCCTGCAAAGCTTGATCGTGATCCGCCTCATCTATTGCCGCGTCTTTGAATACTTCAGTGTTGAGCATAAATTCCAATATCTGTTGATCATCATCAAAAACGCGTAAATTAGTAATATTATCTGGCACGGAGGGTCTATATACAACTTTAATAGAAAAGCCATCCCTCAAAGGGGTAAATCTAGCAGCAGCATTAGCCAGAGTATCAGCTGCTGCATTATACATTCTAAGAACAGATTTGATTCTGAATGCATCAAAAGCAGAAATAATGCGCCATACCTCCTGTTGATAAGCCTTTAAGTGCGGAGACAAACAGTGAATGGTGTTGCGTACCTGCCGAGTGATAATCTCAGAGTCTCCAATGACCTGTAAGCATCTTACCTTTAAATCTAGCGCCTTCTTGAGTCCGAGGATTAAAGCTTCATATTCAGCAGTGTTGTTGGTACATTGGAACTCTAACCGGCACGAGATTAAGAACTTGTTCTTCTGAGGGTCAAGCAAGACGCAGCCCGCACCGGCTCCGTCATGGGTCTTGGAACCATCATAATACAGGGTCCACATGTCGTTTTCCGACTCCTTCGGGGTAGTAGGTTGGGGAGGAATTTTGGCTTGGTGTGAGACGGGAGTGGCCTGCTCTTCTGTGAGGAGTGTCAATTCAGATTGGATTTCGGGGCCTGCTAAAGACTGAGGAGGTTGGTAACATCCGAAAATGGCTTCCAAGAAACACATGCCAAGCTCCTCCTGGGCAAAGCTGATGGGTTCGTTAGTAGCATCCAAATCAGTGACAGTGTATTTCATATATGGTTCGCTTTCAACCTTGATTTGGTTATTCCGACCCTTGTAAGGAAGCCACAGGTGGGACCAGTCAGTGGCGAAATACCCCTACAACTTCCTAGACCAGTCTCTGCTAAGCAATAGGCCGTAGGCTTCTGGAATGTCAACAACCACAATGTCAATACATTGGTGAACTCTAGAGTCGGATGAAAGGCGGATGATGACGTTATTTAGTTCTCTTACAGCTGGTACCTGCGATCTGTCAAGTTGGATGATCTTGGCATCAGTTTTCTCCGGGCAGATGTTCAACTTCTTACAAACAGATAGGGGCATAATGTTTGTGGACGCGCCGGAGTTGACTAGACAGTTATGGATGTTGAAGTTAAAAATCTCAAAAGATAAGAGGAAAGGAGGAGTAGACCCTCTGGAATTTGCATTGATGGCATTTACAATGGACTGAACACTCGGACTAGCCTACGCGAACGTGTTACTCACATGCTTAGTAGTTGAGGTATTGGCGAAGGCTTTAAGAATGAGTTCTCGTTGATTTGTGATGCGGGCAAGCTCATAGCGGGAGATGTTTGCTCTGGTTTTTTTCATGTCCTCAACAATGTTATAAACATAATTAGTTTGAGGACTTGGCTTGGTAGTGGTTTTGGGAGACCCTGCCGGGAGTTTGCTCTTTTGATTTTCTTGGGTGTTGTCATTGGTGGGCTTCTTAGGGGCAGCTTGTTGTTCATTCCCAGGGGGCAGAATTCTCCTTAAGAAATCCCTTTTCTTCTCCTCAAAGGATGGTTTGGGGACTGGTCCTTTGCTCTTAAGGCTGTAGTTTCTTACGGGTGGGGCCTTAGGATTGTCCGCCATGTTGATATCAGTGACGGTAAGATTTTTGCCTCCACGGATAATGTCAAATGCAAGAACCAAGGACCCTGGTTCTTCATCCGGGGGAAAATCTTCATCGTGGTCGGAAACATCATCCTCCCCCACATCCCCATGGGTTTGATCATCCAAAAGCTGGTTTACTACTGCAGTCATGCAGCCAATCCATTGTGGGCATGTTTTTTCAGAGTGGGCAGCCTGGTGGAATGAACAGAAGTTGTCTTTTCATATCTCTTCCATGTTGAGAACAGTGTTCGGGTTAGACAGAGGTCGGTTGGTGTTGGGGTTGCTCTTTTTGAAAAATGGCTTAGGTGCCTTGGCACTAGTCGTGGATTCTATACCCTTCCTCTTTAGGTCAGAGACTTCATTTGTCAATAGCTTGAGGGTCTTTTCTATACTCTCGAAGTCAAAAGCATCCTTATCCTTATTCATGGTTTTGTTTGTGGAGGACTGAATTTTTTTTGCGATCGTTTTATGGTCATCTCTCCCCTCGTGATCGATGGCTCCTATAGAAAGCATGTCTCTTTCTACAATGAGGGCGGCTGTGTAGTTTGCTGCAAGGGTGGGCCGAGCTTCGCGCTTTACGAAGACGGCGATATCCCTGGGGAGAGCTTTTTTATAGTAGTCTATGGTAATAGAGTCGTCCAACGCCAGGTTTGGGGGAAAATTTTGCAGTATGGTGGCAAAGCGCTGATTGAAGTCTCTAACTGTCTCTTTCCTATGGCACTTAATGGTACTTAACTCCGTGAGGAGCATGGAAGGGGTTTTGTCCTCTGGAAATTTCTGCAAGAACACGCGACGAAACTGGTCCCATGAGGTAATGGAGGCACTCGGGAGGGAGCAGTACCAGGTAGCCGCTTTGTTTTCAAGAGTATGCGGGAATAGGCGACAAGCTACGTCATTCGATTGAACCCTCATGATTTGCAGGGAGAGATAGAAGCTGCTTATATGATCCTCGGCCAAGGTGCCTTTCTCAGGATCAAATTTGGTGAGATGCTTCTCAGGGTGCCTAGGCATATCATGGAGGGGGCCTAAAAGATATAATGGGGATTGGGCCATCCAGGCAAGTGGTTGCACCATCCTAGCATGCTCGTGGTGCCTGATCTCAGATTCAGATTCGCTCTCGGTACCTGACACCGATGCTTCTCCCTCATGGTGAGAGTGTTCATCTTGGTTTCTCCTACGGTTGGCCATGTTTCTGAGATATCCCCAATTGTAGATAGGCGGCCTATTTGGGTTTAGGCGGCGGTGGTTGGCACGGTGTCCCTGGCCGCGGCCTCTATTTCCTCTCCCTCCATTCCCACGGCCTCTATTCCCCTCAGCTTCATTTCTACGAGCTCTATTTCCCTCACCTTCATTCCCCTGGGCTCTATCTCCATCGCCTCCCCCGGGTGGGGGGTGTGCTTGGTTGTTGTTCTGTTGGGTTTGATTAGGCTGAGGGTCGGGGAAGGGTTCGGTATTGCCAAATTCCTCTTCTCCTATTTGGAGTTCAGGAATCGGTTCGTTATTCTGGATAGCAGTGGCAAGGTCTTCAACCATGAGATTCACCAACTGGGGGATGGAACTCACTAGCGCACCATTATGAGTGAGGTTTTCAGTAGGGGTCCTATCATGGGTCAAGAAATTCATGATCGAGGCATATTGTAAATCCCTGATCAGATTGCGGGAAATTGGACGCAAGGCTCTCAACTTTTCTCTAGTAATTTCATAATATGGAACCTCCTCCCCTGGGATATATTCCAAAGGGGGAGGGATAGGATCGTCGTTTATGACCTCCCCATGGGGAGTTTGTGACAGAATGTTATTCGTATGCTGGGAGGATGCCATTCAGACCCTCCTTCTAGCGCCAAAATCTGTTGACCAGAAAATTTGTCCGGCCAATAGTAAGGGATCTCCCCAGTAGAAAGTCTCGATTAGACCTTGAACCGTTTGGAATAGGGATCTCGTCCGAGGTGTGGGTCCGGCTACTACTTAAGTCACCTTCCCTTTGGTTTCAAAAGAACTCGATCAAACCTACGAACACACACTTATTCACATGATACAAGATACATGGTTGATGCATTAAACATGTATATAACACTATGCGTAGCGAGACAAATAATAAAGCATACACGCCTACGGAGGTGTTGTTAAGAACACATCTTTGGGGTTATGATTGTAGGCTATCCTGGCCACAAAAGAAACAGTTATTTATGACGAGATGCCCCTTTACTTCCTGAAAGATAAACGAAATACTAATAAACAAAGTCACTAACATCCATTAGGAAAACAATTAAACTGAACATCATTAAAACAAGTACAGGAAACCATAATGCATGAATGACGCCATTAAGAGTGCAGTTTCATGAATCAAAATATGTTTGAAACTGTATGGAAATATGCATAGTGTTCGCACAGCAAAACACATCAGATCCAAAAGGAGTTTCAACAGGTATCTGTATTCATATGCAAAAGAATGTAATCTTCCAATACAATGTTGTATAGCTCTTGAGTCCCAAAAAAAAAAGGATCCATTACATTTTCCCCAAAGGGGGTTTTATAGATAAAAACTTGCCCTTTGGGCTTCCTGACTCTTCTCCTGCCCGCTTGTTGAGTTGCCTTGCGACCTGGGAGAAAACTGCGACCTGCAACCTGGCTGGTGAGTGCAACCTGCGACCTACTGGGTGGTGTGACCTGCGACCTACTGCCACTGAGTTATGAAGATGAGCGCGCAATTGAGAGGTCAGGGGCATCAATCTGCTTTCCTTTGAGGAAGTCTTTCCAGGTCTGATACTCTGCTGCTATGGGAGAAACTAGAGGGACCTCCTCTTTCAACCGATGCATGCACTCTAGAGCGTTTGGGACTAGAGTTTCCTTCTTCTGTGAGATCTGGTTTGAAAGAGAGGCGAGCTTGGTGTAAATCCATAGGCTGGTGTGACAAGAAAGTGGCCCAGATTTTCTCGTGACGCTGCGAGATCGGGAGTGCCAGCAGCTTGCCTAATGGGCTGCAGAAATGACTGGATCTCTTGATCTAGCTGATCCCAGGTTTTAGCCTCATCCAGTGCCCCGAACGAAGGAATGTGGTGAAGGGTGTGCATCGAGTTGATGCCGCTGATTAGGTGTTCGTATGCAGCCATTACTTTGTCTAAATCCTTGGATAGTTTATCCTTGGACTGCATTTTCATTCGGATTTGGACTTTGGCATCTTGTGTATGAATCCAATCCTTCTTTGGAAAATGCTCAGGGGCCTGAGGGTACCGTGTTGTCCAGTCCATCATTCGATCCAAGGCAGTCGAGGCCTCTTTCAGCTGCTCGTGCTTCTGCTTAGTCTCCACTTGCGCTCTTACCAATGGGGCGACTGTTTGTTTTATGGTGAACATTTCCCCATACACTTGCCTCATGGTCACCTCTAATGTGTCGAACTCCTTTAGAATGGCAAGCGAAACTTCATTGACAGGGTGAGTTTTGCATTGGAGTTGTTGAACCTTCTCTCTCAATGCTGCCCTTTCCTGTTCTGCCCTTCTTTCCTGCTGCTCTGCTTCTTGTAGTCTATTTTGTAGAGAGATGATCTCTCTACTCATTCTAGTCACATTTTCTTCCGTGGCCACAGCGAAATCTATGCCAGCCGATGCTATCATCACGGGATTGGTCCTGGTATCAAGGACTATATATTTTTTGGTTGCGACTGTGGATGCAACAGAAGGATTTTGCGCTAGGAATCTTCTCTTCTCTTACCGAATTTTGAAAGAGAACTGATCAAATGTGAGCTTGGTGAGGTCGAAGACCTCCTCCTCTTGCCCCTGGGGGGACTAACATCGGAGAGCGAGGCTCGTGTACTGCCCAAAGGTACGTCAAGGGGAGACACCTCGATATCCTCCAGCATTTCATCCTCTTCTTGTTTCTTGTCCTTTTCCTCCTCTTCCCTTTGTCGGCGTTCGACTACAGCCTTCTCCTGTTCTTTCCTCTGCCTGAGCTCTGCTTCTGCCGTTGCTTCTAATTCGGCCTTCCTTTTCTGCTCAGCTGCTGTGGCTTGCTCAGCTTCCACTTTGTCTAGCTCTTTCTTGAGTTCTTGTTCAACTGTAGCCTCCGCTTCTTTTTTCTCTTTTTCCTTCTTGGCCTCCTCAGCCTGCTTCTTCTTCTGTTCTGCCCTTAGGCTTTTTTGCACTTATCCTCATATTCTTTCATTTTTTTTTCTTTCTCTTGCTGGGCTTTGGCCTCTATTTCTTTCTGCTAGGTAGAGGTACTTTGCCCTATGCTGGTTCGAGGCTTCTTAGCTAGAGAGGAAGAAGCACCTCCTAATTCATGACTCCTTGCTTCCAAGGTTTGGTCATCCGGGTCTTCTTGACCAGAGTCCGCCCCCGGAGCCAGTTGTCTATCTGCATTGTACCAGTTCCTTCTTTCATCCTCTCCTGGGCATTCAATATGCTGTTAGTTCCATTTGAATTTACCCTTCTTACAATGTTCAGGAACTATCCTCTCCGGGTCGTATGTTCGATATTATAAAGCCTCGAGGCGGTAACTTCTCATTTCTTCTCCCTCCGCCTCTACTTCTCTGAAGTATTTAATGGTGTATGCGTTGATCGTGAGGGGTAGCGTAGGCCACGGTTTCTTCTTTCCCTTGGACAGGTTCCTGGAGAAACCCGAAGACATTTGGAAACAGACCTCTTGCACGAGCATTTTTTCCATGACAAATCGAGGCATAGCATGTGGAGCCTTGAACGTGCCAAAAACTCAGATGAGTGTATATTCAGCAAACAGAAACCAATGTGCCACCTTGCCTAGTGTTTCCGTGGCTTGCCAAGACATGCGAGGAGCATCTTGGCCGAACAATTTCCTGTAAAGAGCGGGGATGAACACCTGAGATATCGACTCTATGTCTTGTTTGTACCTGGACTCCCAAAACACCTTGAGTTGTAAATGGATTGCATGGGTCTGCTTGGGATCCCAGTTACATGCCCATCCCTCAAAGTGCAATCTTGAACAAATGGCATCCAACAGGTAAGAAGCCATGTAAAATTCAGAAGCCATTCCTTCATCTGGTGCCAATGCTGAGGACAAATTTTTCTGCATGGAGGTTGCCAATATGTCTGCCTAGTTGAAACGAGTGCCATATGTTGTGACATATTCCATGATAGTTTCCCATGTGCCACTGAAGGTGGTGGCATCGGGGCACCCGTACAATCTTCACAGCATGGCAGCCACTAGCTTGTATACTTTCCTAAGGCTCGCCACTGGGTATTCCCGGTCCTTCTTGACCTTAAACTTTTCAGGCTCCTCCCACCATTGCTTTATAGTGTCAACTATAGGAACTGCGTTGGCGATAGCCCATTCTTCTGTGAAGTCTATCTCTTGCTCAGGAAAAGAGTAATAGACATGTGCATATGAGCCTTTGAGTGATGCGAATGCCTTGCGCTCGCTGTCCCTGATTAGGAACTTCTTAGGATCAGTTTTCTGTATGATCCAGTCTATCATCTCTGGGCAAGGGAATATGGCCGGGTGAGCTCCTGCAAGATGTAGCTTCGACCTTTTGACCTGTAAGTATATCTCCCGATCAGGGAGGTCCTCTGGGAATTCAGTTTTGGTGAACTCTTGGTACACTTGGTACCATCGCAGGCTGTCCCCTTTGGCAAATGTGCAGAGGGTATCTCTGTATATCGGGGGTAGGGACACTGACATTTCCATCTCTACTTCCTCCACTGTCGATCCCTTGTCCCTTTTGCGAGATGCTAGGGGTCCCATGTCGCTGGAATATGAGGGGATAGGTATACAATCTAGATCTGCTTCGAATTCACCTGTCATATTCATGAAAGAATCCCAAGATAAGAAAGACGCCATGATGATACAAGACCAATTACAGTTTATCAATTATTTCAACTGGCACACAGGCAGAGCTGAGTAAGTGGCCTAATGGGTCACTGGGTTGCAGGTTGTAAGAAAAGGTCGAGGTGCGACCTTGCGACTAGGTTGCAAGGTCGCAGGGTCGCAAGTTGCAAAAAATGGGAGGAATGCGACCTTGTGACCTTGCGACTAGGTCGCGGGGTCGCAGGTCGCGCTAGGGCTTGCCGGGGTTTTGGGGGCGCGCATCGTGAATGTTTTTTTTCCCTTTAACTGGGGAAACACAAGGCTAAATGGGTCCAGATAGAGCCAAGGGATAGCTTTTGGAGCGGGGCACAAGCCATGAGAGACTGGATGAGAAATTGTGATGAGTTGGGCAAGTGGGGTGAAAACTGGAATCAGAGGAAAACCCTAAGCAATAAATGAAGACAATGGCTGGGGTAAATGGAAATTTAAAGGCTGAGAAATGCATGGATTAGGAAAGAATAATCAAAAGAGGAAACAACAGGAGGAAAAAGGCAACTTACCCAGGAAAATCGCGCTCCAGTCGACCTGTCAGAGGCATTTTTTTCTATCCGCTGCATATGGAAAATGCGACCTAGCGACCTCCCATATACAAAGCGTCGCACGTGTGGGCATTTAATGAGGTCGCTAGGTCGCAAATCGGGTGGTCAGCGAGGTGTGCGACCTCGCGACCTTGCAACCTCAGGGTCGCGGGGTCGCAAGGTCGCAGTTTTCCAAAAATTTGCAAAATGTGACTTAGCGACTTAGCCTTCAGGGCTCTTTACTTAGTTTTTCTTTATGCTCAAAGGGGCTCCAAAAATTTTGAGGTGTGGTTTTTTGGAGGGTGTTGTAAAGGCTACAACAGTACCATATATTTTTGCTGTCCCTATGGGAAGGGCAGGAAAGATAGGATCAACACAGCTGTAAGGACCAGAGGGCAGCCTGGGAGACCCTGACACTGATCCTTGGATAGGAGAGTGAGTCATAATCATGGTCGCGATATTGGTAGTCATGTTATGAATTATTTTTCATGACTCATTGATAAAATGATGCATTTATGTATGGCTGTCATTATTGTCATGGAGAATGGGTCTAGACAAGACTTCAGGAACCCAATTGGGGCACACATGAATGATGCTTTGTTGTTTTTGGAATCACTACAAGGAAGAGACTGTTGATGGCGCATGCAAAGAGTTTAAAGGAAGAAGCTAGGATGGATTTTAGGAGACCAACCTGGAAGCGTGGTGCTCAGAAAGAGCGAGGAGAGCCCTCCTCCCAGGTGTCGAGGAGGTTGGGTTGCAAACCTCAAGCCAAACATATTAAGGATGTCGCTCAGGCATATGGTCAAGAGATTCTGAGCTAGGCCAGGAAAGTAATAACAAAGTGGGAGTAGGCCCTCACTCACAAATAAGATAAAGAATATGTAGTTCTCGAAGGAGAACTTATCGTGCCTAACCTGGGCAACACCAGAGGCCGATTTTCACAATACTAGGAAACGCTTCATTTGTATTGGAGGATGAAACACTTGGTGGCGAAAGCCATCATGCACACCACTGATTTTGATTCAGGTAGATCCGACATTACAGGAAATGAAAAAGAATTTCCAGCTCCTACAGTTCCAAGTTCAACAGTAGAATTCCCACCTAGGCAGAATCGAAAAACTCCTTAAGAGGTCACAACAATTTCAGATGCCTGGGTTTAGTGCTAGAGAAACGATGCCCATCGAGTCCTCATAGGACTAACCTATTACTCATCGTGTCATTTTATTGTTATGTTTATGTATATTTTGATGAAGAACATAGAAGGCAACAACCTTAGTAAGTCAAAATTTTATAAGGATTTAGACAGTTCAGCTTATAGAGCTCAGTATGATAGACTAAAGAAATTCTAATTTTGGATGACATATAATTTCTTTCAATGGCCAACAACGCTGTTTTCCCGCGAGAGTAGGTTGAGGCGTCAGAGAGAATATCTAGTGTAATTTTCCCTATTTTGACAAGTGAATGAAAATGAAAATTAATACTCAACTTATAAAAGAAAAATTAAATAATAATAATAAATAACACACTACTACATAGAGGGGGGTTTTAAGACAATATTTAAGACATTTTTTGGGTAAATTGTCTTAACTTGAGACAACATAAAACTTGTGTATTGTCTTAAATATTTTCTTTAAGCAGCTGTCTCAAATTGTATTGTCTTAAATAATTGTGTCTTAAATAATTGTCTCTATAAAGACAATACATAACACAAATATTATTGTCTCTTAGGAGACAATTTCCTTTGTCCTATTGTCTTTAAGCTGGTGTGTCAAATTATTATTGTCTTAAAGAATTGTCTCTAAATACATTACATAATACAAACATTATTGTCTCTTTGGAGACAATTTCCTGTCTCTCCACTGAGATTAATAACATATTGTCTCACTAGAGACAATAAAAATATATATTTTAAGAGAATACAATATCACTTTTTCTCTTTAAAGTCTATAAAAAATTAATCCAGAAAAACATCTCACCATTGAAATAAATCAATATAAAAGGTATTTAATTAAAAATAAACTACAATATCATTCATTAATTCATGTTAGGGCACAGTGGAATCAAACCACCAACCTCCTGCTTATAAGGCAGGTGCTCTTTCATTGAGCTAGCACCCTTTCAAAAAAAAATGGAGTTATAGGAGTCTTGAAATTGCATATATATGCTAAAATAAAACCATTTATCCACAAACCTCAAATCTCAAAATGAAGGCAGTTTTCATCTATGTCATGCATGTTTTACAACACTACATCACATAAGATCTTGGATTCAAGAGAAAGACACTTACTCTCTAGCTGGTCAAGCTAGCAAGGAAATATTTCTCTAGCCATTAAAGCTAGTGAATCTCTTTCTAGTAAGGATATGAATCTCTCGCAAGTAGGGCTAGGCTGGTAAGAACAAAACTCTCTAGCCTTCAATCAGAAATGTACACAATCCATCAAGTATCCTTCAATCAACAATGCACAAAATCCATCAAGTAAAATATATATATCTATATATACATATAGATATATAAGTCCATCATAAAAAACTAAGTGTGTGTTGCCTAACTACCTGGCTACCTGAGAACAGAACTGGTAAGAACATAACTCTCTAACCTTCAATCCACAATGTAGAAAATCCATCAAGTAAAAGATATATATATATATATATATAAGCGAACCATACAAGAATGAGTGTGTTAGCTACCTAATAGTACCACTCCTACAATGGCAGAAACCTATCTAAGGGCTTCAAATTCCCCTGCAGTTTCAACCAAGTATTTGTAATTTTTTCAGGGATCTAGTGCCATAAGTATTTTCAATTTGCATGGGGATCTAGTCCCCTTGTACTGAATAAGATCCAGTCCCATAAGAATTTGTAATTTTTGTGGGGATCCAGTCCCCTTGTACTAAATAAATGAACTAAGTGGGTAAGAGGATCGATATTATCCATATCATAGATTTTCGGGGGGTCTGATATCTATCCAAAACCCCAAGTTTCTTGGGATTTCTTGCCCTGACAATACACATCCAATGTGCGGGTGAAGTAGGTGATGTGACTTCTAGTGCAATTGGGGTGTGGTAGGACTCCTGCCAATTCAACCTCCAATCTCTCATGCTCGATGGTCTTCCTTTTATCCCTAGCCTTGTCCTTAGCATTCCTTATCTGCCTAATTTTTTTACTCTTAGGGAGGTGATGAAAAACCCTTGCAAGGTGGTAAGCCTCTACCTCTAAGGTTTTCCTCTCCTTAGTTGTCCTGCCAATACTCTATGGTTTCCTTTTGTTGTTGGTTGAAGGCCTTCCTCTGCGAGCGAGACACTTTCCCTCAATAGCGTGAATCTCTCTGGTTTTGTTTATCCTTCTTATCTTTGAGTAGTCAGTCATAAACCAAAATTAGCACTCTATAATCCAAATTTATCTTGCCCTTGTAAGTCTCTTTTTCCCCTCTCCTCTACTTATTGAGTAGGTGGAAGGCAACACCGTGACTCATTTTCTAGGTTGATACCAGCATCAAGGCAAGAAGAGATTCGGGTTGGTGCCATATTGAGTTCATAAACATAAGGGTGTTGGTTGATCCAACTTTTTATTGGTATTCTCTCTCATTGTAAAATGCAGATGCATCCTCCACCCTTTTCCTTCCATTACTCCCCCCCCCCCCACCCACGGAGTGATATTCCATACCTGTCGAGGATGTTCGTCATTTTCATGCAGTGCTTGGGAACTGTCCTTTGGAACCAATTTTTCATGTACATGTTCTAGCATAGCGAGGTGAAGGCACACTGGATTACCATTATATTTTTCTAGTAGAAAATTGTTGGGTGCTAAGTGCAACTACACCACAGCGGACTGTGTTGTAGGAGTTACAGCATTACCTTATAGGCTAGCCCTTTCAGTTTTCAACATGCTATTCTATGCTTAAATATTTTGTGAAAACCATTATTGGAAATTTAGATCCCCTGATGGTTGCGTCTATTCCACAATTTTGATTTTGAACTGGTTGTTAAGCTAGGTAATAAAAACACAGGGCTTGATCATCTCTCCTAGAGATAGAATGGGGAAGCCATTGGAATAGTTAACGAATTTTCTGATGCTTATATTTTTTGATGCCTGACTTCTTTGCTAATATTGAAAAATTCCTCATCTATGGATCGACTCCAAATGACTATTGATTGGTAGTAGTGTAAGAAATTAGTTCTACACAATGAATTATCTGTTGATGGTTGGGCATTTGTACAATATAGCCACCATTCGGATTATATGCAGATACATTAGGAAAGTAATAACATTTACTAATAAATAGTCATATATGAAAATAACATGATAGGATTAGTCACTAAAGAAAACAAGAATAACTGCAAGAAGCCTATTTACTAAGAAAAGAGTACCTCACCTTAAATGTCTTCATCTTGAACAAAGACACTTGTCTGTTCAAGGCACTTGACCACCAGACGCATATGCATTATTATCTAACAAAGATATGCAGATAACACCTTCTTCTAGACCTCTGTAACACCTTCTGGACCTCTCTCACTCATTTCATTTTTCATAAGGAACCCATCAAGAGGTTTCCATAATTGTGGTTGAGAATTTGTTGTAGCCTGTCATATAAATTCCAAACATTATTCAAGTTACTCAACTTAAATTCTTGGTGACTATGACATGTAATGAGACTTGAGTGCAAAATTGGACTTGAACAAACAAATTAATTAGATATAATATCACATCATAATCTATTCATTTTGAATCACAATTAATTACATTTTCTCCCAAGTTTAAAGTACCTAATGACCATTTTGTGAATTATTGATTGTTGTGGATATGGCATCAAGATAAGTGGAATCAACATAGACTGACAAGAAAGAGAGGAAAATAATGATGAATAATTACACTTATATGGTGATAGGGAGTACATAAATCAGATTGGTTAGCACTTTGGTTGCCCAGAAAATGACAGACTACACTCTGTAACTCTAGGACATGACTCACGTGTCAATTTGAACTTAGGATGACAAAAAAAATAAGGCTTCTGATGATAATGATGATGGTAAGAGACAATAAATCCTATCTATACCCTAGGTAGAGCTACCAAAACACTAAGGATGTAACTTTTTGAAATGGCATGAAAATTACTTCAAATTAACCCTTGACAAAGTCAATTAAATAGAACCTTATTCTTGGCTAAATTTTGAATAGTAAGCTACTAAACCAAAAAATATAATGTGGCCAAGGCACAAAATGATATTTAGGAATCTAAAATAAATTTTATTAATATTTCTAGAAGAGGGTAATGTCGAGACTGTTATTATGTTCAGACTACTTAACAAAGACTTTTTCTAAATAATTTTGCAATATTTCTCACATGATTCTGCTTGGAAATTCTATAAAGGATAAATATCGACTTCACACAGGTTGATATTTCACAACATTCAACTAAATTGGCAGGAAAATAATAAATTGAAATTAGAATGACTGCAACAATTCAAATAGCCACCCAAAGGGGTTGGATCTAATGGTGGAAAGCAAGAGGTTTTTCGCCACTAGGAAAAATTCAAATCCCATGAGGGCCAAACCTGAAGCCATGGGGGCACCCTGAGGTGGTGATCATACATGTGGGTGCACCCAAAGAGATTATATTAAATGATCTAATGACCCGTGCAAAATTCACATAAAAGTGGATCAAAGTCCATCCCCATGTCCTTCAAAATTTAATTTAAATTCTATTGGGTTTAACTCAAGTGATTGGGAGGAGTGATTGCCATCCTCCCCACCCAATTTCAATTCCCACATGTGACATTTTGAGCTCATATTGACTATATTTTTGTAATTACTTTGAGCCTTTTGTTTAGCATCCTTCAGCCCTGAAAAATATCTTACCTTTCCCGACAAGCTATTGGGTAGGGTGGTTGGTTACATGGATTTAATTTTTAAATTGGACTCATACTCAGAAAATTTAAATCAGAATTAGACTTAGAAAATACTTATTTTGACAGGGACTCAATACACCTCAGAGAACAAGAAAAACTTCACAAATAGAAAAGAAAAATAAAACATGGAAAATTTTGTCAAAGCTGAGTCTGAGCCAAGTCTGGCAAGTTTGAACTTAGTCTCAGTTGAGCCTGAGCCAATTCAAACCCAATTCTAGCCAATTTTTCGAAGTCTGGATGAGTCCCAACTCTTAGGGAGATAATGAGTCTGAGCCAAGTGATAGGCTCACTATGACTTAGGAAGACTCATGGTGATGCATGAGTCTGCAACATGTAAAAATTCACTACCAAAAATCCTAGCTGTTACCCATGTTAATGAACAAATAAATAAAATTAAGTTCATCTATATTTGTAAAATTTAAATTTGTTCAGATGATGCAATATGATGAGCTATACGAAATCAGTATAAATTTCATTCTTTTACTAGAAACTTGTATACTAGAATTTATTCCTAGACATCATAAGAACATCACAAAAGTTTAATAAAAATAAACGTATGTCAAAAAAATATCACCAATTGTTGACCAATTCATTTTGAGTGGTAAGAATACAAACACACATGTGGTTGAACTGGTACAATGGTTGGAGTATGAAAGGCCAGATGCCTGCATCTTGACTTCTTGTGTTTGTAAAACAACTTGTTTTGACATGAAACCATTGTATTATTTGTTCATCACTTGTGGAACTAGGACATAGTAAAGTTTGTACTAAAAATTTTTGTTCTAAACCATCAGAACCAACTGTTGTCAATTGATGGATGATGCTACCATGTCTGTGCACTATGGGAAAATCAACCGCAAATCTATCCAAATTCACTCTATGGCCAGGTGCAATATCCTGCAAGATACCAATAAAGGTGATTTAGAAGCCATTGTCCCATCCTCATGAATGCTATACACATAAATCATAACCCAAAGAAGACTAGTTTCAATATAAATGAAACTTCTCACAAATTTTCATGAAAATATAATTTCAATGTAATTTAATAAGCCTCTTGAAACTGCAAGAGAATAGAAAAACTTAAATATGTCAACTAAATATGTCTTGGTATTCATTTTCCTATATTTTTCAATGTTTGATTTAATAAATTCATGTTAATTTCTAGAATCTTCAATAAATGTGTACAAGAAAATTCAAAATCTAAATTCTTGTATGTAAATGGAAAACAAGAATGTTGCCTTTACATTCCAAAAATGCTCATGCATAGAGTGACAGTAGTTTAATATTCTTAAAAAGCATCATACCTGATCTGCAAATCATTGTCCTAGATCAACCGCATGAAAGTCACACATATCCCTGCATTCTTCCTCCAGTTTTAAGGCAACAAGAAATACATCTTAGATATACATTTATAGAAAATTCTTCCAAAGTATTAAATGGTTAATCAAATCATATAGTGTAGGTGGAAATGTTGATGTATTGTAAGGATCAAGATCACATTCGAAGTCCCGTTTTTACTTATTCACAAACTCAACATGTTCGTTCCCAATATTTACTTAGAAAAAACCCTTACAAATATCAAAAAGTTCCTTCTTGAGAGATTGGGGAAACTCTGTTTTTGTTGAAGTAGGAAAATTTGGCAAGTAATTAATGGACTGCAGCAAGAAGCCTCTATTCATATGCAGGGAGAAATATTTAAGCAATTTCAGTGAGAAAAACCTAGAAATCCATGTGTCAGGAATAACGAACTAATAAAAAAAATACAGAAGGAAAAATATAATCCATTATATGTGGCAAACAACTAGGCATCTCTATGTAAGCTAGTAGTACAAAAGACACAAAAAAATAGCTGTGAGAAAGAAACAAATATTTTTTCCCTTTTGGCCTATGTTGGAGGGAAAAGTTCTCATAACTTTGTAGAAAAATATAGAAAGAAACCATTTATATGAAATAAATGGTTTTGCATTTCTACATAAGCTTCCCTACAAAAAAACAAAATAGGAAATGGGGAGTAAGAATCAGTTATGTTGGCCATTCTAGCCTATGTTGGTAAGGAAAGTAGATAGAGGAGAGTGATGAGTGGTTAATGAGTTTGTAGCAGGAGGAAGAAGGAAGAAGAGAAATATCAAGACATCCTACAATATTTGATTCATCAACAACCTCATGATCAATATGCTTATATTAACTAGGGGGGTTTAATGCAGGAGGGTCCCTAGGGATTTGGTAATACTACATGAACAAAAAAAAATTAGTATAATTTGTTCTTTTAATTTTTGAGTCAATCTCATCTTAGAGAAATCACTAATGTGTAATTCCTATGTTTTGGAAAGTTTGAGCCTTTCTGCTACATTTGACAATTTAAGGCTTGATAATGATTTCTGAGCACAATATAAGGTCTACAGAAGCATTCTACACAATTTACATGTTTCAGATTTCACCCAATATGTATGTTTTTTCTCGGGAATGCAACAAATATAGATAAAAAACAAAAAAGATTCAAAGTGGCATTTTTGGATGCTTATAACTTCTATTTGACACAAGGACAAATATACTCAAGACACTATACAAAGAATTGCACACAATGTATCAATTCCTTAATATCATAAGAGAAATATATGCTTCCAAATATTCTATAGCACTGACTATGTCGAGTACTATTGAGAGTTTTACATCACAATTATAGATTATTAGGAAATTGAGTATTAAAAGCAGCACACAGTCTATAAACCATAGAATATAGGGAAGAAGTTTATCAAAACAATGCATAAGAGAAACAAATTAAGTAAAGAGCCTACCTTGTATAGCAAATTACAAAAATAGATAGACATGCTTGGCTTAAATAATGTAACAAAACGAAAAAGAATCTCAAACCTGAGAAAAATCTTGAAATCAGTTTTAACTATTTATATTTCATAATACAAAGATTGCACATCAACTTAGCATTACTAAGCATTCATTTGTCACTTGTGAACACACAATCTTGCATTAAATGTGCCACAACTCTCTGAAGCTTATAATATTTTTGGTTCACAAACCTAGATAAGCCCGCCAACTTGTATATAAAAACTTAAAAAGATCAATTTTTTGCAGGATTTATTGATGGACCAGCAAACAAAGAAGTTCTATAATCTACGATAGAAGCACAACCCACAACGTAGAAACCTGCAGTTAAATGTTCATAATATGCCATCAATATTTTTATAAGGTTCCATAAGAAGTGATCATTTAATCAATTGAATAAGATTAAGGACTCCATGCACACCTATTGATTGAATATCAATTAGGAAGTCTCCCATATCAAGCTAAAAGAAATGGAAACATCAAGTTTTAAGAGTAGAATAACCCCATAATGTACCGACTAGTAACTATAATTCATACTAATAACATGATATGCATGCAGTTAATATTACCTATAGTCAATCTTAAACATGGAAAACTAACATGATTCTATAACATACCTGCCAGTAACCCTTTCGAGTAACAGGTGTATACTGATGTTCACCCTTGAAGTGTTTAGGATCAACACTTGCCAAAGACTGTCTCTCCTCCAGCTTCCTCATCTGCATTCCTATTCATTCAAAATGAAAAGACTAGTTCTTTGACAAGGCCTTGGCTGACCATGTAATACCCTATTCAAAGCAGAAAGAGTGTTTCAGCCAAAAAAAGATATTTTGTAGATTAAATTTCCCTAGATTTTTAGAGCACCAAACGCTATACTTTAGAAGACAACAAAAGGATTCAGTATTGGCTAATTATATAAGACAATCCTGGTACTTATGAAATATACGATTTATAAAAATATAACAATAATAGAATATTTGAAAGATAAGGTTTCTCTGTGATATCTACTAGTTCAACTATCATTGTCTTGGAATATATAGCCAACATGGTAGTTCCTATAAAATCTTAATGAGGGAAGCAATCTAGGATAAAAAATTACACTTTGGTGCTGAAGGAAATTTGAAATATGAACCCTTGGTGGGAGGATTTGGACAGATTTAAGGTGAACCATCCCAAATTATCTAAACCTTGGTCAGTGAGGAAATTAGGAGCATACAATAGAGAAAAATAACCCTTAGTGGTTCTCCCTGGTTGATCAACAAAGAACAAGATCAAGAATACTGGTTTTAATGCTCCTACTTGCTAACTTACTTCTACTTGTCACAGATCAAGAGTGTGTTAATTCAAATTTATACATGTTCACTACAAACTGTGTTTTATAGTTGATATTACGTGTTTACTCACTTTATCTTGTCACAGATCAAGTGTGTGTTGATTCAACTTTATACGCATCAAGATGATGTTGTTGTTGACCTTGCTTGTGGAAAGGTATGACATTTTATTGGCCTGTGCAATCAAAATGGAATTTTTATGCAAAATACCAACTGTATATTTTGACCATTATAGTATTAATCTCAAAAAACATAAGGTGTGGAGATTCTAATGATTAATAGGTTGATTGAGTTAATTTTATCCAAGTCTACTTTTTTCATTTTGTGAAGAATAACATTTGACTATTTAGCATGAATTTTAAATTTATCAACCAATATGTCCATTAGAGAAAACTGTAAATTAGAAGTTGTTTCTATTCTGTCCAAACCTAGAACAAGAAGCAAATTTTCCTTATGAAAATAGAGGTTCTGCCCTAAAAGTTGGAAAGTCGCAGATTCAATTGCTAAGAATATTAATGAGCACATGTTTTTCTGAAATCAACTATATATATATATATATATATATATATATATATATATATATATATATATATATATATATATATATATATATATCTAAATATGGTGTAAAACTTAAAAGTAATTAGTGTTGTCATAATCAGATATTGTCCAGTACAGTAAACAAAAATGGTAGCAACTCGCAGATTCAACTGCTAAGAAGATTAATGAGCACATGTTTTTGACATCAACTATAGATATATAGATCTAAATATGGTGTAAAACTTAAAATTAATCATTGTTTTCATAATCAGATATTGTCCAGTACAGTAACAAAAAATGGCAGCAACCCCCCCACGTGGGCTATGTCTCCCCAAATAGGGAAATTGTTACAGGTTTAAAAAAAGAACTTCAAAATTTCAGAAAAGGCGAAACCGTTGTAACAGATGGATTTAATTCACTGTTTGGGGCCATGTCCCCAGTGTTTTCCCATCTTGGCGACTTGGGGATTTGTAAACCCCTGAAATAGTCAGTGAAATCACATAACAAAATTATATTTTTTAGATCAGATGTTTCTTAGTCTATAAGATCTTATATAATGAGTTGTACTTCTATGTATGAGCTCAATTTGATGTTCATGATCTCTAGTCATAGGTAGATCATTTTAGTTCTAATGGAATATCATCTTCCTGCTTCACTCCCATTGATTAAAGTCTAGCAATGACTCCAAGACAACTCTTTTCTTGGAACTTTTCCATTATGTGTGAGCTTATCATCTGAGAAAGTGGAGAACTTACCCCATTGAGTTCATAATCACTTCCCTCTAATTTGAATCTCATAAATAATTCATTATAGTTTGTAGAACTGTACACAAAGTTCACAGTCATTTAATCCCTAGAATAACATCTACGTTTCCCATAGGAATGTCATACATGGGGCTTGATAAATTATAGTCTCTAACTCTCCTATAATAAGTTTGATGTTTATATAATTTTCCTCCACAATCAATACTTCCTCTGTTAGCAACTAATATTTCAAAATTTTCCATTGGGTACACAAAACGACTGAGATAGTTTGCTAATATTTGATCATTGAACCTATGGATACTACCAGAAACAACAAGCGCTATGAATTTTTTCTTCTTAATATAAATTGTGATATTAGGGGTTTGACTTATTGATACACCTGGAAATGCATGAACTCATATTTCATTCTCAATATCTTGATCTATGCTGAGCAAAAGTTCTACTACTTTTCCCTGTTCTTTTAGGTTCACAATTTCTTGCTCACTCATTTGTGGGGGTGCCTCTGTTTCCTCCCCATCATTATTTTACATACCAAACAATTTCCTTCTTTTACATTTATGCCCCTTTGAGCATTTTATATTACAAAAAAATAGGCAAGGAAATATATGATGGTAGAGCGGTTGCATAGAGGACACTTCACAATGCACCCTGCTTCGCTGCATATCTCAATAGATATTAATCATGATGCAACAAAGGGGAGTGCCAAAAGAGGATCCAATCAGTGTAGGAAGCAATTCAACTGTGGGGTTTCAAATCTAATACGAGGAATTTGTCAAGCCATCGTGATCGGGGTTTCCAGCATCCTACAACACCTCAAAATACCAACCTCAATCTTAAACATGGAAAATTAACATGATTATATAACATACATGCTAGTAACCCTTTAGAGTAACAGGTGTATACTGATGTTCACCCTTGAAGTGTTTAGGATCAATGCTGCCAAAGAGTATCTCTCCTCTAACTTCCTCATCTGCATTCCTATTCATTCAAAATGAAAATACTCGCTCTTTGAAAAGGCCTTGGCTGACCATGTTATACCCTATTTAAAGTAGAAAGAGTGTTTCAACCAAAAAATATATATTTTACAGAGTAAATTTCCCTAGATTGTTAAAACAGCAAATAATGTCCTTCAGAAGCCAACAAAACGACTCAATATTGTATAATTATATAAGATAGGCCTGGTACTTACAATCATATCAGGAGCTCTAAAAATAGGAAAGGATATATAATATGGTAGAGGGTCTACACAGAGGACACTTAACAATCCACCGCTTCGCTGCATGTCTCAATATATATTAATCATGATGCAACAAAGGGCAGTGCCAATCATGACAAAAGAGGATCCAATTGGTGTAGGAAGCAACTCAAGTGCGGGGGTTCAAATCCAATGCGATGAATTTATCAAGGAATCATGATTGGGGTTTTGAGCATCCAAAAACACCTCAAAATACCAGCTTGCAGGTTCCCTTGGGAAGCAAGTTTGAAGGCAGATTTACAAAGAGTTGGGGAGGATTGTATAATTTTGCTTGTTTTACAAATTGAGAAAATTAAATCTGTGACTGAAGGTTGGGGAATTAAAAGACTTTCAATTTTGACTATTTAGAGTTGAGGAGGATTACATTTTGTGTTCTGAAAATGTAGCCAACTCAATTTGCGATTGAAGGTTGGGGAATAAAATGACTTGAGAGCTTGACTGTGATTCCATATAAGAGTAGAATGATCCTCTAGCAGTTCATTGACTAAGATCAGAGGGCAGAGGTTTCCTTAGGAGAGTGCAAGTCAACAAGAACAACAAACAAAATCATATACGAAGGAAACTATGTAGTCTGCAATTCCTGCCATCCATCTCTTGTAAGGGCCAAGGTTGAGGAACCGAGAAAGGAAACTAAGGAATGGGGCTCCTCAAGACAACTTTGGGCATGAAATGGTCTGTATAAGATATGATGAACAGAATGAAAAAATAAAATATGTGTAACACAGAAACAGGAGAAAAAATATTGATTTTGTCTCAACCCCAAAGCAAGAAATTTTGGTTGATACTTCGCATTATGGTGGTGTTTGGAGATGACAACAAGTTCCAAAAATTACACACAATGTGGCTTTCTATCCCAACACAGCAGACGGCAGAAAGTTTCCATGGTGGAAAGGAGTCGTATACCCTGCTTCTCTCACACACTTCATCAAAGTGATGTTTGTAGATTCACTTCATGACTAAGTACATCCTTTGTGAATATTGGCATCAACCAACTTAAAAGTGATGGGAAACAAATTATTCCTCCAACAGAGATTTAAATTCAATTTTAGAGACTGCCTTGTCACACTGATCAGAAAATCAGGCCCATAAATGAACATTTATTTTTGAATTCGTGGTGTGTTTATTGTCACAGGCATAACATAGAATCATTCTAAGCTTTAGATTTATATTTTACATGGGAAATAGTAATATAGCTCCTACTGATTTTCACACAAAAAAAGTTGCTAGAACTTGTTTACTCGGAGAAAAATACAGTACATCTGAACGCCTTAGTTAGGTTTTGAAATTATGAAGCTATGGACAGTTTTAAAAATGGGAAGATTCCTCAGTCCCATTTGAGTTGGACCATATGAACTAGTTTAAAGTCCCCACTGTAAATCTTTCTAAAATATTATTGTATATTAATGAAGGTTTTCTTCATTATTAAAAAAAATCCAAGAAAAAGAAAAAAAAACACACATTTTAGAAGGTGAACCTAAGCTAGTTCATGATTGCACTCAAAGAAGATACTCACTAAACTGGGAAAACTTTTTCAACTACAACTTCTTGAAATCCAAGCCCAAGGAGACCATCAAACTTAGCCAGTAAGAATGCTAGACTTGGCTCACATGTTGTCTCTGTAAAAACCTATTCCAGAAAATGACAGTATAACTTTCAAAATACCCTGGTGATAAAAAAAAAACTTAACTTGCTAGATATTTTTGAAATAAAAAAATTTCCAACCTGGTCTTTCACAAAAAGGTACCCTACTGTGACATCATCTTGAGACAAATATCAATAGATTGCACCATTTCCATACTGAATATCACAATATTTTCCTACACAAACAAGAAAAAACTCAGATCAATTAAAATCTAAAATGACAATCTGAAAAGACAATCCCCCTCGAAATTGAGAAAGATAAAGTACTAAAAATTTCACATGATCTTAAAATCTCTCAGCCATAAAAGAAAAATGCACCACAACAAAACTCATTAAGTTTGGATTTTAGTTAAAAAGTGTAAAAGGGTTTGGAAATATGGGCAACAACATGAATAGAGTAGCTACAGATTATTACACCAGAGAAATAATGTGTTAATGGATCAAACTGAGAGTGTATCACTAGCAGGTCAATCGGGAAACACACTACAGTTTCGTACAGAGAAGGACAAGCAGCTTAATTACTAGATCTTAAAGAGAAATCTCTATGGCAAGGTCAGAGAGTATCAACGGAAAAATACTAAGTGGGAAAACAATAGAATATAATCATTAAGCGTGCATCCACAACAAGTCAATGAAGGGAATATACAAAAACATATAATTATGAAAAATGAAAACTTTAACATATTAATCCACGCGGAAATAAAGATGACAATGGAGAGTAAGCACATATAATAAAAAAGGGATCAAACTAAGAATGTATGACTAGCAGGTCAATTAAGAAACACACTATAGTTTCGTACAGAGAAGGATGGACAACTTAATGACTGAATCTTAAACAGAAATCTCTATGGCAAGGTTAGAGAGTATCAGCAGAAGAATACTAAGTGGGAAAATAGTAGAATATAATCATTAAGTATGCATTCACAACTTAATGAAGGGAATATACAACAACATATAATTATGAAAAATGAAAACTTTAACATATTAATCCATGTGGGAATAAAGATGACAATGAAGAGTAAGCACATATAATCAAAAAAGGGTTTTTCTTGCACTATTCTTCTTGAGGAGATTTTCAAAACCCAAAGTGAGATGATTATAAATGAAGGATAGGTTACTTCTAGACTCATCTGCATGTAAATGATAAAACTATAGATGAATACGAACTTCTCAACTCTCCTACAACTATGACATAAATATCTATATGACTCGATTAAACAATTTCTTACAAAATGTGGGCAAGTGATATTCATTACGATGGATAGCCTCATAATGCATATAACTAGTCAGACCTATTACAATATAAACTGCATTGAAACTCAACACTGAATCCCAACACGGGGAAATGGCTCTAACAATTGGATGTAATTTAAGGCATAGATGCTCGCCACAAACACACCTCAGAATTGTACGGCTGCCACGGATCCACACAGAGGATATTTGATGCCGAGATCATGCCCTAGTCTCCGATATGTTGCCATGGAACTCCTTGGATAATGTTACAGAAGTGATGCAATTATTCTTGAATCATCCTATGTTGCCCCAAACAGACCCCCAATCCAGACCTCAGAAGCTACAATAGCTAGACTCGCTACTCTCAATAGAAATCTAATTTGACCCTAAGTGTGAGCTGCTGCCATCAAGGATCCTTTTGAGGTAGTTGCTGCCACAACATGGCTTATTCCAGCCTTTCGTTGTCACAGAGGGATAAATGAACCTTGGGAGAGGATTTAACCCTACAGTAGCTGAGATACTTCAATAGTACTTCATCTATTGGTAATAGAACTGAATCTTCATACCTGGGCTTCCCATGGAGATCCTACAAGTATATTACATCATGGCCATCAATGGAGGATTGAAGGCTGAGTAAATATAAGAAGACTTGTTATGAAATAATACTATTGAACAGATAATTGAAATCTTCAGATCTGACCTTCCCCTAGAGATCTTGCAAGTATATAACATCATGGCCATCAATGGACGACTGAAGGCTGAGAATATATAAGAAGAAGCACTATGAAATAAAAACAATACTTTAGTTAATGGCAATTGAAAGCATGAGATAATCTGAGTATTTTTTCAAGCTCCATGTGCATTGAATGTGATTCTTTAAATCTTTTTTGGTTTGATGAGAATGAGATCATATCATCATTAACACTCTATAAAATTGGCATATCCTTGTGAAATATGATAGTGAAAAATAACTAATATTTTCTCCTTTTACTTCTCAGTCAACTAGTGAAAACATCAACCAGAATATGCTTAGAGGTTATGCAACTACAACAACCACTTGAGAAGGTCATCATGAAGTATTAGGGATAAAAACCTTGACCCAGTAGGTATAAATTCCAACAGAGACACTGATAGAGATGAAATAAAACACAATCATGACCCTACCCTCTGCAATCTTGGGTAAATGATAATATGAAATTTAATTATACTCTTCAACTTTCACCTCAATTTCTTCCAAGTTACACAAAGTCGATTAAGCGACATAGGAATAGGCATGAAAGGGATACCTGAAACATGTAGATAAACACAAAATTTAAGCCAACTTGATTATCTATAGAAAAGCAAGGTGCCATCTAATTAAAAGTAACATAATATGGATGTCAATCTAAGCAAGATCAGATCAATTTAGCCTTCAGAACATTGATGAAACTGCAACATTGTTATCTTTTGCTCTTTTTCTCTAAACTATTTCATGAGGACAATGCTACCCAAACCATGCTCATTGTTGAACACATTTCAAGGTAGGGCACCATTGGAACCTTTGATGCTAAAAACCATGGTCATCAGGGTTCCAATATTATCCAATATCTCTAATATGGTAGTTCAATTTCTAGCTAGAGACTTTACACCAATGTCCAAGACACCAATCAAGCACATCCTAGAATTTTAGGATCAAATACCAAGTTACTTGGGTGACATGTCCATGATGGTTTGAATATGATGAAATGATACATATGTTTTTTCTCCATTTGTCACTGAAAATGCACTAAGTAAGAAAACAACCAAAGAGGTTCAATAGAAATGCCAAAGGGGACCATACATAGCCCAGGGTATCACAAGGAATATTGTCTCTTGACAGAGGCATTATAACAAATCTTGAAAATGTAATATTTGATAATTATTCAACACCTGAAAACTTGAATTCATCCATATAATGGTTGGGTGGATTTATTGATCCATATAATGGTTTTTGTTCCATGGTAGATTTCTTATCCATGTCAAAAAAAATTTGAATTAATAATGATTGAGATATGAGGCAGTGAAAAAAGAGATACAGAAAGGGACATTATAGTTGAAAGAGTGTTACCTAGCCTATGGAAAGGTAGCTTACCATTAATTCTAAGGGAATATGGTTGGGAGTAAGTGGAGCACATTCTTTGTATCTCAATCAAATGGAAATATGAACCGTATGAAGTGAACAAGAGATAAGAAGCTAAGAATCTGAAAGTTGGCATTTTTTAGAAAACTTGTAAATTTTCATCACTTTATTAAATAAGTTTATCTATATCTAGCTAGCGCTAGACACTTTTTTAAAGTCACACTCAGTGATACTTTATGCATAATTGTTAATGGATTGAATCCATCATGAAGAAGATAGGATTAAAACCAACATGCACATAGACACTACAAGGAGTAAAATCAACAAAACAAAACGTTTTCTAAATAATTTAGATTATAGGAGATAGTATGGATACATCATATTGAAAATTTCAATAAATTTAGAAAATAAAAGTGTTATTTCATATTGTCATTCATGTTTCTGGATCAATCCTAAGTGAGACCTAAAGTAAATGGTGGAATCAAAGTTCATATAAAAGCTATTAAAATCTGTCTTGTGACTTCTTGAAATGAAAAGTACAATTTATTTTTGGGTTAATTATAAGAGAACATTACATAGGGTTTGATTATACCATATGTTACAACTCTTCAAATCTATTGGTTGAATAGTTTTTCTTTCAGTGCAGTAATATGAGTGGCCTAAGTTCCTTTATTTTGATATTATTCACTTAAGGTGCATCCATCTCTTCTTTCATCTTCCATAGTATGGACTCTAAATTATCTGTGAAAGGGAATTTTCTCATATCATTTGACCTAAGATTTCTTGTGTTCTTTGTTTCTTGCATTAATATCATGGAAAAATACTTCATGTTTCTATCATTTGTACTAACCGCTAAAATATTGACAAGACATGATTATTAGGGACACCCCCTGCAACTGGAGAATCACCAGTCAAAACAGAGTAACTAACTGTGACTATAGACTAACCAGTACAAACAGAGGAGTAATGAACATTGACTATAGACTAACCAATCCAAAAATAGGCGTGTACTATAGAATAATTACTCAGTTGTTTCCTATATTTTACTAGAGCATATCTGGAAGATAATAAACCATAAAGAATTAGCCTGTGTGGTATCATGGGCAATATGGATACCATAAATGAAATATTATTTCTAGGTTTTTCCTTTTCCCCTTTGCAAGTTTTCAAAAAAATATTATTTCTGTGTTTTTCCTTTTCCCTTGTGAATGTTTTCCAAAAAAAATAAATATGTTTATGAAGATATAAAATCACCTCCAAAACTGAAGAAATTTTCAGACCTTAAGCCTCAGAAACTAACAAATCCAGAAGTTAGGTTTTTCTCTATGGAAAAGGAGAGTGTAAACTTGGCCCATAGTGCGACTGGGATGTTACATATGTTTGATCAACTGTAGTTCTCATTCAAGATTATATTAGGAAGACATAGAAACAAATGGGTTGAATTTCATGCCCACCTAAATATACTAAATAATAAAGATTGCATCTAAAAAAGCACTCTCTAAACTGCATGTTTTTGGATTTTCAAACCTGGTTGTTGAATTCGTAGAAGGCTCTTGAAGGCTTAAAAACATAACTTTAAAACCTATGCTAGATCAGATAATATTTGTTAATTTAAAGGGAAAATCCAGCACCTGGATGAAGCAGAGCCACAGAACAATGGTGGAGGAGGAGGAAGTAGAAGGAAAATCCATATCATTCACCTGTTTCCAGAAATTAGCCCTGAACCAATCCAAGATGGTGAATATCCCCATTCGCTTGGTGTTGTTTCCAGCGTTCAGCCGAAGCAAAGCCAAAAAATAGCAGTAGAGGAAGAGGAAGAATAGGGGAAATCCAGCATCGGCTGAAGAAAAGACACAGATCACTGGCAGAGAAGGATGAAGAAGAGGAAAAATCCATATCCTCTGCATGTTTCCAGAAATCAAACCTAGACAAGTCACCATTTTCTTGTTGTTGTACGAAACTATCACAAAATAGCAGTAGAGGAAGAGGAAGAAGAGGGGAAATCCAGCATCAGCCAAAGAAAATACACAGACCATCGATAGATAAGGATGAAGAAAAGGGAAATTCCATATCCTCTGCATGTTTCTAGAAATAAAACCTAGACGAGTCACCATTTCCCTGGTGTTGTACAAAACCATCAACATTGCCCTTGTTGGGAGAGAGAAGTCCAGCGTGAAAGTCAAAATCTCCAAGGAGACCTGGCATGAGAGCTAGAACACATACTGGGCCATGACCTGCACATCCTTCTCATCACGCCCTTCGAAGCTACGCCAGTGTGAGGAAGAGCCATGCGCATAAAAAATTTAAAAACCTATGCGAAGCCTCTGATAATACATGCTAGCGAGAAGAAGAAACACGCACACAAAAATTTTAAGACGGCAATGGGAAAGTTCAAGGGGAATTTAATATCAAAATAAAAATAAACAGGCCACAGAAAATAAAATATTTAAGTATTAAAATTGTATAGGAGAGTTCAAGGAAAGGGGTTTAATTAAAATTTAACATAAAAATAAGAAAATTTTATGACAAGATTATCATTTGATTTTAAATAAATGTCTTATTTTGTTCGAAGGCTAGGCCAGTGATTAAGACTTATTTATTTTCTGGTAGTTATTTCGTTGTACAATTATATGAAAAAATATGAATGTGGTTTCTAGTATAACTTAAAAAAAAATTTAAAATTTTATGGGAGAGTTCAACTAAACGGGTTTAATTAAAATTTAATAAAAAATAGAAAATTTTATGACTAGATTATCATTTGATTTAAAAAAAAAAAATTATTTTGTTCCAAGGTTGGTGGTTAAGACTTACTTATTTGCTGGAAGTTATTTAGTAGTAAAATTATATGAAAAAATATGAATGTGGTTATAACTATAAAAAAAATTTAAGTCTTAAAAATCTCATGGGAGAGTTCAAGGAAACGGGTTTAATTAAAATTTAATATAAAAATAGAGACTTTTATGACTTATTATTTGATTTTAAATAAATGTTTTATTTTTTTCTCTCGCTGATTACAATTTACTTATTTGTTGGAAGTTATTTAGCAGTATAATTACATGAAAAAATATGAATGTGGTTACTAAAATAATATGAATGTGGTTATTAGTATAAGAAGAAAGTCTTACTAATGCATATATTTACGTGATTAACCATGTATAAAAAGGTTATGGGTCAACTTTAACTTGAAAAAAAAATACATATCTTAGTGGAACGAATCTATTGCTTTCAATTTATTAAATGTAATGGACCATTTTGCTAAATAATATTTTCTTATATATAAATTAATGTTATAAATAATAATGAGGAACTTATCATGAAGGAACTTATTAGAATTGGAATAATCTCAAATCCCTAGGAAATTGGTGGGCGAGAGCCACGTGACATAAATATAATTTTTTAAATTTATTAAAATTCAATGCAACCTAACACACTACAATAATTGATAAGCATTAAGAGGAAGCATATGATGAGCATATTACCTTGAGAAACAATCTAGGCCCTCAATTAAAAGGTAAAAAAAGTCAACGTATCCTCATCCACCTAAAGCTGAAATAAGAAGCCTTTGGGGAATTACAAAGGAATAACAATAGCAGTCTGACTGGAGTCACTATTTTTGTGATGCCATCTAACTAGAAAAAGCAAAAATGGAGAAAAAAGAAGCATGCATCGATAGTGGGCATGTATAGAATGGGAATCGCGGAGGGGAATTGTTGCCACGAGAGCGGTATAGAGAAGTATGATTTTGTCAAGTCATTGTGCGAGTCTCTCTACTCTCTATGTTGCTACGAAGTTGTTCTACGATGCTTCTGATTCTCTAGACTCAAGGCAATCGCTTTTGCAAGAGATTTGTTATTTTCCAAAGATTGCCAATTGTAGTTGCATGCCTAATTTGACAACGTGCAGAAATGCAGAAAAGGAGGGAGAAGGAGAATAGCAACAACAGAGGTGTAGACCAGGAAAGGAAGAGAGTTGCAACGTATTTTTGGGACACACTCAGTGTTTGACAAATACCATGAATCAATTGTATAACAACTGAAGTAACAGTTCCTATTTGTGTAGTATTTTTATAGTACCTCTGATGGACTCAGACATGGACGTAAACAAATTCCTTGAAATCTTTTTATAGACCCTAGTTTCGCCTAAACCTACAATAATAGTGGCTGAGGATCAAGGGGTACAACTTGAAATTGGGGTCCATGAAAAATCCATGGAGTCGGATTTCTCATTCTGGACAGCCTAAGAGAAACAAATGGTACGAAAAATGGAATTTCTAGAAACTGAAAACAACAAGCTTTGTTCATAAATACAGACCCACTATGCCAGATTTTCGGAGGTGTAAGGTGATAATTTATCCCTTGAGAAGATATTTCATGAAAGAAAAGAGGAGTAAATTCTCCATCCTCCAAATGATACATTAGATGCGGAAATTCTTGACCTTAAAAGCAAGAAGTAAGAAATATGATCCCAACAGACCACCTTCAAACAAGAAACTGAGACACATATAAATTCTTCGGCACAAGTGGTTCAGGAAAAGGATAAAAATCATACCCCTCTTGCAGCAGTTGAGGAGGTGGTGCAATCAAAACTTGTGGAAGAATGCACCATATGGGAAAGAGAATTAAATCTCAAGGTGAGAGGTATCCCCTTACCTCACCCCTCTCCAGATCCTATGGAAGTGGGGGCTAGATTCCTTCAGGATACCCTTAGCCTCCCCGATATAGCTTTGGATAGAGCATGGTTGGGCTAGGATTCCACTCTCTTCCTCAGGTTCTATATTTCATTCGATCGACTTCGCGCCCTCATGGATAAGAATAAGTTGTTTTCTCTTCCCAGCAAGCTCACTCAAGCACAATTTGTGGAAATTAAACAATCCAGAGAACAGGTTATGGCAGTACGATAGGCAAGGAAATGAACATTTATCAGGAATCTCCAAGTAGTAATTTGGGACTCCTTCCCACCTGGGTGGGAACCCCAAACTAGAGGTTCCAAACCTTGGGCCCACTTGGGGAGAAGACCTCGACCCTACATCCATGTTCTCTCACACTTCCAACCTTTATGATATTCTGGGGCAGGCCCAAATTCATGTTACCTCCCCACCCTCTTTTTGTTACCTATTATCATACATAGATACTAGAGAGGCCCAAATTCATGTTACCTCCCCACCCTCTTATTGTTACCTACCGGATAGAGGTAATTCTGCCGAGTATTTTCTCTATTGGGTGAGCCGCATTTTGGCCACCTAGTTTGTATTCAGAAATTTGCTTAATACTAAAACCCACAATAGTTGTTGCACCAGTTTTCCCGCATTGGGTTTTTCCAGGGAACTTAAACCAAAAAATTTGTGTTCCCTTTGTTTGCATGATTGCTTATTCTTCGGTACTTTATCTGTATAATTGTGTAGGCTACAATGTATTTACTTTGATGTTTTCATGAATTATTCAGAAAATAACTTGTTAAGTTAAATAAAACAAGTAGGAGAAGTAAATCAACTTTACTGTAGTAGGGTTTCTTGTTAAGGTTCAGAAATTTTCATAGGTATGTCATTTAGATGGAGTGGAACTGAGATGCACTTCATTTTTGGATGCCTTTTCTACTATGATATCAGAGGAAGGTTCCATTGCTTGTTCAAATATTCTCAGACCCTCGTCGAATTTTTCAGGTATCCCAATCAGAGATGTACACATACCAATATTACAATGGTTTTTCCCATTCTAATATGGGGATTTTGTTAGATACTCCTTTTTTTTTCTCTTTTCAACCCACGTGCATGCCACCTCAAGGGAAACAACAAACCTTTAATCAATTATATTTCACATTTGTCGATAACCTAACTTAATATGCCATTTTGGCTACCAATAACTCTTTTAGTAGATTTTGATTTGGAATGGAAGGGGATTTGTGAAGCTATAAAAAGAGTGCTTGATCCACGATGAAATTATCCATATATTTATGTCCATAAAAAATATAAATAATACATACAAGAATTAATTAAACGAAAAAAAACTCAAAATATATGACTTAAATTTATTGATTATGGGTTAAGGGCTTATGGGTTGTGATAATGGGGCCCCTAATCATCTTATCACAACTATTGGGAGTTCCCCTATCAATTTGTCCTGTTGCCTTCCCTCTAGGCCCCCTAACCCCTATGCCATGAGGTCCTAAGGCCCCTTCTCATTCTGTAATGCCAATATTATAGATCAAAGTAAACATTTTGGACCTGATTGTTGAACATGTACTCAATTATCGTCTTCACGTTATTCTCGTAAGGGCTCATCACCTTCCAAGGCAGAAGTAGGAAGTAAAAATCCTCGTTGTTCTCCTTTTTTAATTCTCCCCACTGCACCTTCATTGAAACTTTTTTATTTCCCACCTTCTCCATCTCCTTCTCCCTTGCACCCTCCCTCTGTGCAACATCTTTGGTAGTGGCTGAAATCAATTCCTAGGATGCTTGGACTACTTTTCTGTGCAATTTCTCTGGTAGTGGGTTTGATCCCACTTATCCTTCATTTTCGCTATGAGATCTCGCTTCTCAACCATTTTCACCTCACAGAGGAATCCCTTCTATAGAGGGTTTGACAAAGGAACCCCTTCTACAGAGAAGTTTATCCAAATAATTTTTAATTTTATCACCTAATAGTTTATGAAGAAATAATTTTGTAAAATATCTTAAAACAAACCCTTTACACTTTTTTAACAAGCACCTTGTATCCACATTGCAATAATTTAAGATGAAATTGTATTTAAAGAAATTGGCTTAAAATAAATTTGTTACATTTTTTTTTCACCAGAGAAAAGAACAACATTATATTTGATATAACAAAATTTTTACATATATCATAGGTTACATGTTCATCCACGTTCAGTTGGAATGTTCTATTGCAAAAAAAAAAAAATCAAAATACCTCTGAAGTTTAAGAAAGCATCCTAATACTTATATCTTAACCAAAAAGAAACCTGAAATTAAAAAAATCATTAAGGTTCTACGTATTCCTCTTGAAAAAAAACATATTGTAACCTAATAGTCCACGAGTTGCAGAAACATGAACCAATGCTTAGTGAATGGAAAAAAATTCACTGTGTTGATAGATGGAATTTGCATAGAAATTGTACTATAACATAAAAAGGCAGATCAATGAAGTGTATATATGTAATTGTCAGATCAGTGGAGTGTTCCATGATTGTTTTAATTCTACCCAACCAGTTGAAAAGGATTGGCGGGTAGAAAGCATATTTATTAGAAACCCACTCCACAAATGCTTATGAATCTTCGAATACTTCTAGTTGTACCAACCCAAACTTGCATGCACAGAAAATAAGGCCCCAAAGTTTTAGAACTTTAGTTTGTGTATTTGACCCATTACCCCCCATTCCAACATATTTGGTACTTAGTGCCCAACTGAATGATAATGTAGGCACCAAAAATCCAAATCCCATCCCTACTTGCACCATCCACGTAACCCCGCAGAAAGGGTGTTAAATTTAGTGGAGGTGAAATCAATCTCACAGTAGGTGTACCCCTGCCAAAATTTGCTTCCTTGTAATATGCCGCAATGTAAACACACCTCTGTCAAACGTTAGAATTTTTTTTCTCAAATATGAGTGAATTTAAACTTTTCCAAATTTCCCACATAATGTATCTAGTCTTGAATATAATTGGCCACAAAAGAGAAGTTCCAATATGCCTGCAAATGCAACGTCTTAAATACACTAGTCCAAGTTTATTTTGCAAAGGAGCATTGAAGAAATAGATGAGTCGGGTCTTCCATCACCTCCATAGAGAGGAAACAACAACCAAGCTGGCTTTTTCCTTTATGACACATATTTTCCCATGTAAAGATTCTATTTTTCCAAATGAGCCAAGCAAAGACCTGTTACGATATACTATGTTTGTGGGGATGTGAGTGGAGTTAGATAAGAGGCCATAGGCTTCTTTTATGTTGAAGTGGCCAGCAGAATTAAATCCCCATCTTAGGTTGTTCGACTCATCGTCCCTTTGAATCTACCTTTTCCTTAGATCATCAGCTAGGGTAGTCCAATCCTGAGGGAAATTTTGCTGGACCCATTCTGGGGCCTCGAGTCATTCCCTCCATTCAACGTTCTCTTATTTTTCCAGAAATATTTGACAAGCATTTTGTTGTGGTTGTCCATATGAGTTCGAATTTGTTGGAATTGGTCTTGATTGAGACGAGGGCATTGGTCCCACGCATCATCCCAAAACAGTGTTGTCCAGCCATTTTGAACTTCCAAAAAGAAATGGCTTTGGACCATTCCTCTATTCTCCCAAGCTTGGTTCCAGACCGAGGAACCTTTGAAGTTGCCAGAGAGCTTGATTAGAGAATTCGGGTTATGAGATGGGGCATATTTTTCCTTCCAGAGTGCTGCCCAAGAGGTGTTGGGGCTGGTGATCCATCTCCACTAGGTTTTGGCACCCAAAAATTTTCCCAACAAGTCTGTGTCTTTGAGACCAAGCCCCCCATATTTTTTAGGTTTGCAGATTTTTCCCCGGGCTACTAGTGCCCATTTTCCCTTGTTTTCTTTGTCTTTCCATAAGAATTCCCTTTGAATGGTTTTGATTTGGTTTGAAATATATTTGGGAGAATCAATGATTGAGTACTGCTATTGAGGAATGGCTTGCAGGAATGAGCGGACCAAGACTAATATGCCCGGGAGATTTAAGGACCTAAAAGTCCAATTGGAAATATTTTTTGTTTTCAATTTGGTGACCAGAGATTCCCAGCTAGATTTGGCCAGGGGTTTATCAGTCAGGGGAACTCTGAGGTACTTAGAGGGGAAGGAGCTGAGTTGAAAGCCTATAATGCGACCTATGTTGAGTTGAAAGGTCTAGGAGGTATTGAGGAAGAAGAGTTTTGATTTAAATTTATTGATGGAGGTGCCAAAGGGCTAGGAAAAATCAACAAGAATATTCTAGAAGGAAAGGGCTTCTTTGACTAAGGGAGAGCCCATAAGAAGAGTGTCATCCACATATCCTTGGTGGGTTGAAGGGGGGTTAGAGGGGTAGAGATTTAAACCAGAGATGCTTCCATAATAAGGTGTTTTTCTATAATGGATTTTATAAATTACAAGTAAAGCTTGTGCTAGTTGGAAGATCCATTTACAAGTAAAAGCATACATAACTTAACTAGTTAATTGAGAGGCAACGAGTAATATTCTCAGTCTGATATGTCAAACAAGTATGGATTTATTATGAAGTGATCATCTGCCATGGTTTAGTTTGTTTTTTGTATGGATGAAATACAAACATTTCCTAGAATGATCCTCCTTGATCACACCCTCTCCAAGGGCTTAGGGCTTAGGAGATTTAACAGTTAAGGATTTTAGGGGTTAGGGGTGAGGGGTTAATGGGTTATGGGTTAAGCGTTAATGGTTTAAAGGTTTATGGGTTAAGGGGTTAGGGAGTTAAGTGTTAGTGGTTTAGTGGTTTAGGGGTTTAGAGGTTTAGGGTTTTAGGGGGTTAAATGGGTTAGGGGTTGGGAATTAGGGTTTAAAGGGTTAGGGGTTAAGGGTTAGAGGTTTAATGTTTATGGGTTAAATGGGTTTAGGGTTTTAGAGGTTTAGGGGGTTGGGGGATTTAGCAGTTAAGGATTTTAAGGGTTAGGGGTTACGGGTTAAGGGGTTAGAGGTCAAGGGGTTAGAGGTTTAGGGTGTTAAATGGGTTAGGCGTTTAGAGGTTTATGGGGTTAGGAGATTTAATAGTTAAGGATTTTAGGGGTTAGGGTTTAGGGGGTTAAATGGGTTAGGGTTTTAGGGGTTTAGGGGGTTAAATGGGTTAGGGGTCGGGAATTAGGGTTTAAGGGGTTAGGGGTTAAGGGTTTATAGGTTTAGGGTTTAGGGGGTTAAATGGGTTAGGGATTATAGTCATTTCTTAGGTGAACAAGGCATAATCTAGTTGTAGTAACTGTAACTTGGTCAAGTTGTTATAGTCAAGGCAAGACTTGGTTGGGTTCCCAAGTCCCAAGAAAATTAAGGGTAATTGTGAGGGCATGGTAACTAAGGAGTGTCAATTCATGCCAAGGATTTAAAAGGCATGCTAACACATGCCAGAAAGTGTCAATGGACGTTGAGGAATACTAGGGAGTGCCAGGACATCGCAAGGGAGAGCTGGGTCAAAATGCATGGAAATGAACGAATAAGAGTGTGTGCCAAGTAGTGTCAACGATTTCCAAGTGTCTCAAGGATAAAGTGTGTTAGTATAAGGCCAAAATAAGACTTGTAGGAGGTAAGCCTAAGGTTACATAAAGGGTTGGAAAAAGTAGTTTCAGACAATGGGAAACTTTGGGTTAGGCACAACATTGATTTTCCAATGACTTGGTTGGGTTCCCAAGTCGCAAAAAATGTAAGGCTATCTATGACGACATGAAAGCTAAGGAATAACAAGGTGTTGAAAGGAATGCCTAGAAGTAATAACACATGCTACGCAATTCCAAGGCATGATAGGCATTCCAATATGTTCATGATAGACTCAACAAATTGTAGCATGTTGACTTGTTGAATTTGTTAGCAAGCTAATTAGGGCTTGATAAATTTGTAAGCTTCAGTGGGATTTATTGCAGTTGTATGTGTTTTAGAGAAGTGACTTTGGAGTGGTGGTTGTGCTTCTTTTATTGAATTTTATTTATTTTTTCTTCTTCTTGTGCGTGCCCGTTGTGGTATCTTCTCATTTGCAAATATTTTCTTATTATGTACAAAAAAAGTTCTTGTTGCATCCTTGAAAAAGTTGCACAATTGTCCTGATTTATCTCTGTAATACCTTGAGTTTTCTCACTTATTTCAATTGGGATATAATTTTCCACCTCAAGAGCGTTGTTAGTTGTTTTCTAACTAAATATTTAAAACATTTTTTCTTGTTTTCTTTATTTATTTTTTCTTCAAGGTGTTTCCTTTAAACTCTAGAAGAAGCATTGCAAGTGGCCTAATTATAGTTGTCATCAGAACTTGTCTGTGATCATGGGTAAGAAAACCCTCAGAGGGTGAAAATTGGGTATGTTATACCTATGGAAAAATTTGGCTAACATCCAATTATATATGTTATACATAGTTCAAAATTAGGAGATCGCAAACCATACAGTAATTAGGAGATCACAAACCATACAGTTGCACATAAAAATGCACTACTCCTCAAATAGCAGGGTAAGTGCAAGATTATTTATTTAATATAGTTTAGTTACATGATAAAACTATCCCACAACTCTACAGTAGAAAGACCAACATGGAACAAAAACCTTAAAATCGATCGATGCACTCACTTTCATGGGAATTTCATGAACAATTTTATTTTCTTATATAATGCAGTTTTACCCACATCTTGAGATCACACGAAAATGGTATTCATAATAAAGTTTTCTGGGTGAAGTAATTCATTTTTACTGCAAGATCAAGTTACATAGCTATAATGTCTCGTGTTTTTTCATACATTTTACTGGAAACATACCTTGCAGGAATTTTGAAGGAAATCCCACTCAAATTATCAGAGAATCTCTAGGTGATCTCATTAAAAAAGTATGTTTCTCCTTATATGTTGATTATTATTGCTCTTCACTGTGTTTTGTATATAAATTCATTTCAATTCATTCATATCAGATATACTCCAGCTCCTGGTTCCAATTTAAAGGTCAAGTTATCATCATTATTTGTTGTTCTTTATTTGGAAAGCAATTGTGGTAATTTAAGAGTTTGCAAGAGACAGGAATCTCAAATACTTGTTGGCCATGCTAATGCAAGTTTTATAAGTAAAATGTATGGCTTCAATGCCTGATGTCTCAAATTTGGCCGCACATTCAGGAGCTAGAATGGTCATCCTTCACCCACATTTATCATGAGCTCAATCAACTAGCAGATAAGCTCTCTAAGGAGGCATTCAATTAGTAGCCAGATGATGAATTATCCGCAAGATCAAGGTTGTGGCACACCCAAAAAAAAAGAAGGCAACTCACAAAATTTAAGCTATCAACAACCCCTACTCATGAAGCTGACAACTTGTCTCCCTCAACGACCACTGCCTTCTCCTTCATCAGGTAATACTTCCTCAACAAATCACTCAACTGCATCATTTCTATACCTCCAACAATCTATTTATGTTATTGTGCCCATAATATTTTTCGAATAATCTGATGTTTCATAGGTGAACGTCAAATGCCAATTTATTATTTGAAAACCAAATTTTTATCCCTTGTACCTAATCAGCCTTCTTCATTGAATATTTTTTTGAATGGTGTTTTTTTTACTAATTTTTATCATTCAATGATTTCTTATATGTCAAGGTTCTTCTCTATTTCATGTCTTACAGTGTTTCCTTTGCAACATCTCGTGCAATTGCTAGTTTAATTTCTTGCACATATTTAAAACAATAAACAATTTTAGTTTATGGAATGTAACTCAATTGACAATCACCTTATTATGAAGTTATATTATGTTAAAACATGAGCTTCAAAGTTGAAATCCCCTTAAGTGGCCAACCAAAAAATAGTAATTTTTATCTATTTATTTATTATATTTTTAGAATGTGGTTTTAATGAAAAAAGAAAAATATAATATAAAAGAAATAAATATCACACTACTACACCAAGGGCATTTTAAGCCATTTGTTTAAGACAAAAGATTTCTTTTGTCTTAAAAAGTCACTTTTTATTTTAGCTATTTTATATTAAAATTTAATATCAATTGAATTGTCTTAAATATAAAATTTAAGACAAAAATAGTGTGAGACAAAATTTTCTATTTAAGACAAAAACAATTTGAGACAAAAATATTTAAGACAAAAACAATTTGAGACAAAAAATTTAAGACAAAAGTATTTTGAGACAAAATTTTATATTTAAGACAAAACGAATTTGAGACAAAAATATTTTAAGACAAAACTTTATATTTAAGACAAAAGCAGTTTGAGACAAATATATTTTAAGACAAAAGCAATTTGAGACAAAAATATTTTAAGACAAAAATTTAGATTTAAGACAAAAGCACTTTGAGACAAAAATATTTAAGACATAACTATATATTTAAGACAATGGCGACTTAAGACAATGACAATTAAGACAAAACCCATTTAAGATAGTTAGCAATTAAGACAAAATCATTAGCATTGGGAAGTTTGCATTGAAATATCATGAGTGGATAGTGGATAAAATTATATTTTTTTATTTTTGAAAATCGATATTCACACCACATGAAATTTAATCATGTCATATTTATTTCTTTTATATTACATTTTTATTTTTTCATTAAACCACATTCTAAAAATTTAATAAATGAATAGATAAAAAAATATTATTTTTAGGTTGGCAACTCAAGGGGATTTGAACTTTGAATCTCGTGTTTTAACCATAACTGCTCCAACACTAATATTCTTGGGCATATTATGTTTTTTCCTGCTAACTGCTCCAAATACAACCTCTAAGAACTAGTAGGGTCCAAGAAAAAAAGCTACAAGTTCCCCAAATTCGATCTACATTTCATGGAAAACCACATTTCCCCCAAATGTCCTCCACATATTTTCCTTGGTGTATTGGAGTTTGAAAAATACATAGGATGCCACAAGTAATCCTAATCATAAGACTCAACTTTCCTAATGACTAGGAGACCTTAAAAATAAGAAAACATCTTAATTTATGCCTAAAATTACTAAAATTTCCTATCCCAAACATGAAATTAGAAATTCTACAAAATTATAGGGCAACAAGGAAACCAACTTCCTCTTCCAAAAATATCTAAGACCTTATGGAGGACAAATAAAATTTTTGAAATAAATTGTTGAAATTATGCTCTTGCATCAACAACTACCAATGTATCCTTGTAGGCCACCCCCTTTAACAATAGACGTAATACCAATGTCCTTTACCAGCTAGAAGGAAATCCTTACATAATTCTCTCTTAGATCCCCTTAACCCATTGCAATGATTGTCTTTGATGTCTACCTAGTTGCAAGCACATTAAGAAGCAATGTAGCATATTGCTGGTTGAGGATTTCGATAAGTATGTGATTTTGTTGACATCTTGTGACTATCTCATATGTGAATATCTAAAATCTTGGATGCATGTCGCCCTAACACTATAACATGACTTAGTATTTCCTAGCATACAGTGTCACTCCCTCCTCGAGACACCTAGAACTCGCTAACACTCCCTGTCACACACTCTTATTCATTCATTTATGAATTTTGACCTAGTGCGCCTCTGTCATGTTTTCCTGGCACTCCCTAACACCCCTTAGCACGCATTGGCACACCTAGGCACTTGGAACAAATTTGTATGCTTCCCTAGCACTCTAATATTCCTTGTCACTTCCTAGAATACCGTGTCACTCCCTTCTTAACACACCTGGAACTGGCTTATACTTCATTTCCATGCATTTTAAACTAGTGCTCCTTTGCGTTTCGCTGACACTTGGCCCTCACACTCCCTAGCATGTGTTCATGCCACACCCTGGCACTTGCCACATCTTGGCATGCCTATCATGCCTTGGAATTGCCTAACATGTCTTAGTACTTCTAGCAATTCCCTGACACACCTTGGTATTCCTTAGCTTTCATGTCGTCATAGATAACCTTGATTTTTTTGTGACTTGGGAACCCAACCAAGTCATTGGAAAATCAATGTTGTGCGCAGCCCAAAGTTTCCCTTTGTCTGAAACTACTTTTTTCAACCCTTTATGTAACCATAGGCTTACCTCCTACAAGTCTTATTCTGACCTTCTCCTAACACACTTTATCCTTGAGACACTTGGAATTCGTTGACACTACTTGGCACACACTCTTATTCGTTCATTTCCATGCATTTTGACCTAATTCTCCCTTGCAATGTCCTGGCACTCCCTAACAGTCCTCAACATCCATTGACACTTTCTGGCATGTGTTTGCATGCCTTTTCATTCCTTGGCACGCATTGACACTCCTTAGTTATCATGCCCTCACAACTACCCTTACTTTTTTGGGACTTGGGAACCCACCCAAGTCTTGCCTTGAATATAACAACTTGACCAAGTTACGGTTACTACAACTATATTGTGCCTTGTTCACCTAAGAAATGACTATAGCCCCTCACCCATTTAACCCCCTAAACGCTAAACCCCTAACCCATTTAACCCCCTAAACCCTTAACCCCTAACCCCTTAAACCCTAATTCCCGACCCCTAAACCCCTAAAACCCTAACCCCTAAAATACTTAACTGCTAAATCCCCTAATCCCCTAAACCTCTTAACCCCTAACCCATTTAACCCCCTAAAACTCTAACCCCTTAACCTCTAACCCATTAACCCCTTAACCTCTAACCCCTAACCCCTAAAATCCTTAACTGCTAAATCCCCTAACCCCATAAACCTCTAAACCCATAAACCCATTTAACCCTGTAAACCCTAAACGTCTACCCCTTAACCCCTAAGCCCTTAAGCCCTAATTCCCAACCCCTAACCCATTTAACCCCCTAAACCCCTAAAAACCTAACCCATTTAACTCCTAAACCCTAAACCTCTAAACCCTTAAACCCCTAAACCACTAACACCTAAACCCCTAATCCCTTAACCCTAAACCCCTAAACCGTTAATGCTTAACCATTAACCCATTAACCCCTCAACCCCTCAACCCTAACCCATAAAATCCTTAATTGCTAAATCCACTAACTAAGCCCTAAGCCCCTAATCCCTAATCCCTTAACCATTAGCTCATTATTCACCTAACCCCTAATTGCGCCTAAATCCCCTAACACCTAAGCCCCCAAACCCTAATCCCTTAACCAATGACTCAATATTCCTCTAACCCCTAAATGCGCCTAAATCCCCTAACCCATAAACCCCCAATCTATAACCCCTTAACCACTAACTCATTATTCCCCTAACCCCAATCCCTAATCCCTTAAATACTAATTCATTATGCCCCTAACCCTTAAGCCCCCAATCCCTAACCCCTTAACCACTAACGAGAATATACCACAATGGGCATGCACAAGAAGAAGAACCAAAGAAATCAAATTCAAAAAAGAAAGCACAACCACCACTCCAAAATCGCTTCTCTAAAACACATACAACTGCAATAAATCCCACTGAAGCTTACAAATTTATCAAGCCCTAATTAACTTACTAACAAATTCAACAAGCCAACATGTTACAATTTTTTGTGTCACCCCCAAATCAATTAGTAATTATTGCATGAATGTACATTTGTTTGTATTTTTATTTAAAAGGTTGAAATTATCTCAAGAGAGTATAGAATATATCCAAAAGTTAAAAAAAATGGAAATTTTGCTTACCTCCACAAGGTATCATCACACCCGGATAGGTGAAAACATACAAGTCTAAATCTTCTACCTCTAAGTCTCAATGACACTTCAACATGTCAATAACATACTTGCAACAATGCTTAATGAGTTTTGTCTATTGGCTAAAGAGATGTACATCCATCCATCCAAAAATAAACATCTCAATCAATCCAACACCATAAATTGTGGTAAATAGTTCATCATGTTATTTCAAATATTACAATATTTTCTTATATAGTTATCTCACACGTTCCTTGAATATTTGAAAGCCAAACTACCTTAGCACAATATACCAGAAAGATTTGTACTCTAAAAGACAAAAAAAGACAACAAACTAAAATAGGAACTTTAACTCTAATCCAGACACTTCGTTCTTAGTAAGATATCTAATGAAGATGATATGTGGAAAAAAAGGCTTCATGTATTTTATATCACATGTCAAACCGAGTGAACAAACACATGCATAGAAAACATCAGAAATAGGGTTCATAGATCGACTTGTATTATATGGTTTCAAACTCTTATTGTCTCCTTCAAGGGGGTTTCTGGAGGTCTTAAAAAAGACTTCCTTTTGCTAACCAAATGGATTTTTTCTTTCACACATGTATGGAAACGTACTTTCCAAATCATATTGTAATAGATTCATAAGGTGATGTTATTGGTATTAACTACACCTTATTTGGAGACATCATTTTTATTGTAGGGGTTGGTACCTTTCTATTGGATGTGGTTGGCGATGTGAAGACTGCTCAACCTCTAGTAAAGATTCATACTAACTCTAACAAGCTTATGGATGCTTTTTTACAAAGGGAGACCCCTCTAAGCTTAACTCATTGGATTCTTTTTTCGTTCATGCTAATTATTGTTCTCAACTTTCCTTCTCCAAGGGGCTAAGACTATTTGCTTCATTTATTTTACATGGCCCGATGAAAGAAGAAGAATGGAGATTGTCTCCACATCTTTTCCATTTCGCTAAGTTACAAAAAAAGAGTCAAATTCTATAGCCAATAGACTAATAGTCTCTTGATACACCTTTAGTGAGCTATGCATAGCTCTCACCTATCACTGTAGCTCAATGAAATGACATCTAATAGCTCCAAGACACCATTATAAATGGAGTAGTTGTGAAGTTGTTGTTAAATGATCCCCTCCAAATGTTCAATTCTCATGAATTTTGGGGGAGGGGGGTATTTTGGTGTATTGAGCGGGGTGAGGGGACATAAGGGTAGCATGGATGGGTAGAAGTGAGAGGTTCGAGCATGGTTTACTGAGATCTACAATCCTAACATTAGCGAATGAGAAGGAGCCTTAGGGCCTTATGGCATAGGGGCTAGGGAACCTATAGGTAAGGTAATGAGAGAAATTGATAGGGGAACCCCCAATAGTTGTGACAAGGGGATTAGGGGCCACATTATCACAACCCATACACACTTAACCCATAATCACTAAAGTCCCTATCCCTTTAACCCCGAAGCCACAATCCCTTAATCCATACACCCATAAATCATAACAAATTAACCCCTTGATCCCTTAAACCAAAAGCCATTAACCCCTTAACCCCTAACCACTAACTTAGAATCCTTGAACCCCATAAACCCTAATCCCATATCCTCTTAAAGCTTGACCCTTAACCCATAACCCCTAACCCCTAAAATCATTAAGCCCTAACCCCTTAACCTTCTGACACCTAAATAACATAACCCTTAGGCACTTAACCCCTAAATCCCCTGACATGTAAGCCCTTGATGGTTAATATTAACCCCTAAATCCCTTAACCACTAATCCATTAACCTCTAACCCTTAAACCCCCTAACCTTCAAATCCCATAAGCCCTAACCCTTTACCCTTTACCCTTAACCCCTTGCTCCTAAACCCTTAAACCCATTAACTCCTAGAACCCCTTATCCTTTATCCCAAACCATAGGTGCTCCAATGCTAATATTCTTGGGCATATTATGCTTTTTCTTGCTAACCGCTCCAAATACAACCTCTAAGAACTAGTAGGGTCCAAGGAAAAGAGCTGCAAGTTCCCCAAATCCGATCTACATTTGATGGACAATCACATTTCCCCCAAATGTCCTCCACATATTTGCCTTGGTGTATTGGAGTTTGAAAAATACATAGGATGCCACAAGTAATCCTAATCATAAGACTCAACTTTCCTAATGACTAGGAGGCCTTAAAAATAGAAATAAAAACATCTTAACTTATGCCTAAAATTACTAAAATTTCCTATCCCAAATATGAAGTTAGAAATTCTACAAAATTATAGGGCAACAAGGAAACCAACTTCCTCTTCTATAAATCTTTAAGACCTCATGGAGGACAAGTACAAATTTTGAAATAAATTGTTGAAATTATGCTCTTGCATCAGTAGCTACCAATGTATCCTTGTAGGCCACCCCCTTTAATGATAGTAATACCAATGGACTTTACCTAGAAGGAACTCCTTACATAATTCTCTCTTAGATCCCCTTAACCCATTGTAATGATTGTCATTGATGCCTACCTAGTTGAAAGCACATTAAGAAGCAATGTAGCATATTCCTGGTTGAGGATTTCGATAAGTATGTGATTTTGATGATATCTTGTGACTGTCAAGTATGTGAATATATAAAATCATTTTTTTTGTACCAGTTTAATGATTGATTTTCCATGAATTTTAAACTAGTGCTCCCTTGTGTTTCCTTGACACTTGGCCCTCACACTCCCTAGCATGTATTCATGCCACACCCTAGCACCTGCCACATCTTGGCATGCCTATCATGCCTTGGAACTGCCTAACATGTGTTAGTACTTCTAGGAATTCCTTGAAACACCTTGGTATTCCTTAGCTTTCATGCTGTCATAGATAAAATTACTTTTTTTTGCGACTTGGGAACCCAACCAAGTCATTGGAAAATAAATGTTGTGCCCAAACCAAAGTTTCCCTTTGTCTGAAACTACTTTGTGCAACCCTTTATGTAACCATAGGCTTACCTCCTACAACTCTTATTCTGGCCTTCCCCTAACACACTTTATACTTGAGACACTTGGATTTCATTGACACTACTTGGCACACACTCTTATTCATTCATTTCCATGCATTTTGACCTAGTTCTCCCTTGCAATGTCCTGGCACTCCCTAACACTCCTCAACATCCATTGAAACTTTCTAGCATGTGTTAGCATGCCTTTTAATTCCTTGGCACACACTGACACTCCTTAGTTCTCATGCCCTCACAATTACCCTTACTTTTTTGGAACTTGGGATCCCAACCAAGTCTTGCCTTGACTATAACAACTTGACCAAGTTATTGTTACTACAACTATATTATGCCTTGTTCACCTAATAAATGGATATAACCCCTCACCCATTTAACCCCCTAAACCCTAAACCCCTAACCCATTTAACCCCTTAAACCCTAATTCGTGACCCTAACCCATTTAACCCCTTAAACCCCTCAAAACCTAACCCATTTAACCCCCAAACACTAACCCCCAAAACATAACCCCTAACCCCTTTAACCCCTAACCGCTAAAATCCTTAACTTCTAAATCCCCTAAACCCCTAAAACTTTAAACCCCTAACCCATTTAACAACCTAAACATCTAACCCCTTAACCTTTAACCCCTTAACCCCTAACCCCTAAAATCCTTAACTGCTAAATCCCCTAACCCCCTAAACCTCTAAACCGCTAAACCCATTTAACCTCGTAAACCCTAAACATCTAACCCTTGACCCCTTAAGCCCTAATTCCCAACCCCTAACCCATTTAACCCAATAACCCCCTAAACCCCTAACCCATTTAACCCCCAAAACCCTAAACCTCTAAACCCTTAAACCCCTAAACCACTAACACCTAAATCCCTAACCCCTTAACCCCTTAACCCCTAAATTGTTAACGCTTAACCATTAACCCATTAACCCCTCACCCCTAACCCCTAAAATCCTTAACTTATAAATCCCCTAAGTCCCTAATCCCTAATCCTTTAACCACTAGCTCATTATTCACCTAACCCCTAACTGTGCCTAAATCCCCTAACCTCTAAGCCCACAATCCCTAATCCCTTAACCACTAACTCATTATTCCCCTAACCCCTAAATGCGCCTAAATCCCCTAACCCCTAACCCCCCAATCCATAACCCCTTAACCACTAACTCATTCTTCCCCTAACCCGAATCCATAATCCCTTAAATACTAACTCATTATGCCCCTAACCCCTAAATGCGCCTAAATCCCCTAACCCTTAAGCCCCCAATCCCTAACCCCTTAACCACTAACACATTATTCCCCTAAACCCTAAACCTCTAACCCCTAAGCCCCTATTCCCCTAACCCCTTATTATACCAGGCTCGTGGTGCTTTCTTGAGGCCATACAAGGATTTTACCGCTTGCATGCTTTATGTTCCTAACCCTTCAAAAAAAATCCTTCTAGTTGGGACACAAAAACATTCTCTTTCATATCTCCATTCAAGAAAGCAGTTTTTACATCCATTTGATGGAATTTCCAACTTTTTGAGTTTCTAGGGCAAAGAATGTCCATATGGTATCCCATTTTGCTATGGGGGGAAAAAGTATTCTCATAATAGACCCCTTCTTTTTGTGTAAAAACTTTTGCCACAAGCCTAGATTTATTCTTTTCAAATGAGCCATCTGTTTTATAATTTTTTTTGAAAAATGTTAGCACTTAATTTAGCAAGGGTCGTAGAAGGGGTTCCAAAGGGACTACTACTAGATCAAGTGGAAACAATGGGACAAGGACCCATTGTCACCTCATTCAATTTCCCCTGCTCTTTATGAAATTTCACTGATGGGAGGAGTCTCGGTATAGGGAAATTACTAGAATGATGAGACCAATAATGATGCACAATGTGATTTCCAATGCCCATTCAAATAAGAGGATTAGATAATAGGTTCCCTACTTTAGAAGCAAAAGAAGGACTCTCCAAGAAAGGCTTGAGGGAAAGATGACCTCGGGTTTAGGAATATTAAAAAATGATGAATGCCTAAGATCAAAACTTCCAAAATCCCTCTCTTTTGATTGATGTGTTTATACTAGGCTTCAAAGTGAGGCAAGTAAAAATTCAATTAAAGTATGAGCTTTGGGAGAATCTAGGGTGACTTTCCATGAATTTTTTTTTGAGAGAAATACCATAAGAGACTAAGGTTTGGGAGATATATTGTGGTAAAGGGTCATCCAATGATCATTTATGGTTAAGATAATAGGTTTTGAATGATGAACTACAAAGTGAAAACCTTCAAGAAATCCTCAAGTCAAAGGAGCATCAAGGGTTCCCTCTTGGTGTGATAGTTAGGGCATCAATTTATGTGAAATTCCACCATCGTATTTTGTTCAAAATTGGAGGATGCGTAGAGCTCTAATCTAGCCTAGGAAGTGATGCCTTGCTTGAGGGCCTTTTGCTATTTTTATACACCTTATACTTTTTTATTTTAGCCTCTCTATGCATCATACTATTTTAGAGAAAATAAACCTTTATTCCCACACCTTGCGTGTGAGCCTCTTCTTGGAAACTCCACATGATGCAATTCAACCTAGCCATATATGCATGGCTTATTTTCTTCATGAAGTCAAATTAGCCTTACATTTTTTAAATGCTCCTAGCCATATATGTTGGCAATTCAACGTAAATGCTCCCTTGTGTTTCCGTGACAGTCCCTAACACTTCCTAGCGCATGTTGGTACACCTTGGCACTTGGCACATCTTGGATGCATGTTGTCATGACAATATAACATGACTTAACATTGCCTATCATTCCATGTTACTCCCTCCTCGATACACCTAGAACTCGCTAACGCTCCCTGTCACAAACTCTTATTCATTCATTTATGCATTTTGACCTAGTGCTCTGTTATGTTTTCTTGGCACTCCCTAACACTCCTTAGCACACATTGGCACACCTTGGCACTTGGAACATCTTTGTATGCTTCCCTAGCACTCTAACATGCCTTGGCACTTCCTAGAATACCGTGTCACTCCGTTCTTAGCACACCTGGAACTGGCTGATACTCCATTTCCATGCATTTGAAACTAATGCTCCCTTGTGTTTCCCTGACACTTGGCCCTCACACTCCCTAGCATGTTTGTATTGCATCCATACAAACAACAACCTAAACCATGGTAGATGATCACTTCATAATAAATCCATACTTGTTTGACATATCAAGCTGATCAAGAAGTTTACTCGTTGCCTCTCAATCAACTAGTTAAGTTATGTATGCTTGTAATTGTAAATGGATCTTCCAACTAGCACAAGCTCTACTTGTAATTTATTAAATCCATTATAGGAAAACACCTTATTATGGAAGCATACCTGGTTTAAATCTCTACCCCTCTAACCCCCCTTCAACCCACCAATAATATGTGGATGACAATCTTCTTATGGGCTCTCCCTCGGTCAAAGAAGCCCTTTCCTTCCACAATATTCTTGTTGATTTTTCCCAGGCCTTTGGCACCTCCATCAATAAAGCCAAATCAAAACTCTTCTTCCTCATTACCTCCTAGACCATTCAACTCAACAAGAGACACAGACCCAGACCCAGAAAAATCTGCATACCTAAAAAAGATGGGGGGCTTGGTCTCAGAGACCCAGACTTGTTGGGAAAAGTTATGGGCGCCAAAAACTGGTGGAGATGGATCACCAGCCCCAACACCTCTTGGGAAACACTCTGGAAGGAAAAATATGCCCCATCTCACAACCTGAAGTCTCTAATCAGGCTCTCTGGAAACCTCAAAGTTTTCTCGGTCTGGAACCAAGCTTGGGTGAATAGAGGAATGGTCCAAAACCATATACTGATGGAAACTGGGGTGGCGACATGATATTAATCGATGCGATGGTACATGAAACTATTGAGGCAAAGATTCATGGCCCACCTGACTAAATTTGTGACCCAACCAGCTAGGAACAACCTTTCCAACATTCTAGCCCTAGGGAACCTCCCCAAATTCCCTAACCCTCTGTGCCCAAGCCCTAATTTCCACCCATAGTGTTTTCAAACCATGTGCTCAGATCGTCAAGTAGCTAACACCTCTCTTAGCCTCCTTAGAGAATCTTTAGTATCCAAACTCTTTCAACTTTATTGCTCTCCTCTCTCCCCAAAACTTCAACAAACCCAAACAATAAGAATTAATACATGATAAATAATCAAATGATTTTAGTTATTTAATCAAAGTAAAAGAATCATGAGAGGGCCAAAATTAATTTAATATTAAATTATTCATAAGGCTATAGTTAAAAAAATTATCAAGCTTAATCAATATTAATGCTAATCATAAGCTTAATCATTAATCAATGCTTTAGCATAATAAACCATATAATACTAACATATCCATGTGAGTTATGTATATGTAGATAACATACACATACCTTGTATGTATGGTAATAATACCAACAAGAAATTACCAAGCAATCAATCTTCTAGTAGGTAGGATAATAACTAATCATAACATAAAATGGTTGGGGAGGGGGTGTTACAAATGGCTCCCTTATATTTATCATATATATCTTATATATTATTAATATGTGTCTATTACTTAGTAAATGAACTATTGTTCATTTCATTTTTCAAAGAATATTTTCTCTCACTCACCAATGTATTAAACGTTGTAAGGGTGGTTGGTACATTTTCAATACCATATATTTACTCCCTTTCTTTGTCTTCAAATAGAACACAATAGTAACTAGAAACTAAAATACCAACTAGTAACCCTAAATGAATCAATAAAATTTTATATCATGAGCTCTATGAATTATTTTGCAAGAGAATTTACCAATTGAATTAATCCTTATTGCTACTAGCTCTTAACTAAACCTTTGACACTTTATTATTAAAAACATTGAAATAAAAAAAAATTGAAATAAAACTTGACATGGCGACCCATCGTTGTTGGTATTGAAATATTTTAATATAATAATGTTGATTACAATCGACCCTCTTTCCAATCAAATCCAAAACACATAATCTGTGGCAGAGTTGGTTTAATATTGAATATAGTTATCAGGTCTTAGGTATATCTTGGTATTAAAAATTTGATTCGAAGAAAAATCAGGGTATGTTCAGAATCCAGAGCTTAATCGGCCATTTGCCTTTGAGAACATGAAGTATCAGGTATATCTCATCTGAGGGCGTGTCGATCATTTGTTGATTTCGTCCTGATTAATTTCCTGCTAAACCAATTGGAGAGTAGGCTGAATCTGGTGGTTGAGACTCCATCCCAGGGTCACCCTTTCAAATGTAGTGCAACAAGACAATGTTGGCATTACGTTTTAAAGGAAGAAAACCGAGCTTGATATCACATTGAACTTCTATAAATATATAGAACTCTTACTCACAAGCATTCAATGCATTATCAATCCTAGGACTCTGTTATTCCTAGTGTTGTTATAAAGTACAGAGTATTATTTCTACATTGAGGAGTCTCCATGGCTTACTCCAGTGATAATTTTTGTCTTGTATTTTTTGTATGCATAGTTTTGTTCTCTTCGTCTGTGGGTGCTACCACCACTATAACAGTGGGAGTAGGCATGTTAGGTACTTAATACCTTATCCAGTCTTCACAGGTAATTAAGTATAGGCTTCAGAGTAGGTTCTGATCTTTTTGCTTGCAGGAATAATGGCAACAAAGACCTTACCTGACAATGGAGTCAAGGACTTTGTAATACTATAAGAAACCAATCAGATTGGGGGAAGAATGCACAAGGAAACTGTGGGAGGTTATACAATAGAGATCGATGCTAACTGGGTGGAGGGCATTGGAGGCAAGGTCGTGAGCCTCATATGGCCTCTTGCCAAGAAATACAAGATGAGGACCTTCAAATTTGATTGGAGCAATCTCAGTTACAATATCTATCATCAAGACTAAGTTGCCACTAAGCATAATCAACCTGTCAACTTCATGTTATGCCAAGATCTGTAATTTACCAACTTCATGTTATGCTTCATAGAACCCATAATACATAGGACAGGAGGTTTAATGAATTTTATTGTTCCGTTCAATGCATTACACTGTTCCTATTGCATTACTTGCATATCACAATATGATCTTAATTACATATATTAGACATATTTTACAAAATCTTATTGGAACACATCTCAAAATTTGGATGTGACATTTTTTTTGGTAGAGAAAATCCTTTGAATTTTACTTTGTTGAAATTCCCTACTTAATTGTTTCTATGAATAACCAAAATCTCTATTTCCTCCAACCTAGTCTTGAAAAAGATGCAACCAATGAAAAATTTGAGAGATATTTCCAACATATCCAACCTTCGTACAAGCAAGGAAGGAAATCAGAAAGAAACTTAAATACCTTGATCTAGGGCTTCCAGAAAATTACGGAATCTCTCCAACTTTTCAACCTATGCTTTTTGATCAGATGTTAACCCAGTTATATAAACCCTAACTCCAAACTAAACCTTGAAGCAACTGTGTTGTACGCTTTCGCTGAAAATTTGGCGCCAAATAATATTTCCCGCTCTCCATGAAGGAATCACAGCTCCATGCTTCTCCATCGCAACCCCTTAAAACCAAGGATGATCGCTGTTGTGCCGACACGCAGTATTAACCACTTTGTGAATGTTGTATGGGATGTCTTGGGCGGCCATGCAGGACTGTGCGATGTGGACGGCTTCATTTGTGAGGGAAAGATTTCAGAAGCTTTCACTATATTGTACTAGGCACGAAGAATATATGATTAAATAAGTAGTATTTGGAGAGCCATGGTGCGCAGAGGCAAAGCTTAGCGCACTCAAGACCTTAGGTTATAGTTGAGAGCTCAACCACCAGATTCAGCCTACTCTCCAATTGGTTTAGCAGGAAATTACTCATGACGAAATCAACAAATGATCGACACGCCCTCAGATGAGATATACCTGATACTTCATGTTGACAAAGGCTGATTAAGCTCTGGATTCCGAACATACCATGATTTTTCTTCGAATCAAATTTTTAATACTGAGATATACCTAAGACCTTATAACTATATTCAATATTAAACCAACTTTGCCACAGAATATGTGTTTTGGATTTGATTGGAAAGAGGGTCGATTGTAATCAACATTATTATATTAAAATATTTCAATACCAACAACGATGGGCCGCCAGGTCAAGTTTTATTTCAATGTTTTTCATTTCAATGTTTTTAATAATAAAGTGTCAAAGGTTTACTTAAGAGCTAGTAGCAATAAGGATTAATTCAATTGGTAAATTCTCTTGCAAAAGAATTCATAGAGCTCGTGATATAAAATTTTATTGATTCTTTTAGGGTTACTAGTTGGTATTTTAGTTTCTAGTTACTATTGTGTTCTATTTGAAGACAAAGAAAGGGAGTAAATATATGGTATTGAAAATGTACCAGCCACCCTTACAACGTTTAATACATTGGTGAGTGAGAGAAAATATTCTTTGAAAAATGAAATGAACAATAGTTCATTTACTAAGTAATAGACACATATTAATAATATATAAGATATATATGATAAATATAAGGGAGCCCTTTGTAACACCCACTCCCCAACCATTTTATGTTATGATTAGTTATTATCCTACCTACTAGAAGATTGATTGCTTGGTAATTTCTTGTTGATATTATTACTATACATACAAGGTATGTGTATGTTATCTACATATACATAACTCACATGGATATGTTAGTATTATATGGTTTATTATGCTAAAGCATTTATTAATGATTAAGCTTATGATTAGCATTAATATTGATTAAGCTTGATAATTTTTTTAACTATAGCCTTATGAATAATTTAATATTAAATTAATTTTGGCCCTCTCATGACTCTTTTACTTTGATTAAATAACTAAAATCATTTGATTATTTATCATGTATTAATTCTTATTGTTTGGGTTTGTTGAAGTTTTGGGGAGAGAGGATAGGAATAAAGTTGAAAGAGTTTGGATACTAAAGATTCTCTAAGGAGGATAAGAGAGGTGTTAGCTACTTGAAGATCTGAGCACATGGTTTGAAAACACTATGGGTGGAAATTAGGGCTTGGGCACAGAGGGTTAGGGAATTTGGGGAGGTTCCCTAGGGCTAGGATGTTGGAAAGGTTGTTCCTAGTTGGTTGGGTCACAAATTTAGTCAGGTGGGCCATGACTCTTTGCCTCAATAGTTGCATGTACCATCGCATCTATTAATATCATGTCGCCGCCCCAGTTTCCTTCAGTATCAAGTGACATCATAATCGATGGATGTAAAGTTCAGCTATACAGCTAACACTATCAACACTCTGGTTTTGGACCATTCCTCTATTCTCCCAAGCTTGGTTCCAGACCGAGAAACCTTTGAGGTTTCCATAGAGCCTGATTAGAGACTTCAGGTTGTGAGATGGGGAATATTTTTCCTTCCAGAGTGTTTCCCAATAGGTTTTGGGGCTGGTGATCCATCTCCACCAGGTTTTGGCGCCCATAACTTTTCCCAACAAGTCTGGGTCTCTGAGACCAAGCCCCCCATCTTTTTTAGGTATGCAGATTTTTCTGGGTCTGGGTCTGTGTCTCTTGTTGAGTTGAATGGTCTAGGAGGTAATGAGGAAGAATAGTTTTGATTTGGTTTTATTTATGGAGGTGCCAAATGCCTGGGAAAAATCAACAAGAATATTGTGGAAGGAAAGGGCTTCTTTGACCGAGGGAGAGCCCATAATAAGAGTTTCATCCACATATTATTGGTGGGTTGAAGGGGGGTTAGAGGGGTAGAGATTTAAACCAGGTATGCTTCCATAATAAGGTGTTTTCCTATAATGGATTTAATAAATTACAAGTAGAGCATGTGCTAGTTGGAAGATCCATTTACAATTACAAGCATACATAACTTAACTAGTTGATTAAGAGGCAACGATTAAACTTCTTGATCAGCTTGATATGTCAAACAAGTATGGATTTATTATGAAGTGATCATCTACCATGGTTTAGGTTGTTGTTTGTATGGATGCAATACAAACATGCTAGGGAGTGTGAGGGCCAAGTGTCAGGGAAACACAAGGGAGCATTAGTTTCAAATGCATGGAAATGGAGTATCAGCCAGTTCCAGGTGTGCTAAGAACGGAGTGACACGGTATTCTAGGAAGTGCCAAGGCATGTTAGAGTGCTAGGGAAGCATACAAAGATGTTCCAAGTGCCAAGGTGTGCCAATGTGTGCTAAGGAGTGTTAGGGAGTGCCAAGAAAACATAACAGAGCACTAGGTCAAAATGCATAAATGAATGAATAAGAGTTTGTGACAGGGAGCGTTAGCGAGTTCTAGGTGTATCGAGGAGGGAGTAACATGGAATGATAGGCAATGTTAAGTCATGTTATATTGTCATGACAACATGCATCCAAGATGTGCCAAGTGCCAAGGTGTACCAACATGCGCTAGGAAGTGTTAGGGACTGTCACGGAAACACAAGGGAGCATTTACGTTGAATTGCCAACATATATGGCTAGGAGCATTTAAAAAATGTAAGGCTAATTTGACTTCATGAAGAAAATAAGCCATGCATATATGGCTAGGTTGAATTGCATCATGTGGAGTTTCCAAGAAGAGGCTCACACGCAAGGTGTGGGAATAAAGGTTTATTTTCTCTAAAATAGTATGATGCATAGAGAGGCTAAAATAAAAAAGTATAAGGTGTATAAAAATAGCAAAAGGCCCTCAAGCAAGGCATCACTTCCTAGGCTAGATTAGAGCTCTACGCATCCTCCAATTTTGAACAAAATACGATGGTGGAATTTCACATAAATTGATGCCCTAACTATCACACCAAGAGGGAACCCTTGATGCTCCTTTGACTTGAGGATTTCTTGAAGGTTTTCACTTTGTAGTTCATCATTCAAAACCTATTATATTAACTATAAATGATCATTGGATGAGCCTTTACCACGGTATATCTCCCAAAACTTAGTCTCTTATAGTATTTCTCTCAAAAAATAATTCATGGAAAGTCACCCTAGATTCTCCCAAAGCTCATACTTTAATTGAATTTTTACTTGCCTCACATTGAAGCCTAGTATA
>CM076573.1:986225988-986382242 GCA_034641835.2 Pinus albicaulis | reverse complement strand
AAGAGAGGAATAACACAGTTTTTAATAACTGACGTTTCGGTTAATAAAGTGAGTCCATCATTAGGGGTAGACGTCAAGAGTTCTTTGAAAATTTGAGGGAATAGGGAAAATGAATGGAGAAATAAATAGTGAATAATGTGGATTTCATAAAGGTCGGTTTTTGATGAGAGATAATTAGGAAATTGTCTAATTAATTTATTTTATTTACGGATAATTTAAAATTAAGTCGTAATATGAAATAGTTTTTAAATAGTTGACCTACTATCTTCTTTTGATTTAAAATAATTTAGTTAATGTATTTAAAATAACCTATATAATTAAATAATCTATTATTTTGTTTTGTTTATTATTAAATTATATTGTTATTTGTTTGATTAAAAATTAAAAATTATATTTATTAATTTGTTTAATTTATTTATCTAAATTTTTTTTAAATAGTTGACCTACTATCTTATTTTGATTTAAGATAATTTAGTAAATGTATTAAAATAACCTATATAATTAAATAATCTATTATATTATTTGTTTAATTTAATTTGTTTATTATTAAATTATATTGTTAATTCTTTGATTAAAAAATTAATAATTAATTTATTTTTATTTTTATTATTTTTATTATTTTTATTTTTTATATACTTGTATTTGATTATAATTAGTTATTTAAATACTCTTATTTATTATTTATTATTATTATTATTATTTTATTTTTTGTGTTTTGTCATGTTGCATTTATACCAGGTTTTTATTTGTTTTTAATGTCTTGAGACGTTTTGATGTATTAAGGGTTTCCATGTGTTACTAATAATAAGCCCATAATCACGATTTAAGTTGTTCCATCTTTTCTCAATTTCTATAGCTTCTTTGATTTTTCTCTTTAGGTAATGGTCCTCTTTAGAGACAAGTTTGGCATCCTCCATTCGTATGTAATGTGAGGATGAGAAGGCATGCTCTGCTAAGGCGGATTTGTCTGTTCGGTTATGAGATAAGTCAACAACATGTTCTTTTAGTCTAATGTTAAGGGATCTACCTGTTTCACCAATGTATTCTTTACCACAAGAGCAAGGTATAATATAAAATCCTTTTTGTAGCCTAGGGTTTATAGAGTCTTTAGCAGAGTCTACCATATTTAAAATAGTATTAGGGGGAGTGAAGGAAATCTTAATGTTATGTCTGTTAAGCATTCTAGAGATTTTATTAGTGGTTCCTTTTATGTAAGGTAAAGAGATTTTATAGATGTCAAAGGCTCTTTTTAAGTTATTTTTATTAAGGGTTTGGTGAATGGTTTTGTTGATGACATGTTTATTATATCCATTCTGTTGAAAGACATGGCGGAGATGGTTTATCTCATGTTCTAGGTGGTGGGAGTCTGAGATTCTGGATGCCCTTGTTGTTAGAGTTTTGATGATGCCAATTTTCTGGTTCGGTGGTGATGTGAGTCAGCATGAAGGTATCTATTTGTGTGAGTCTTTTTTCTATAAACCTTGGTGCTGAGTTTTCCATCTTTCTTAGTTAAAAGGATGTCTAGGAAGGGTAATTGGTTATCCTTTTCAATTTCAATGGTAAATTTGATGTGATTCGAGAGACTATTAATGTAGGCTAAGAAATCATGTAATTTTAATATCCCATGGGTCCATTTTGCAAAGATATCATCTAGATATCTTTTCCATTCTTCAAGGGTGAATGGAAAGGATTTGAGGGCCATTTGTTCAAAATGTTCCATGTATATGTTGGAAATAATAGGAGATAGAGGCGAGCCCATAGCAACCCCATGAGTTTGTTCATAAATCATTCCATTGAAGCTGAAGAAAGAAGATTTTACACATAACTTTAAGAGGTCTATTGTCTCATTATCAGTGATAGTTTTTAAAATGTTGATGGCTTCGTCTATAGATATCATAGTGTAAAGGGAGACAATGTCAAAACTTACCATGAGATCGTCGTTTTGCATGTCAAGTTTTTTGGTCCATTGAACAAAGGATGCATAGTCTTTGATATGTGATGAGGTGTTTCCGGCAAGGGGGCGAAGTTTTTTGGCAAGATATTGTGCGAGGAGGTAAGTAGGTGAGCCAATGGTGTTGACTATGGGTCTTAGGGCAATGCCTGCTTTATGAATCTTGGGAGCACCATATATTCTAGGGGTGATGGAGCTGGAAGGGGTGATTCTATTTTTTATGATGTTATCAAGAGAAGAGTCTTTTAATTTTTTGGTTACTTATTTGAGAATTTTAGTACTAGGATATTTTTCTAAAATTCTGTAGAAACCACTGTTGTTTAGGTGATCTTCCATTTTCTTAACATATTCAACCCTGTCCATTATTACAGTTGCATAGCCTTTATCTGATTTTAGGATTATTATATTTTTATTATTTTTTAGGTTTTTTAGAGCACGTTTTTCTTCTTTGGATAAGTTACAAGGAGGAGGCTTGGCCTTTTTAAGAATTTTAACAGTTTCTTGTCTTATCTCTTCGGCTTCGATGAGGTTAAGATCTCTTATGGAAATTTCTGTATTGCTAATTATATTGTCAATGGGAATTATATTGGGGGTGATGGCAAAGTTTAGACCTTTATGGAGAAGGGACAAAGAAACTTGGTCTAGGTTAACGTTGGACAAGTTTATTACGGTGGGATTATTAAATCCCTTATTGGTCGGGTTGCTGAATCTTAAATTATTTATTTACATGTGAAAATATACATATACACTTATTTTCATACTTTTCTCATGATTAACTATCTAGAGTTCTTTTTTGTATGGTTTCCTCCAGTGCTTGCTCAAGAGAGAGATGAGAGCATAGCTACTACCGATATTTCAAAGTTTTTATTCTCAAGATTACTTGGTATTTGGATTACAAAATAGTATGTGGTACTAATTTGGCTAAGGTAATAGAGTAAAGGATCTCTTAATAACCCATTTCTTTCACCAATGCAAATACTTATTGAACCAGTTCTATATTTTCAATCTTGTACAGTGACCTATGTCCTCTTTTAGCAACAAAATCTATGATTTCTATGTAGTTCCCAAAAAAAACCTACCCTATGACATTATTCAGGGTTGTTAATATGACTTGTTTTTTGTTGCAACCTGCCTACAATGCAACCGTAGTCATGGTTTTCAGTCGAAGAAGCTTTGTCTTATGTACCAGATAGACATTCAATAATGACTATGCCTCCATCTAACATCAAGAGAGTAAGAGTGATTTAGTTAGAGAATGACTCACTGTTAGGGTTTGTTACTTGTAATTGGATTTATGACAACATTTTTTTCTAGCTAGGAGGAATGGCTTTGATTCTAGTCAATCATTACACTATGGTTTAACAATTTCATTGTAATTAAAACTATGCTTGAAATGTGTACCACTTTCCACATATAAGCAAGGTGATATTCCTTTATTCTCATATTCTTAAATGGAAACACATTGATAATGTTGGTGATATGGATGTTGGTTTACTATCATGAATACAACGCCTTCTTAAAGCACTCTAAGGTATATTTCTCAGGTCTCGATTAGGTGGGTACAACTAATTCATGGAGAATATTTGAGAAATATTTCACCTTTAATGTGAAAGGACACCATCATAAATTGTTCCAAAATTTCCTAGGACAATCACATTAAGAAGCTTCCAATTATAAGGGTGTTAACCATACAGTATGCTAATCATCACATAAAGCTAACCCTCAACAATAATCATATCAGCACCCTCCAAGGACCATGTAGCACCATCTTCAATCTATGAAAGTGTATTACCAACGAATCTCATCACCCAAACATCATTAAATAAATCCACCAAGGAGGTTAGTCAAGACCATAAAAAACCATCAACAATTTGAATATCATAAGAATATGTGTCTCAAATAGTAAATTTTCATACTAAGAAGTTCAAGAATATAAAATAAGGTCCATTATTCATAACAACGGGAATAGGTACTTATCTCAAAAATATATTGGGAAACTAAGTTGGGACTGCAATTTTCTGCCCAACCATTGGGAAACTGTGGCCTTTCTTAAGCCCAATCACCCTCAATCCAAACTCCAAAGCATGAGGAGGTTTGCCTAAAGGATGAAACCAACACTTCCATCTGAATTAGGGACTCCATAAAACCAGTCACCTCCATAGGATAGTTAACTTTTACTACATTTAATCCTCAATCATGGATTCTAGAGGTCTTCCACCTCCACACTCAACAAACCCACCTATGTCTCCATATAGGGATCCTAGGAACAAGATTCCACCCCATATGTCAAGGGACTCCATAGACAATCATCTCCATCCTCTAGCAAACAAGGAATTTAGAGGTCTTGGTTCCTCACCTAAGAGAATATATTAGAGTCATCCTTATGCTCATTTTCAATAGTTTCCGAAGAAATAAATGATTTAACCTTAAATCCTATGGTATACTTTAGAAAAATATATTGCCTCGTACTTCGTGGTTCAAAATTTCTCCTACTTAAGGACTCCTACAATTTCTCAAGTGAAAATAGAAACCTCCCGACCAAAATAGGCATACATTTTTGTTTTATGGAACCTCTCATTTCCTCGCCATTGTAAGTCACGGTTGATAGAAATCATGTTAGGTATGAAGTTAAATTTAATCAACTTTAAGATTTCAGCATCTAGAACTTTTCTGGTTCCATATGTGTCAACAAACACTGAAAATTGCTCAGGTACAACAATGGCATATGTATCTTGTACGAGGCAATGATGAACTAGTCCAATAGCAAAAACACTCTTGGAAACTTGTCTAACAATGTAGGCACCACTACGATTCACCTTGGTGGAATTCTTTCCAGAAAAATATCCTCCACCATGAGCACCCCAACCACCATATGGACCAATAATAATTTTCTCCCAAATAGATTTGCATCTCCAGGAATACCTTCAATCACAAAATGCTTAGATCGATTCAAATGGAATATTGTATTTCATCTAGATATTGAGAAGGGACCATCGGCTTAATGACATGTTTCTTGATATTAGTTGCAATATGATCATTTATAACATGTTTATTATATTGGGTAGAGATGAGGAAAGTGTGAAATCTAAAAGGGACCATTGCCCCACCCTAATTTTAATATTTAATAGAAACCTGGGGAGTCAACCTTGATCCAAGCTTGGTCACTAGGAAATTAGTAAAAACATTAACGTTGGAGTTTAATCTATAGCATACCCAAACACTTGGCTCTAATTTCTTGCACCAAACTCTTCAGCTTCTTAATAAGATGATCGTGGATGCCTTGTGCAATTTCACAACTTTTTTGTTCCATATGTTCCAAGACCTTACAAATGTCATGTTTGTCTTCGTACAGGTTTCGTAGGAAGAGTTGCTTTCAGGATTTAGCTCCAAGAAAGTATCTTATATGGTATATGAGATCTGATCTCCAAGTTTGTCAAGGTGTCCCACTTTTTCATACTTGGACGTACTTAGAAGGTATCCTTCTATATAATAAGAGAAAAAAATTAATTTTAATGGGATCCCCCTAAGATTCTTTATCCCCTGATTTTTTTGTTTGTTTGTTAGTTTTCATGTTGCATTGGGTGGCCAACTCACCCCTACATTCCTACAACCACCAATGGGATGCTCCTTGAATTTCCACATCACCATTAGGTCGTTTTTACACACCTGTCATCCTCCTTGGCTAAGACATAACCATAAAAAATCCCAAGAAGATAATCCTCCTAAGCTCTGGAATTTAATGTCCCTTGACTCAACTGGTTTCCCTTTTTATTAAAATATTTACACTATTTACAATGGTGAAGAAACAAAGAGGGGATATTATAGCCTCCAATAATCCTTTTCTCAAGGATATAATTCAATTAAGCTCATGATGAATGTTAATATCTAAATATTTATATAAAGAAACCTTTTCTAAGTAATTTTTATCATAGATGAAATTGTCATGGTTGGCCTTTTTGGATCTAATTATCATGACTTTAGTCTGTCGGTATTAACAGGTATACCTATCTTGGAGCAGTAATCTTGGAGGATTTTAATTTGGTTGTCAATATCCTCATGTCTTTTAGCTAGAAGAACAATATCATCAACATAAAGGAGAATATTAGTGACCATACTAATGAGCTTGGGGCTGGTACATCCCACAACATCCATATACACTTCTAGATTATCAATGTAGATGTCAAAAAGGGTAGGGGATAGGGGACACCCTTTCTTAACATTTATATTGCATTTAATTTATTTAGGCCAACCCTCTATGGTATTAATCACAACAACCCTTAGTGCAAGAGGAACCATTATCTCTTCAAGCCTTTTCCATAACTTATCATGTGGAACCATGTCAAAAGTTGCTCTATTGTCAACAAAATTAAAAAAGAGATTCATTTTACTCTTGCGGAATTCCTCGGCAATGATCCTAAGGGTGACAAGATGGTCCATAGTTGAGAGATGTTTCCTAAAACTAGCTTTCCCTTTATCTCTTTTACCATGGATTGCCAACCATACATTAATTTTTTCTTCCAAAATGAGCCCATAAAGCTTCGCTAAAATGTGGCTAATCATACATATAGTTACATCAAATCAGAAATCAACATCTACACTAAAATCAATGCATTTAATGAAAGCATTAAAATAGGATGAGAAATCAGCATCTACACTAAAATCAATTTCTTTAGGCCAGCCCTAAAGAAATTAATTTCTTTAGGTCAACCCTCTATGGTCTTAAGTTTAGCGACAACGTTCTCGTATAGTCGAATCACAACAACCCTCAGTGAAAGAGGAACCATTATCTCTTTAAGCCTTTTCCATAACTTATCCCGTGGAACTGTGTCAAAATTTTTTATAATGTCAACAAAACGACAAAATAGATCCATTTTACTCTCGCATAATTCCTTGGCAATGATCCTAAGAGTGACAATATGGTCAATAGTTGAGAGATGTTTCCTAAAACTAGCTTTCCCTTTAGCTCTTTTACCATGGATTTATAACCATACACTAATGTTTTATTCCAAAATGATCCCATAAAGCTTGTCTAAAATGTGGCTAATCATACATCTCGTTACATCAAATAAAAAATAAACATCTACATTGAAATCAATGCACCTAGTACAAGCATTCAAATAGATTTAGAAATAAGAATCTACACTAAAATCAATGCATTAGTGGAAGTAATCAAATAGGATTATAAATCAACATCTACACTAAAATAAATGAATCTAGTGAAAACAATCATATAAGGTAAGAAATCAACTACACTAAATTAATGCATCTAGTGCAAACAATCAAATAGGATTAGGAATCAACATCTACACTAAAATCAATGCATCTATTTCAGTGAAAACCCAAATTATTCATGGCTTTCTAAATTCAACTTCTTTTACCTTTTGTAAAACTCTTACTTCCTCTTCCTCTATGGTTAATAATGTTTAACATTATATAATACTATATAATATGTATATTTTTCTCTATTGTAGAAATATCTAAATAGATTCAATTGATCTTGTAATGTACTAAAACAAATTACGGAATCAATTCTACAATTTGTGGAAACCAATTTCAATCGCACAATCACATAAACAAGTAAGAGAAAGAATTATCAACTGCACAACACAAGATGTAATTGGGGAAATCCTCAGCTAAAAATCCCAGCTATCTGTATATTGCATAAAGTCAATATAATGAAACAATAAAATGTTATTTCCCTTCCTGAGAAACCTTTGCACTCTACATACTGTCTCACTCTGATCTTGCTCTGATCCTGGCACTATCTAAGCAAGTTTGGTCCAATATTTAACCACTTGCTTGCATCTTCCTAACCAACCTTGACGCATTCCTAAGCTAATTGAGCCCCTATTAATTACGAAATTCCCAATTAATGATTACACAAAACATCCAAAGCTTCTTGATGACCTCATGCATGACCTGTACAATTTTCTAAATATACAATTGATAGTTATCTTCCCTTTAACCCCAATCTCAACTGGGCCTTCCTTAGAACTGACATGCAACAAATATTTATAGCAAATTATCAGTTAAATGATTGATCAATGTGTGTGAATTAAATCATATTTAATTCATTGGACCTATCACAAGCTCATCTCTAATTCCCCTATGGCTCTCAGCTAGTTTTAGTGAGATGACTCATGTCCTTCAGAGTAGCAGCACTGATATTAACTCAAATACTTGAGCTAACTAATTACAACTCACAAATAACTCAACCAGGGCTCATAAAAAGTAGGAGACACCCTACATGCCTTACTAGTTTGACCTCCAAATCGAATTGACTGAGCTAACTAAGTCTTCCTGACTCGTTTAAATCGTACAAGCTATCATGTGATGTGGAATTATAATTTACTTCTAATTTAATTAAGGGAAAATTAATCAGAAGCCTCATGGGTGCCATTTTCAATATTTATTATTGCCAATTTCAACATATATCGGTCTCTTTCTTATTCCTCTTCCCCCCCTCTCTCTCTCTCTCTCCCCCCCCCGTTATATATATATATATATGTTCATCTCTCCTTCTTTGTCTCTCTATCTCACCCCACCAAACACATATGCTCTCTCTCCCCATATCTATCTATCTCTCCTTCGCTCTCTCCCTTTATCTTTCTCTTCTTCCCTCTCCCCCTCTTCCATGTATATCTTTATCTCCCTCTGTCTCTCCTTATTTTTCTCTCTATATCACCCCCCAAAACATACTCTCTCTCTCTCTCTTTCTCTCAAGTCCTCTCTATCTTCCTTCCTCTCTCTCCCTTTCTCTCCCACCTCCCTATGTTTCTCCCCCATCACTCTCTCTCTCTCTCTACGTTGTCCAACTTTGTCACTATCTCCCTCCCTCCCTCCTTAATATACTATAATATGTAATAATAATATGATATTATTTACTTAGTATATTATAATATTGATATTATAATTTATTATACTATTAATATAATATTATATTACATTTTATTAATATATGGTAATATTTAATATTAATATTAATATTAGTATGTGCAAATAGCGGATTTTAATTCATTTGTAAAGAGTGTCTATTGACCATTTAATTATCATTTTTATTGGCTACTGCCTCACAATTCGTTACTAAATCCACCAAAATTTAAAAACAAATTCAATTGGTTTTTCTCATTATTGAGAAAAATTAATTAAGATGCACTTTACCAATGATTGTGTTAAATTTATTTGAAGTACATTAAATCTATTATGTTTAAACTAGTTAAAATTGTTTATTCAAATATGCATCATTAAAGTTGTCTACTTTCTTTAAAACCCTAAAATTGAAAGTCTATTTTCTTTAAAACCCTAAAATTGAAATTATTTTGAAAAACAAAAAGGAAATAGTCACCTTTTTTAGGATTCCACATATTCATAGACATACGATCATACTTTTTATTTCATCCTTAAATTATATATTCACTAACAATCATTCAAAATTCTAACTTAAAAGTTACCTTAGACTATATCCAAGCACCTTTCCTCCAAGATAAAGTCAAATTACAATAAAAACTATTTACCTTGATATTTAATATTTATGATAGTATAGTGAATTTCTCTAATAATCTTAAGATCTTGGGTTGATTTCTAAACTCCATCCTTACAGAAAATATTAGAAAGTGAGTTAATTACCTATATATAAAAAAATTAATATGTTGAAGACGTTGATTGACTGCGTTTACTGTAACTAAAGGCTCGCCTGCACAAAATCGATTGAAAAGAAGAGGGCTGTAAATCCTTCATTTTCTATTGAGATTACTTGTCATTGGTTCCACACTTTATACAACTATTACCATGGGAATTGTTAGCACTCAAACTAGTAGGCATCCTGGGAGGGTATCATATGCAGAAACTACTAGGTCAAGGGAAACAGTGGAGTGGTAGCCCACTTTCACCTCAACTAAGGCTCCATGCTCTTTACGGAATTTCACTGATGGGAGGAGAGTTGGTATAAAGGGAATCACTAGATTAATGGATCAATAATATGATAAATATTGATTCCTAATGGAATATTCACAAGAGAGACTCAATTATATGGCTTTATTGCTCAGGCATCAAGGTGGTGTGCTCCCTAGGAAGGGCTAAGAGGAATACCGAGGCTAAGTCTTGGGAATATATCTTGTAAAGATGATTCCTAGGACTAAATATCCTTAAGAAGAATTGGCTTTTATGTGATCTTTTTCAAATTAGTGTTATAAAGTTGCGAGACCATAAAAAAACAAGTGGACCCAAAATTAGGCCAAGGATATAGAGTTGATCAACCAAGGAGAGGATTGACCTGATTAGGGAAGAGAAGAGTATCAATTATCTGGATCTCTGAGCTACCATAATTAACCAAGATCTTTTACTTATGTGATGTTAGCAGAATTTCATGTGAAAGAGTATGAAAAACCACATCTTCATATTTTAAAGAAGAGGAAACATAAAGGAACCCATCAAATAAAAGAACACACACAACTTGATAACAAAATTCACCCAGTGTGGGTTACGTCTTTGGGTTCGATGTCAAGAGTGGGGAGGTCACTTCAATAATTTCTGCAAGATGATGATGAATAAATGATGTGTTCTTTGTCAATACGAGCAATAACTCCCTTAACTGTAGTGGCATGTCTCTCCACAAGACGCTCTTTTATAAGAAATATCACCCATAAATTTTCTTCTTCAGCAAGACCAAATAAAAAATTCTCACATGAAGTGGCATACAAGGATCCTCCAACAAAATTCAAAACAAGGATCTCAAAATAAAATCATTATCTCAAAAAAAATGAAAACAAGACATTGAATCAATTCATATTATACCTCCACTTCCAGGTGTGGCCTGAAAATTCACACCTCTGTTGAAGAAATAGACTGTACGAATGAATTCCTAGTGAAAAATCATGAAATCTGACTATAAACTTGACCCCTTTCTCACTCGGTCAAAATTTTGCTCCCTGAGAATCTGAAAGATTATCTTTTGCGTGTTGAATGAGATTTCATTGCTCAAATGAAGAAATTGATCACACCATCATGTTCCTTGTGAAAAATTGAGAAAGTTGGCCTGGTTTTGATACTGTCATTTTCGGGCCTCTAGGGAAAAATTCACACTCCTCAAAAAAATTTGGTTCATCTGAGTATAAACTTAGCATGATTCTAACACCTTCAAAAATTGGTCCAAGGGAATCTAAAGATTCCTGAAATTTTCCCTCAATTCATGGTTCCACCAAGCACGGTTCCTCCCTCGGCTTCATGGTTCCGGTGCTATAGTTCCAAATATTTGTGCATGGCATTTGTGGTTCCTTTGCGACCCTCTGTTGGTCAATTCGTGGAGTTGGAGTTTAAATGAATTTGGGTGGCACAATTTACAAATTCTGCCCACCAGAAATTTTGGTTGGCATGCTTAAATAAGCGAGTAGAGGTCCTGAGGTCAAGCTTGCGGGCCTCCCCATGTAATGGTTTTTATGTTGGCATTTAATTTTTTGGTTTTGGTTATATAGTGTTGATCTGTAACGGGGCTTCCCGGTGGCAGGTCGACCCACCAGGTTGTGTGGGTTCAATCCCCACCGGCCTCATTTAATTGGTATGTCATTTGTAACGGTCGGCCACTTAGCCATTGTATAATGTAAGTGGGGCTTAGTTGGCCAGGTTTGACCATCAACCAATAGGCCAATATTTTTAATTTTTATCTTTTAGCAATAATTTAGTGAAAAAATTTGTTGGCAACTTTTAGGGTCAACGAAAATTTTAGGTAGGTAACAATTTCTCCATTTCTGACCGTTGTCATTAAGTTCCATTTTGTTACCTATTTAATTACCACCAAATTTGGAAAATTATGCCAAATTTAGCAGTTTCGCCAAATTTAGTTGTCGCTTTGCGAAATTTAGCTAGTGGGCCTAGTTGACCAAAACTTTGAGTGCAAGTATCTTAAGCATACGAACTCAAATTTGAGTGTTGTTTGTGTCATTGAAATCAGGATGACGAGCTCTACATTTTGGTTCTCGTTTTGACAAAATATAGATACTTTAAGTTTTAAGAATTTTCAGAGCCACCTCGATCAATCAATGTAAAAATCTTATTTTCAGGATTGAATGCAATGATCCAAATGGGGACACTATACAAGGGAAAATTAGGGCAAAAAATGGTCCTTGAGCTAGGGATTTCTATATCTCAGGATCCCACTGTCGGAATTGCTTCAAATTTAGAGGGCCTCTAAAGGAAACCCTAACGCAGTTATGGACCAAAATTTGAGGTGTTTTAATGGCTACAACGAGATTTATTGTATGCCCTAGGTGACCTATGGTGGCTAGGCCTAGAAAGAGATAGATGAGGCAAGAAAAATAAGTGTTTAGGTGACCACCAATGGATGGATTACTTCCTTTCCTTTAGGAGAGATGGAATCAAGATGAACTTGTGATCTGGAGGGACTATATCCAATCAAGGGGAACTCTAGACAACTTTGCATGGAAATTGGGGCATGAGAGTAGCTGCCAAAACATTTTAAACTTAGATATGCAATAATTTATTACTTATCAATATGCATTCAATAAAGATAATCTCTAGCAACATTCACCCATTCATACATGATAAATGCAATGATGCAACACTACAAAAGATCAAAATTTCCACAATTTCACATAGACTAGTAGTAAATTTCAGACCTATATACTGAAAATCCTAGAAACATTCATGTGACAAATTAAATCAGAAGAATAAAAAATATCACTTACATGTACAAATGAGTATATCCTGTCAGTCGTAAGTAATTTTCACCTGTTTTAGATGACTAAATGCTTTGTCTCAGATTTCTAGAAATCAAAATTCAAGAATCATTGTGTCTTCTAGAAATCTCCTCAAAGAGAAAATTTCCACTATCCCTCCTCTTTGTTCAAGCATGGCACATCTGTTTATTCAGATAAAACCCCATCCTGGACTAGTGTCCCTCACTCTCTCTATATTTTTTACCCTTGCCTATAACCCTCTGTCTCATTTTGCCTAAGCCTTCTATTTCTCACCCCTTGTCTCGCCAAGTCAACCAAACGTTTTCCCCTATCCACCATGTACTTCAAGAAATGGTGTTTTCAAAGGTCCTTTCTAAAAAACCCTTTGAATTAAAACAAGATTTCTAGCTATCTAGGATCGTGTCCAAACCCTGTATCTTAATTCAAAACCCTGATTCAAACTTTCAATCAAAAAACCCATTCTATGACCTTGCAAATAAGTCAATTAGGTTTCCCTAGGTCATGCGCCATCATGATTCTCATTTCATTGTTTCCACAGGAAGTAAAAGATGAATTCAAGAGAGCACAAATTTGAGGTTTATCATTATCTAAATATGTACTTAAGCAACCTCCAAAGGCACCCTCTTGATCCATCAGCAAATCTACAAAGGAATAGACTGTCATATCCAAGAATTTCTGCAGAAATGCCTTGAAGATTAGTCTAAAGAAAAATAGATGCAAAGAAAGACACCTAATAGAGTTCATGAAGTCATTTTCAATTGATAAAAAGGTAAAATAAGCTGGAGGCTACAGGGAAGATCAAGAGCTCATAATAAGTGGTAAAAGTACTGCTCATCAAAAGGTCTCTGTAAATTTCAAAAGGACATTGGCATATGAGCAACATGGCACATTATAGAAAAGAGATCATTAGAAATGATTTCTTGCCTCAAGCATGAAACTGGTATAGGGACAGCTTCCCATTGCCACACTCCTAAAAAAAGACAGAAAAGATTATCAGATGAGCCATAAGGTGAAGGAAAAGACTAAGACCAACATCAAGAAAGAAAATCACACTCATGAAAGGAACAGTAGGTATGTCTATAGTTGAGAATGCAAATATATGACTGTTGTGACCAAAAGTGGAAAATTACTTAGGTTACAAAGTTAAATAATTCCTCTAACCCTCCAAATAAGCATCACAGACTTTATTGGGCATAAGAAGTGAGTTCAAATGCATATTTCGTTTTGAAGACTTCGAGGTTAGATTTGTTTGTTTTTCTGAATATCCATAAAGGTTCAGAAATTGGGAGAATGAAAAAAATGGTCATGGTAAGTGGCAAGGAGAACCTCATTCATCAACAGCAGAGGGTGTCAAAAGTAATTCCTAACTATCTTCTAAGATTGGGCAAAAAAGGGCATCAATTGCACTGGATCACAAGATAAATTCTGAGGTCTTAAAAGGTCAAAGAATAAGATATTGAGGCATTGTGCACCATTTCATTGATAGAAGCAGAGCATCAGTTCAAGACTTTGTTTTATCACAAATAAATAGTCAAAGGTGTGTTTAAAGGTATAAGAAGGAAATTTTTTTTTTCATCACCTAAGCAAATGGTTATGATAGACAAGGATTAGCATGAATCTGACCAACTGATCAAGCTGCAAAAGAAACTGTGGTGAAAAAGGCAGTAAAAATACATTGGAAAATGAGGAAAAGTTTCATCAAAATGAACTTTAGAAAGAGGGTTTTTAAAATTTAATTATTTAAAAAAAAACGGGTTATAAATACTACAACAGCTCTTTTCCCCCCTTCATTCCACCTTTTTCAAGAGAGAGTGCAAATTTTCAACTTTTGAAGGCATCCTCAGGAAAAAATCTCTAGGTGTTATGCTCCTGTAGGTGGAAGATGCGCACCTGTAGCTTCCACCTTTGTAAAATCCTTGTGGACGCTGCGCGCCTGTAAGTGGGCACTGTGCTCTTTCAGGCTCGCCCTACGTGCAGGAGTGGCCACCTAACCGACGCCCAAAATCTCGTGTAGCTGTGCCCACCTGGTGTTGCACTGTGGCACTTGTTTCCACCGCTTGACTCCGCGTGCAGACCCGCCCAGGCCAAACACACTGCGCTCCTGCCACCTTCTGCTGCCGCCCGATAGACGTGTAGGCTTGCCCGCCCTGGACGCTGCGCTCCTACCACAGGCGTGCATCGCTAAACGGGATTGCGTTCAGGCCTGCCAAGGACGTTGCGCTCCTGGCACAAAAATGCAGCACTGCCCAGAAAAGCATTCAGAGGTGCCAAAACAACCCGAAAAGCTCAACAAAGCTTGTTTTTTGACATGGAAGGAAATTTTAAGAGGTATTTTCCTTAATAATCACCTCTTCATTATTTTTTAAGGGATAATGGCACCAAGTAAATTCCAAATTTTTTTCAAAGAAATATTGAAGAAAACTTGAAAGGAAAGCTTAACCTACTCTTTTATAAGTCTCCTTACCTTGTTTAAAAGCTCAGTATCTTATTAAATCTTTCTCCTCATCATTTCAAAAATAAAAATCCATTCTGTTTAAATATTTTGAGGGAGGGGTGAAGAAAAACACCATGTCTGAAGGAGAGAGTATTGATCTAAATGAGGAGGCTCAAAGACTAAGAAAACAGTAGAAGAAGGGAGGTAAGCCAAATAAGTTTGAACCTATAAACACCGAAGAACTGATAGCCTCCCCTTCTATTCTTTCATGTTTCCAAGAGTTAGGGTGCTTTGAGTTATGTAACAAAGTGCAAGAGATCAAAAGCCATCCTTAGTTGAACAAGTTATTTGCCCTAAGGCTTCACAGGCATAAAGTACATCTAGCAGGGGTAAGATTTGAGTTGACCACCAGTGCCATCTCTAAAGCCACTAGGATGCCTTGCATTGGAGAAAGGTGGTTTAAACAGAAACATCTTGACTTGACCCATTATCATCCATTCTTAAAACCTAGTTGTCAAGCTGAATGTAAAGCCAGTTTTCCTTTTTCTCATCTATTGGACAGATATGCCCCCCTTATGAATATTATCATGAAATAATTTACCTGTGAGGGTAGGTTCTCTAGAGTCTATTCCTATCATATTAGACTCCTCATGCATTTCACCAGGACCAAGCTACTGCACATGCCTTACTACCTCCGCAAAAGCATTGAAAAAATGTCCTCCATCATGCGAAATAGGCCTCCAGCCCAACAAATGTCAAGCATGTTTCATCATTCTCTTATCAAAGTAATTGTCTCATACCAATTAGAGTAGCAAGGCATTTCTTGGGAGGTCTTTATCACCCATGATGATTTCACAACTTCACTCTACATCCCTCTGCAAAATATGCCATCATCTTCTCAAAATCCTCCTCATACACCTCCATCACCCTCCACTGACCTTGGTTCATCTTCTTCACATGAAACACTTTCCCAAACAAACCTTCTTCATACACCTTCCCCTAAGAAAAGTTATCATGAGGAAAGCAAAGATGATCATGATGAGAGCATTGATGACCATGAAGAAAGAAGAGACGATCATGATGAGAGTGTTGATGATCATAAGAAGAATAGTAAGGGAGAATATGATGAAGATAAGGTAGAAAATGTATATGAAGAAGAAAATGAAGAACAAGGAAATGGCCAAGAAGAAAGCATTGATGGCCTCGAAGAAAACAGTGGGGGCCTTGAAGAAAGCAGTGATGGTCAAGATGAAAAAAACACTGAGAGAGAGGGTGATGAAGATGAGGGAAAGAGTGATGAAGTAGATAATGAAAACAGTAAGGGAGAGAGTGAGGATGATGAAGATGAGGGAGGAGATGATGAAGATGAGGGAGGAGATGATGAATATTAGGGAAAGAGTGATGAAGTATATAATGAAAACAGTAAGGAAGAGAGTGAGGATGATGAATATGAGGGAGAAGATGATGAAGAAGAGAGTAAGGGAGGAGATGATGAAGATAAGGGAGAGGATGATGAAGAAGAGAGTGAGGATGATGAAGATGAGGGAAAGAGTGATGATCATGAACAAAACAGTAAGGGAGATGGCCAAGAAGAAAGAAGCAATGGAAAAGAGAAAAATATTCAAAGTAGTAGCATGGATGAGGATGCAGATAAATAAGAAAATAGAGGTGGAAGTAGTGATATAGATGATGGTCAAAGAAGCCAAATTAATGGGTCTCATAATGAATAAGAAGGCTCTAAAAACATAGAAAAAGAGGCAGTTTTTCAAGGAGAGGACAGTGAGCAAGAAAACTGAGTTTTAATCAATAAGTCTCATGATGAGCTAAGGAACCAAGATAGTGGATCTCCTGATGAATAAAATGACACTGAGAACACTACAGCAGATAGTGGCAAGGAAGAAAAAGAAATCCATGACAGTGACCAAAATGACAAAGGCAACCCACAAACATATTTTAAAATTGTCTTCACTGAGCAAGAAGATAATGACAAAAGTCCAAGGAATGAAGGCAATGATGCAAAAGATGAATTTGGTAGTGAAGACAGTAATGCAAAGGGTGAGGAGGAGGATAGTCTTGAAAGTGAAGACAGGCCAAGCACAGATGCCTTTGATATTGCAGAAACAGAGCATAGCAATGATGAGGGTCTTGATAATGACAAAAGCATAAAGATGTTAAAAATGTTGATCCAAAGGACATCCAGCAGCAAGGTAGGGAGGATATACACACACATAGCATTTTTCCAAGAGGAGACAACCCTAATATTGTCAATGATCAAATTTTGCAAACAGAGTTTATGGCACCTTTCACCATTACTTATCAGAGAGGAAGGAGGCATGTGTTTACTACCTCCAAAAGGCAAGGGGCCATGCACTCATCCTCAAAACCAGTAAAAGACAAAATCACCAAACAAATGAAGGACAAGGGTAAAAATCAAATTAAGGACAAAGGTAAAAGGCCAATAAAGGACAAAGGCAAGAAAACAATGGAAGAAGAGGAAAGTAATCATGAGGAAGAGAGGGAATTTTAACTCATTCACATAGATAGTGATCAGGAAATGAAACAAGGATAGTTAATTCTCTCCTACAGGACCGGAATGCACAAATTAGAGACTTGGAGGTTTAGTTGGAAAGGTCAAAAGATATTATTCATTTCCTACAGGTGCAAAACAAGCAGATGAGTGGCCAGCTAGCCATCTATGAAACAAGGGCTCTAAAATATAGGAAATAAGCTCAAAGATCGCAAGTGAAATTGCAAAGTACATGGGTGCTTATGAGGAGAGCAGTGATGAAGAGGGGCAAACAAGAAGGAGACCTATGACTATGGGTCTTAAGAAAGCTTTGGCAAAACAGAAAGAGGAAGAATCAGCCCAAGCCCAACAATTTCCTCTCACCGAGCTCCTCGCCTTGGAAATTGAGCATAACAAAGAATCATGGCTTGAAAGGGAAAATATACATTTAGAGGCTAAATTGGATAAGGCCAAAAAATACTTGAGCTTGTGAAGAAAGATGACTAATCATTACAAACAGAGAAATCACTTTGCAAGGAAAAAACTCAAAACTGCCCAAAGGGAGGGCCCGACACCAAATGATGGAAAGGACCAATCTAGGCTTGGAATTTTGGCTCAAGCTTCACTACAGGTCTCCAAGGACCCTTGAGGGACCCACTCACCAAATTTGAGAAAAAATGAACAATTTTTTGTTTTTTGTAAAATTTGAAGCCTAGGAACGCAACACCCTGGGTGTTGTGCTTTTTCCGAGATAAATTTTAGAGGGATAAGCTTACATTTTTGGATTAATTATCATGAGAGGAGTATTCTCACCAATTTTCAGCTTAATTGGAGTTGTTTTGGTCCCCCAAAAGGGTCAAAAACACCCAATTTTTCACCTTTCTGCCCTCTTTTTTGAGCAGGTGTTGTGCTCTTGGAAGCTTTGAATTTTTCCACTTTTTTGGCAACTTTCGGAAGTCATTTTGAGGAAACAAAGGTAGATGTGGAAATTAGACATCCACATCTTTCCAACGGGCCATCATGGAGCCTTTTCCGACATCGGGAAGGCCTCCAAAACTCTATTGCAAAAAGACCTTTTTTGGTGCTGCGCTCCTAGAAAATTTTCAAGTTTTGAGACAGTATGTTGCGTTCCTGTGTGTAACTGAGAAAATGTGCATTAGGAAATTTTCCTCATGTATGTCAAAGCCTAAAAGTCAATTTTTTTACTATTTTAGTCGGGAAAAGATATTTTGGAAGATATTTTGTGCCTAGGACCTTGCAAGGCCTCAAGGACAAGTTAGGATATTTTTTTTTGGCCAATAGGCTTCTAGATGCTCTAGTGAGCTCTCTTCCTCCTTGCTTGTTATATAAACCATGAGGATTCATTGTAAATAGTTGGGAATTGATGTGTTATAGAGCAATACATGGTTTATGAGCTTGGAGAAGATATTTGGTTTTATGAAGTGAATGAATGACTTGTGTGGCTTGATGTTGGAGAAGCTTGCTTGTAGGATTCCATAGCTTGGTGAATGGTGATGTTTTTCTAAATTTTTAGTGTTTTCTTGTCCTCATTTTGTTTCAGTCTGCTTGTTTGCTATAGATCAGAAAATTATAGGTTGAGATATGCTCATGGAAGCACCTCAAACCTCCTGTTCGCTATAGTTTTGATGTTTTCTTCTTTTAGTTCATCTTAAGGAATTATTGACTACTACTTAGGCCCACTAAAACTTGTTCTTTGTTTCATAAATTATTAGTATGTTAGCTTATAAATATGATTCATGGTATGCCCTGCTTATTTAAAATTTTCAAAAACTTATTGTGAAGCTTTTCAATGGAATACTGATTGATTCGGTTAATGCAAAGAGGCCTTGTTTCGATCTTGCCCTTTGCCCACACTTATCAACTTGTTTCAAAGTTCCTGATAGTTTGATATATTATGTTTAATAGTTCCCTTCCAATATATTGAATTTTTTGTTTATCTTATGTGTTTTCTCAAAAAACTGAAGGTGGATTTCTAAAGTTAGGAGTTCTAATGCTTCTATGTACCACTGGATTGTTCATCTTGTATGTTTATTAGTTTGAGTATTGTTCATAGAGATTAATGGTTTGACCTACCTCATGAGTTATCGCTTCAAAGTATAGATTTATAAGACCTCTTATTCTTTTCACAAAACCTAATGTTCGTTACACCATCATACATCACTTTAAAGATACACTCACCTTGCTAAATCAACCCTGCAATACACTCTGTTTCAGCATTTAGACACCCTAGACTTCATCTGATCCCATAGCCCTATTGATTTGATATTCTCTCATTCCACTTATCCTACTTGATCATCTTACCCCAACCCAAAACAAACAAACACACCTACACTTAGCAACTAGCCTAAAATCAATCATCCAAAGCGAACAAGCTTACATCCTTCACACAATAGAGAGAGCCCTCTCTAAGTCTAAGAAGGCTAGGTCCTAGGACTCCAAAGACTAGTCTGATGTTACCCTGTCATTTGGTTAGCCAATCTGCCAAATCATAGGACACTAACATAATGGCGATCACGGTGGGACTCTGAGTAAGAAACAAACTTAGACTTCCCTAAACAGTTTAGCAACCCTTAGGAAAACTACTTGTGGATTTATCCCACTGCTCACTAACATAATGGCGATCACGGTGGGACTCTGAGTAATAAACAAACTTAGACTTCCCTAAACATTTCAATAGCCCTTAAGAATACTATCTTGTGGATTTATCCCACCACTCACTAACACAATGGTGGTTATGTTGCAATCTCTGATGTCAGTGACAAACTAAGTATCCCTTAGGACTTCAGAAGCCTTCGTCAAATCATAAAGAACTTAACTGATAGCCTAAGAGTAGAAACTAGTTATTTCATCATCCTATAAAATTGATGACTTAACTATAGGACACTCTTACAAATCTTCGGGCTGCATATAGAAACTCAGAAAAACCCCAAAACATTTCTAGATTGGCTTTTTTCAGTATTGGTGGTGGACCATAGAAAACATACTTGCAAAACAACTAAAAATATCCACCTGGCAACTCCGCTAGCCTCCAATAGGCCTTCTAAATTTTGCTAAAGTATCTATAGACTCATGTAGGATTGCATCAAAACAACCTCCGGAAATCTAGAACCTTAGTCACACACAGTGTGAGTTTGATAGCGCATAGAGAGTTCAGCCTTTCAAAACACGGTCATAAACTTTCAACCTCTCTAAATTTTGAATTTGAAAACTGGCTTTGCGAAGAATCAATACCAGATCTCATCTGGACCCAAACCCTCCTACTATAGTTGATGACCCAGAAAGAATTTTGTGGCAAACTTCTGAGACTGGAAACTTAGCTACTCATAGGACCATTCATAGAGAAATCTTTGTACCTGAACATCTTACAGCATTGCAAGACCCCCAGTTTGACTTGCACCATACTAGAAACCTTTTTGGAACCAAGTCACAAAATAAAATCGACCATACCAATCTTGAGCCCCTAGACTTGCAGCAGAGTCCTAGCGGAGAAGCTTCTCCTTCCACACCACCTGATCTACAACCTCTCCATCACTTTGGCTCTTTCCACTCCAAGTCTTCTCAGAATCAGTTTACTGGTCCAAGTACTTCCGCCACACCCTTTCACACCACCACTGTGAAAATCACTCCGTCTCATAGCACAAATCCTCCGCTTGTAAATCCACCATTAGCTCCCAACATGGCAGCATGGTATGCCCCCCTTGTGTTACCGTAACCTTTGGTACCTTTGCCAAATGATTACCAGTCTAGAATCCCACACTTCACCGGGGCTGAATCCACTACTGCCCAACAACATGTAGATAGAATGAATGATGCTTTTGACTACATGGAATTAGAAGAGGAAACCATGAAAATGAGAATGTTCGCCCAAAGCCTAGGAGGAGAAGCTAAGAAATGGTTCAAAATCCTAACTCCCAACAGTATACATGATCTCCCTTCCCTTTACCAAACTTTCATAAACAAACGGGAAATCAAGAAAAACCCTCTTCAAATCCTCTCAGAATATAGAAACCTCAAAAGAAACACAGGGGAAAGTGTCCAAGACTATTGCACTAGGTTCAATAGTGTTTACAACATGCTACCACTGAACATGAAACCCCCATTAGGCCTAGCCTTAGCTAAATTCCCAGAGGGTTTTGACCCCGACATGGCCTATCAACTAAGAGAAAGAGAGCCCCTAACTCTAGAAGACATGCAAAAAGGAGCTATAAGTGTAGATGCCAACTTAATTGAAAAAAGAGCTATGCTAAGATCAGAAAAGAGGGTAACATACAAAGATGACACCATGCCCTCCACCTCCTCAACTAATTCCAAGATGGACAACCTTCTTAGGACCATGGAAATAATGATGGAAATAATAAGAATAAATGAAAGAACACCCCCTAGGGACAACCAAACAAATCCCCAAAACAGAAACCGAAATCAAAATTTTACAAGAGACCCGCCCCAAAACAGACCAATGGAAAATAATCAACAAATCAAACCACCCTTCCAAGATAACTATGTTGACGAAGGGGAAATAGATATTGAACAACCAGATGAAAATCATCTAAAATTAATAGGCTTTGATATTGAGGGTGAGGTTTTTCTCACGAAAGAAGAACAATATTTTTTCTCCTCAAACCAATATGAAACAAGCTATGAATATTCCGAAGATCACGAATTGGGATTAGAAAATTCCATAATGGAAGTCCATAGGAAATATGATCTTAGGAGTAATAAAAACCAAGACAACTCCAGGAAAAACAACTCAGACACTGCTGTTAAGAAAACTCCCAAAAACATTCTTAAAAGAACAGCATACAATAACAATACCATGGCTAAGAAAGCTGATTCTAACACAAATAAAACTAGCCAATCAAATTTTGGCACAAGATGTCCTAGCACCTCTGCTAGTGGCCTTGAGAAAACTCTAATTACCAAAGCCCCGAATCAAAATCAGTAAATTAAAAACGTGGAGAAATTTATGGCTAATAAAACTGATGTAAATATGTCTAAAACTCAAGTACCTTTCAGTTTTGAAGGAGAGATCATGAAAATCAAAATAACCATCCCTCTCACTGAACTGGTAGCTCAGGATATGTACCACTCCCAAGTCTTGAAAGTATTCAATATAGGAAATGATACCAACACTCTAAACTTGACAGATGATAAACCAGAGTTGTTGTTTGGACCCGAAGTAGATGGAAAATACTAGGAAGGAGCCATTCCCCCATTCTATGTTAGCCTAAACATACACGACAAAATCCTGCATAATGCCATGCTAGACTCTGGTGCTTCTCACAACCTCATTCCAAAGGTAGTGATGGAAATATTGGGCCTAGAAATAACCAGGCCCTACAAAGATCTATATTCTTTTGATTCAAGTAGAGTTAAATTCTTAGGACTAATCAAGGACTTATGTGTCAATCTGGCACAAATTCTTGCAAAGAGCCTAGTCATGGATATAGTCGTGGCTGACATTCCCCCCAAATATGGCATGCTCTTGTCCTGATCTTAGGGAGCTAAACTTCCACGGAACCTCCAACTTGACATGTCTTATGCTACTATCCCCGTTTTCAATCAAACCGAGAGATTGTACCGAGAAACCCACATGAAATATATGGTGAGGAGCCTAGATAGGCCAAACAACACCCCGGTTTATTCCATACATTCAAATTTGGATTCTTTTATATTGTATAATGAACATGAGATTAGTGCACAAGTAAAAGGAAGTGAGAAAGAGCTAGGCCCACCAGAACACTCATATTCGCCCTCAAATGAGGAAAATGATAACCAAAACTCTATCAACCCTGAACAACAACTCAGTGATAAACATGAAATAGAAACACTTTGGAACATGAGCTTTGACGGTTCATGTGGCAAGGCCGGTTCAAGGGCTGTTATTTGGATACATAACACAAACGAGGGTCGTTCTTACAGGTTGGAATTTCAATGTACTAATAACATTGCAGAGTATGAGGCTCTCCTCCTCGGTTTACACTTTCTTGAAAACTTAGGAGCTAAGAAAATATCAACCCAAGGATATTCAGAGCTGGTAATTAAACAAATCAAAGGTGAATACTCAGCCAAGAACCAAATATTAAGAGAATACATCAATGCATCCCTAGACCTCCTCAAAACTTTCGAGAAATATAAGCTCACCTACATTCCTAGAGCCCAAAATAGCCTTTCCAACGAGCTCGCCTTTGCCACCAATAATTGCCAAATATCACTTGAAAATAAACAAAACCTTATCAAAGTAAAAAATTACCCTACAGTACCCAAAAACATTAATCATTGGCAGGTAGGGTGATGAAAAATTGATGATTTCCTACAATCTAGGAATGAATTTACATTGACTAAACCTAGCTTGGAACATGGGAAAGATGACCCTGCTGAAGATAGAAATCACGAAATAGAGTTGCCCTCTTTTGCTGATATAAATCTGATCACACGTCCTTATAAAGCTTAAATGTGTGTGAACCCAGACCAAAGAGACCTTGAATTCTTACACTGTAAGACTGACACATTACCAAGAGGCCTTGCACCTTTGGAAGACTTGTTCGATTTTAATGATGTAGCTAAGAAACCAAAGATAGAGTCTACTGAGGCCGATGTAGAGGAATAAAACATAGGAAACACTAGGGAACCTAAAATGATCAAACTTTCTAAGACCCTTCCTCCTCACATAAAACAAAAATACATTGAGCTCTTCAAAGAGTTTAAAGATGTGTTTGCATGGGGGTACGAAGATTTAAAATCTTATGACACAAGAATTATTCAACACAAAATCCCTCTCAATGAGAACCAAAACCTTTCAAACAAAAGTTAAGAAGAATAAACCCTGTCTTATTACCTCTAGTTGAACAAGAGATCAAAAAGATGTATGACGTCGGAATAATAGTTCCTCTCAGATACTCTGAATGGGTTTCCAACCTTGTGTCAGTTTGGAAAAAAAACCAGAGAAATTAAATTTTGTATTGACTTTAGAAATTTGAACTAGTCCTCCTTAAAAGATAACGATCCTTTGCCTAAAATGGACCACATACTTCAAAAGGTAGTTGGCTCGAAGAGGATCTCACTACTTTATGGTTTTTCCGGTTATAACCAAGTGCTAGTATTCCTAAGTGATCAACACAAAACCGCCTTCACCATAGCTTGGGGTACATTAATTGTTACACCATTGCAAATTGTAGTTATCTATACTAAATAAAAGTGTTGGAACACCTAATCCTACATGGGTAGGTGTGGAATGCGAAAAGTCACAATGGAGTCCAAGTGACCTTGGAATATGAAACCAAGAGTCACACCATTGTACTATAAATGTACATCTTTGTATAATGGAAAATAAGAAAGCTACACGCTTATCCTTCATTGTGTGTTGAGTCTCTTGTGTGTGTGTTTAACATCGTGTTTAACATGGTATCAGAGCAGGCAATTGTTGGCCCTGCTCCAAATTGAGTGAGCTATTTGTGTTTATGGCCTGTACATATTTGCAAAAATTCTTGGTGTTTTTGCAGCATTTTAGAGAGTTTCTGCAGCAGTCCTTTTTGCCGCATTCATCAGTCAAAGATTTTCTGCAGCATTCAGAAATTGACAGCAGTGGTTTTGAAGAAGAGCAGCACTGCACATCTGAAGGTTGATTTCTTTCTGCAATTTCTGCCTATTAAATTTTGCATTTCGAGCTGCTGGAAAATAGTTTAAAGAGGTTTTCTGAAGAAGTTTCTGAGTTTTTCCATTGAAAAATTTCTGCTGCTATTGTTTAAAATCTTTCACTGCTCTAAAAAAAATAAAAAAAAAACCTTTTCATTCCAGGCCTTTCAGCCCCCCTCCTCTGCAATCTACCATTTCCTTACACATCGAACAATCTCTCAACCCCTTACATCTCTCACGGCCCTGTACCATACACCACACTAACCCCTCACATCTCCTCCCCTCGCCACTCCAACACAACCCTTCACACATCACTGCTCTACGAGCTATCACAACACCTTATCGCTCCTCACATTATAGTCGACCTGTACCATATGCTCTACCCAATACACATACCCTCCTCTCTGCACATACGCCCCTACCATACGCTATTACACATGCCCCCTCACCTCTCCCAACCCTCTCACCGTTTACTCCCTCCCCACTCCACCCGCGCTCTTACTAAACGCTTCCCCATACTGTGCAAACGCTTCCCCCTATCCCCCACTTCCCCTCGGCTCACATACGCCGCCTCCCCATGTGCTCGACCCACCCTCTCCAACGCTCTACCACATATCCCCTTTACGGCTCCCCTGCCCATACACTCGGCCTTCCCATGATTCAAACTCCGCCTCCCTTTTAACACAGTCAATCTTTTAATTTAATTCCGCCTTTCCTTTTATATAATTAAATTTGCCTCCCTCTACCATTTTAATTTCGTCCCCTTTTTTTAATAAATTTCCCTACCCACTTTTTAATTAATCCCATTTTTAATTATTAATTCCCTTCCCTTTGTTAAATTTACTTTAAGCCCCTTCCCATTTCAAATAAATTTCACATGCTTTTTTAAATTCCCCCTCTTTTTAATTAATCCCCTTCCCCTCCATTTTTAATTATTCCCATTAATCTATTTTTCAATTAATTTTAATTAATTAAAAAAAAAAAAACAGCAGAGAGAGAGGAAGAGAGAAAGAGCAGATAGAGAAAATGAACAGTAGTAAATGAGAAATGACATGTGAGAAAATGGACAGTAAACATACATAGTGAAAAGAGAAGATTTGACATTGTGTGATTTGTGGCATAAGGGTGATTTTTTGAAGAAATTTACATTTGAAGACAAGTTTGCTATCATTCAAAACAGTTCTTTTGAAGAAGAAAAATTCAGCTACCTTAAAGGCCTCTTGCACAAGTGTTTTCAGCTGCACATATTTTGCAGAAATATTGTATTGAGTTGACATTTTATTGCTTCTTCATAGTTGCAATCAGTATTCGAGTTGTTGGAAAATTGTTGATATAAGTAATTGTTGATTTCCCTCCATCATTTGAGGAGCATATTTTGTACTTTGAGAATTCCTTGGAGTCATTTGTAATTGTTTGAAAGCAAGTTGCATCACATTGTAAATGGGTGCATTTTCGGTTGAAGCTGACACCCTTTCATTTTTGAGCCTAAGTTGTTGAAATGGCTAAAATAAATGAGGCATTAGTGTTGTTAAGTAACCTCATTCATTCAAATGTTGATGATATGATAATAATGAGCAAGAATGCTCTTTGTAACATTCAAAATTGTTTGCTAGATGCACAAGAAATGATTGAGTTTTTGCAGTTGGAATCTCAGCTTCAGCAAGATGAACTTCAGCAAAAGAGTCACCATTCTGAACCTGTTTCTGTTCAGAAGATTGTGAAGGACTCTCATCAGAAGAAAGAAGATAAAGTTGCAGTTGATCCACATTCAGTGCCTTGTACTAGAGCAGATGTACATGCAGATGCAGTAGTTCAACCTGCACCTCCTAAGCCCATCATCAGACCTTGGGAAGAGCTTGTCCACAACAAGCACCGAACTGATCTTGGATATGAAAAGGATGTGTCCTTTCATATTCCAGACTACACCAAGCCCATCATATTTCAGAGTGTCAGATTCCTATATGACAATTCACCTGCAGCTGTTCCAGATCTCGTTTCGCTTCAAAAACAACAACAGATTGAGAAATGCCAACACTGTGATCGAGTTGGCCATATGAAAGATCATTGTTTTGATCTTCATCCATGCAAGCACTGTGGTCGACACACCCATTCTTCAGACAGATGCTTCAGACACAAGCCTCCTGCAAGAACAAAGATTCATCTTGGATGGATCGCTTCTTGGCAATGGGCATCAGCAGCCAAGAAGATGTTTACGACACATGTTAGAACTTGTTCACGGATATTGAACAAACTTGCAGTTGAGTTTTTTCCATCATCTCACCTTGTCCCTGACAGGGGGGAAAATGGTGGTCATGTACAAGCTTCGATGACAGATCAAGCGAGCCTAAGCCACAATCTCTCATTCCATGTTCAGAGTTGTAGCCAGCAGTTCAAGCGAGCCTGAGCCACAATTCGCCATTCCAGACTCAGAGATGTAGCCAGAGACACGGATGCCCATGAGCATGCCTTCGGTTGGTGGACAACCTTAAACCATCATCTTTTGTTGGTGGACAACCTAAAACCACCACAGGTAGTAGGCCTCCCTTATTTTAGGTCGAAGGTCTCCCTTTCATATATGAGGAACACTTCCTCTAGCAGAAGCCTTCAGCTTAGCAGCCTTCAGCTTCTTGCCAGCTTTGGTTGAGTTCCAGGAAATGCTTCAAGCATTCCAGAGTTGTTGGTAATCCTAAAACCATCACAGGTAGTAGACCTCCCTTCTTTTAGGTTGAAGGTCTCCCTTTTTATGAGGGACAATTCCTCTAGCAGAAGCTTTCAGCTTCTTGCCAGTTTTGGAAGAGTTCCAGGAACTGCAACAAGTTTTGCGTTCCAGTGTTGGTGGTCATCCTTAAACCACCTCTTTTTTCCAACATTTCAGAGAGTTGATTCAGCCCAAGTGCTGCCATGTATACTTTGCAGATTTGTATTACAACTCTTTCCTTGGACTCACACATACCCCTTCGGATTAAGGGGGGATGTTGGAACACCTAATCCTACATGGGTAGGTGTGGAATGCGAAAAGTCACAATGGAGTCCAAGTGACCTTGGAATATGAAACCAAGAGTCACACCATTGTACTATAAATGTAAATCTTTGTATAATGGAAAATAAGAAAGCTACACGCTTATCCTTCATTGTGTGTTGAGTCTCTTGTGTGTGTCTTTATCTTTCTCATACACCATGTGTGTGTTTAACATGGTGTTTAACAAAAAGCAACACTATATTTTCAAGAAATCTCTAATATTGTGGTGGAAGTAGGAGTAAACAATATAATCGAATATTACAACTTCTTTCTGTAATGCACAATGAGGTAGTCTTGCTAAATGTGGTTTTATCCCTGATATATTTTCTAGGAGTGCTACACTACAGAATTGAATTTTCTGCGACTGCTAATTTAATTGGTGGAATTTCTGGGTGTTTGTCAATGAATCTGTTTAGCTTTGGTTCAGAGTAATACTTGGGAGTCTATATTTTGCTCTCTTTGTTCATGATTAGGCACAATTTTAGTATTAACTTTGCCTATTTTCTATTTCATCAATGGTTTGCAGCATCATGTCAATCGAAAGGTGCTACAAAATTAGGGTTTTTCTTTTTCTTTTATCTCGCAGAGGCAACTTGTGTTGGGTTCTATGCTTGCAAGGATCTACCAAAATCCTCAGAAACAATGATGTGAGCCAATCTTGTCTGCAAAGGATGCTACCTCTAGAGGCTCGTAGTTGTGTTGAGTTCTATGCTTGCAAGGATATACCAAAATCCTCAGAAACAATCCTCGAAAAAAAATATGTGAGTCAATCTTGTCCGCAAAGGATATTAGTTGTCGGCTTCCAAGGGAGCTTTCGATATTGAAATTACTTATATTTTGAAGGTAGATCAATTAACTGTGCGACCAGTTGGCGTTGGACCCATAAAAAGGATTCGCAACAGCCATCTATTGGTCCAAGAGGTATTTTTTACTCTGTTAGCTTCTCGCTTTTTTGTTTTTCCATGAATATATAATTGTAAACAAATTTTGCCTTTGGTTCAGGAATTCCACAAGCATCTGCTCAAATCTCTCCTCCTCAATAGCCGTTGGATTCAAAAAGAAACTCCTTGCCATCAGCAATGCAGGAACAAGAAGATAAACTTATACTACTTGTTACAAGAGCACAAGGATGACACAATTGCTGGGGTTGAATACACCTATTAGCCATTTTCAGTCAATGTGGAATCCTTCTATGCAATATTCATCAAATTTTTAGCCTTTTCATGTATTCGTGCCTTCTCCCTTCCAGCTTCTTAGTATACTCAGTACTGCACAACTGCCACATTCATCCATTGCTAGAGGTGGATCAACACCCATATCCATTGTTTCTGATCTAGGTGGATATCGGTGGCCACCCACCTATTCCATTTGGACCAGCACCATCAATTCTTGCAGCTTTTCACATTTAGCACAACTTACTATTTTTAGTAGGTTTTCGAGTCCTCCACTCTCGGAGCCGTTTTGGGGGCTTAATGATCCAGGTAGATATTGGTGGCCACCCACCTATTCCATTTGAACCCCCATCATCAGTTCTTTCAGTTTTCAAGTTGCAACAAAACTTACTATTTTTAGTAGTTTTTCGGGTCCTGAACTTCCGGAGCCGTTTTGGGGCCCTAAACGACGTTTTTTGGGAAAACGGAGAGCAACATGGGTCCATGGACCGATGTTCCTTGTTCAAAAATTTAATTCCTCGGATAGATCTTTCTAACGAGCTATTGAGCGCGTCAAACGGAGATCGGATACCAAAGTTACGTCCCTGGGAAGTTGAACCACCAACTTACCCAAACGGGGCCCATAGTTTTGGCGCTTCATCTCCTAGGGTTTGGTTTTTGGATGTTTAGAGTTCTCCATTGTTTCTCAATAATAAATAGGCCCTCGAGCCTCATTTTAACACAGTTCAGAGGTCGGTAGCCACCACATCTCTTCTCAGAGATTCGCTACCAGCACCCTAGCTATTGTATTTCCATTATGTCTGTAAGCATATTTCTGTTATTTGATATTAATGAAATCACGCATTATTTCCGCTGCATCTCTATGTTTATGGTTATTTCTGTATTCTGTTGCGTTCCTGCATAAATCCGGATCAGTTTCCTCCAGGATTTATACCAATAATGTTTGGGAAAACGTTTTTAGTATACTGCACAACTGCCACATCTATCCCTTGCTAGAGATCGTTCGTCACCCATATCCATTGTCTCCTCCAGGTATTAAACCAAGAATGTTTGGGAAAAATGCAAATTGGAAGTGGTTTCTCTACTTCCATTTTATCCTTGAAAGAGTTTGAATATGATTCAAAATTAATCTTTTACACAGTTGGACAACTTTATATGATGCCATAGAGATTGATGAAAGGGAGCTAGCCAATTTGTTCGGGCAATGATTGTACAATGCATTCTGCCTCCTATTAATAATATGCAGGGCTGTGATGCAGATGTTGGTACACTTCCAAATGAAAACCATAGCTAGCAGAGAAAGGTAAGGCATCGATGCTACTCTTGATACTCACATCACACAATAAACAATAAATGAGATTTCTTGTTAGGTTTATACACTTGGGTAATATATGGTTGCTTATAATATTGTTTATATATTTTTAACCAGTTTTTCTCCTTGTGATGGAATTGAAGAAACTTAGAAGTCCCACCTTAGCCTGTAACCTGGAGTATATTTGTAAATTGGCTAGGCGAAAGTATGCAGATTATAACTTCGTTTAACGGCAAACCCCAATCAATGGTTTAGTAATTATGAACTTGGACTCTATTTTGTGGAAATATTCTTGACCAGTTTGTTTTGATGGGGGTATTGTCAAGATATTTTCTTAAGAGACTGGCTCGCCTCATTCTAATATTTATCACTTGTGACCTTTAGCAGATCCTCTAGATTTAATAATCTGACTTAGGCTAATTTTAATTTGATTTTTTTCTAGAAACCTGAGTATACTTCTAATTTTATAATTCCACTCAGTCATGTGACATTGGTTTAACTTCTCTTTGCAGACGCGTCTAATAGATGTAGAGGTTCAATATCTGATTGATGGATTTTTACAGGTTAAAAGAAAGGTATGCTTGTTGCGCTGCCCCTGATTCATTTAATCATGGCCTTGCACGATTTTGTAGTCTTGAGATTTAGGTAAAGTAAATTTTGTTGGTCGAGCTGCAAAGATATTTTCTTGTATAATGAGTTCATCAGTTCCTTTGGTGTAGTGATTTTTTTCAATATGAAAAGGCCCTCCCATCTTAAAGTTACATAGATATGTAATCTTCAATATTTTAGGCAGCGGAAGCTCAAGAATCATTAGAGGAATAAACACTTCTCCATGTTGAAAGGGATGTTGGTTCTAAGTTATCTAAGTCATTAACGGGCAAAAATGTAAGAGCCTCCTTTACCTATGTTGTCCTTTTTGAGAGTTTGTTGCTTATGTTTATGCATATTGAAACTAGACAGATTATGTATTTTGTGCAGTTAGAAGATGTTGTTGAGAACGAAATGGAAACTTTCAAGGAGCAGTGGGAAGGTACTCTTAAACGTTTTTTTGGAGGATGAGAGTGCAGTTTGAAGATGCTGTTGAGAACAAAATGGAAACTCTCAAGGAACAATGGGAAAGTACTCTTGATAGTTTGGAGGATGAGAATTCAGTTTTGCTGAATTAAACATTGGGGAATTGGGACTTGGCACTCTTTGGGAAACTGCACACTGCTCTCTATGCAAGGGTGTTGGACTCTTCGGGTAGCAGCACCCAGATTTGGACAAGAATCAGACCAAGCCTGATTCCTTTTCTCTCCCAAATGTAAGAAAACTAGAATATATGTGGATAATCCTCTGTCAACAGAACATCCTTATGACAACATTGGAATTAAGTGTAAATTGGGCAATCAATTGTACATTCGGATGCATATACATTTTTGCTATTTTTTGTTATCAAGGAAGCCAATTCCAATTATAGAAAGGTGTTGAAATGGTGGAGCTAACCACTAGATATGAATTTATTTTTCCAGCATTTAATGTGATTCAACCTTTTCGATTTATATGTCAGAGATTAAACTCTCTTTGTAAGATGTATAAATATTGTACATTTTTCTTTTACCTCATAATAGTCATGAAATGAAGTTCCAAATTATGAGGATCTTGTATGTTCAAATTCAATGGCATGAATTTATTTTCAGCGAATATAAGTGTGATGCCTTATTATTTTCAAGGTTGCTTTCCAGAATTGTTAAGTTTTGGGAAATTGTTTATTCACTTAGATTTAAAATGACTGTTGTTAGCTTTAAAAAAAATGGAATTTATTTTTTCTTTCCATAAAAAACAGATTTTAAGGTAATTAAAATCACTATTTGGGAACTTGAAATGTTGAAACCACCTTAAAATAACATTTAAAATGATTTTTTTATTTATTTTTAAATATTTTTTCATATTGTCTGTAGATAGACAGTAGTTTGAATTATGGACATATAGTCTCTATAGAGACAATACATTTTTGATCTCAGCTATTATCCATAAAGAAACAAATGTTATTGTCTCTACAAAGACAAAAATGAAAGTGTCTCTAGAGAGACAAATTGTAGACAAATGAAATCGTCTCTAGAGAGACAATAATGCCTATGTCTTTATAGAGACAATAATAATATGTGGTCTATATTGTCTTTATAGAGACAATTGTTTGAGACAGTAATTTTGAGACAATTGTTTGAGACATTAATTTTGAGACATTAAATTTGAGACACCCGCTTAAAGACAATATTTAAGACAATACACAATTTTATTTTTGTCTCTAATTAAGACAATTCACGTAAAATTGTCTTAACTATTGTCTTAAAACACCCCCACATGTAGTAGTGTCATGACATGATCAGATTTCATGTGGTTTGAATATGTATTTTTAAAAATAAAAAATGTAATTATCCACTATCCACTCATGGATATTTCAATGCAAACTTCTGAATGCTAATGATTTTGTCTTAATCGCTAACTATCTTAAATGGGTTTAGTCAAAATTGTCATTGTCTTAAGTCGCCATTGTCTTAAATATAAAGTTTTGTCTTAAACATTTTTGTCTCAAAGTACTTTTGTCTTAAAATATTTTTGTCTCAAATTGCTTTTGTCTAAAATTTTTTTTGTCTGAAAGTGCTTTTGTCTTAAAATGTTTTTGTCTCAAACTGTTTTTGTCTTAAATATAAAGTTTTGTCTTAAAATATTTTTGTCTTAAATTTTGTTTGTCTCAAATTGTTTTTGTCTTAAATATTTTTGTCTCAAATCATTTTTGTCTTAAATATAAAGTTTTGTCTCAAACTATTTTTGTCTTGCACGCCATATGTAGTAGTGACATTTTATATATATAAGTACAAATTTAATTTTTAAAAACCCCACTTTAAACAAACTTATGTTTTAAAAAATACCAACTTTTAAAAGATACCAACTTAAATAAAAACAAAAGCCAAAATAAAGGATAAAAGTTAGACTGTCCTATAAACAATTTAGCATATCCAGACCCTTTGATCTTAGTTTATTTATGAAAATTGTAAGAGTTATACTATTCTGTAAATAATTTAGCAGATCTTGACCCTTCGATCTTATTTTATTTATAAAACCTATAAGAGTTAAACCATTCTCTAAACAATTGAGCAGATCTTAACCTTTTGATTTTAGTTTAATTATTGAAGTTTGGAGCGATCACGTATAGCATTATGCATGCAGTTCAGTTTTAGGTTTTGGTACATAAATCTTGTAGTCCAATCTCAGAAAAGACTTCACAATGTCTGTGCACAATTTCGATTTATGGTCCAACTGGTAAGACTATCACTGTGCACAATTCTTTCTGTGGAAAAAATCAGGTCTCTTCCATTAGGTTTTGGGTTAAATGTCTCCTTCCTCGTGTACAACATGATGCGCATAATCATTTAGGGTAGAGTGTTTGAGGAGCATGGAAGTTGTGGTCCATTGACATGTTGCGGCACTATAAATGACACATAACTATTACAAAAATATCATATTCATATTCCCACTATTGCATCCACTCATTTCAATCTCCCTATTGCATCCACCGAACAACCATGGCAACCCCAAAGCCTCACGGAGCCATCTTTCCCCTGGCTGGAATGGGCTTACCTATCCCTACGCATTTACCAAAAATTCTCTGGCACCTGCGAATTTCCATAATTCATCACCGCAAATGAATGTTCTCCTCAACTCATGGATGTCTATTCTAAGAATATATGCCCTGCCCTTAAGAATAATTTCATCAGCACCAGAGATATAGATCATAAAAATAATATAAGAAATCAAAATTACTATCTAAGCTTTTTGAAAAATCCAAAAGGATCGCGGGCAAATGCTCACATCCTCCTCCACTAGAGACAATAATAATATGTATTCATATTGTCTTTATAGAGACAATTGTTTGAGACAGTAATTTTGAGACAATTGCTTGAGACATTAATTTTGAGACATTAAATTTAGACACCCGCTAAAGACAATATTTAAGACAATACACAATTTTCTTTTGTTCCTAATTAAGACAATACACGTAAAATTGTCTTAACTATTGTCTTAAAACACCCCCACATGTAGTAGTGTCATGACATGATCAGATTTCATGTGGTTTGAATATGTATTTTTAAAAATAAAAAATGTAATTATCCACTATCCACTCATGGATATTTCAATGCAAACTTCTGAATGCTAATGATTTTGTCTTAATCGCTAACTATCAGTGGCAAATGCTCTCACATCCCTCCTCCACTAGAGACAATAATAATATGTCGTCTATATTGTCTTTATAGAGACAATTGTTTGAGACAGTAATTTTGAGACAATTGTTTGAGACATTAAATTTGAGACACCCGCTTAAAGACAATATTTAAGACAATACACAATTTTCTTTTTGTCTCTAATTAAGACAATTCATGTAAAATTGTCTTAACTATTGTCTTAAAACACCCCCACATGTAGTAGTGTCATGACATGATCAGATTTCATGTGGTTTGAATATGTATTTTTAAAAATAAAAAATGTAATTATCCACTATCCACTCATGGATATTTCAATGCAAACTTCTGAATGCTAATGATTTTGTCTTAATTGCTAACTATCTTAAATGGGTTTAGTCAAAATTGTCATTGTCTTAAGTCACCATTGTCTTAAATATAAAGTTTTGTCTTAAATATTTTTGTCTCAAAGTACTTTTGTCTTAAAATATTTTTGTCTCAAATTGCTTTTGTCTTAAATTTTTTTTTGTCTGAAAGTGCTTTTGTCTTAAAATGTTTTTGTCTCAAACTGTTTTTGTCTTAAATATAAAGTTTTGTCTTAAAATATTTTTGTCTTAAATTTTTTTTGTCTCAAATTGTTTTTGTCTTAAATATTTTTGTCTCAAATCATTTTTGTCTTAAATATAAAGTTTTGTCTCAAACTATTTTTGTCTTGCACGCCAGATGTAGTAGTGACATTTTATATATATAAGTACAAATTTAATTTTTAAAAACCCCACTTTAAACAAACTTATGTTTTAAAAAATACCAACTTTTAAAAGATACCAACTTAAATAAAAACAAAAGCCAAAATAAAGGATAAAAGTTAGACTGTCCTATAAACAATTTAGCATATCCAGACCCTTTGATCTTAGTTTATTTATGAAAATTGTAAGAGTTACACTATTCTGTAAATAATTTAGCAGATCTTGACCCTTCGATCTTATTTTATTTATAAAACCTATAAGAGTTAAACCATTCTCTAAACAATTGAGCAGATCTTAACCTTTTTATTTTAGTTTAATTATTGAAGTTTGGAGCGATCACGTATAGCATTATGCATGCAGTTCAGTTTTAGGTTTTGGTACATAAATCTTGTGGTCCAATCTGTGCAAGACTATTGCTCAGGCACAATTTCGATTTATGGTCCAATCTGAGTAAGACTATTGCTCAGGAACAATTTTTTTCGTTGGAAAAAAAATTGTGGTCTCTAGTATAGGTTTCGGTTCTCTTCGTCCTCTGTGTACAACATCATGCGCAGAATCATTTAGGTAGAGTGCTGAGCAGAGGATGGAAGTTGTGGTCCATTGACATGTTGGGTGGGCACTATAAAATGAGCGACATAACTATTACAAAAATATCATATTCATATTCCTCCCAGCTATTGCATCCACTCATTTCCAATCTCCCTATTGCATCCACTGAACACCCATGGCAACCCCAAAGCCTCACGTAGCTATCTTTCCCGGCGCGGGAATGGGCCATCTCATCCCTGTTGCAGAACTCACCAGGCACCTCTCTGGCACCCATGGACTCTCTGTTACCCTCATCACCTGCAAATGGATGTTCTCCCCTCAACTCATGGATGTCTATTCTAAGAATATGGCGTCCTCGAGTCTCGACATCAATTTCATCGAGCTACCGGAGGAGGAGATCGAAGGCGCACAACATATGAAAATCGAAACTTACTTATCTAAGCTTTTTGAAAAATCCAAAGGATCAGTGGCAAATGCTCTCACATCCCTCCTCCACTAGAGACAATAATAATATGTGGTCTATATTGTCTTTATAGAGACAATTGTTTGAGACAGTAATTTTGAGACAATTGTTTGAGACATTAATTTTGAGACATTAAATTTGAGACACCCGCTTAAAGACAATATTTAAGACAATACACAATTTTCTTTTTGTCTCTAATTAAGACAATTCACGTAAAATTGTCTTAACTATTGTCTTAAAACACCCCCACATGTAGTAGTGTCATGACATGATCAGATTTCATGTGGTTTGAATATGTATTTTTAAAAATAAAAAATGTAATTATCCACTATCCACTCATGGATATTTCAATGCAAACTTCTGAATGCTAATGATTTTGTCTTAATCGCTAACTATCTTAAATGGGTTTAGTCAAAATTGTCATTGTCTTAAGTCGCCATTGTCTTAAATATAAAGTTTTGTCTTAAATATTTTTGTCTCAAAGTACTTTTGTCTTAAATATTTTTGTCTCAAAGTACTTTTGTCTTAAAATATTTTTGTCTCAAATTGCTTTTGTCTAAAATTTTTTTGTAAAGTGCTTTTGTCTTAAAATGTTTTTGTCTCAAACTGTTTTTGTCTTAAATATAAAGTTTTGTCTTAAAATATTTGTCTTAAATTTTTTTTGTCTCAAATTGTAGTGGCATTTTATATATATAAGTACAAATTTAATTTTTAAAAACCCCACTTTAAATAAACTTATGTTTTAAAAAATACCAACTTTTAAAAGATACCAACTTAAATAAAAACAAAAGCCAAAATAAAGGATAAAAGTTAGACTGTCCTATAAACAATTTAGCATATCCAGACCCTTTGATCTTAGTTTATTTATGAAAATTGTAAGAGTTACACTATTCTGTAAATAATTTAGCAGATCTTGACCTTTTGATTTTAGTTTAATTATTGAAGTTTGGAGCGATCACGTATAGCATTATGCATGCAGTTCAGTTTTAGGTTTTGGTACATAAATCTTGTGGTCCAATCTGAGCAAGACTATTGCTCAGGCACAATTTCGATTTATGGTCCAATCTGAGTAAGACTATTGCTCAGGCACAATTTCTTCCGTTGGAAAAAAAATTGTGGTCCTCTAGTATAGGTTTCGGTTCTCTTCGTCCTCTGTGTACAGCATCATGCGCAGAATCATTTAGGTAGAGTGCTGAGCAGAGCATGGAAGTTTTGGTCCATTGACATGTTGGGTGGGCACTATAAAATGAGCGACATAACTATTACAAAAATATCGTATTCATATTCCTCCCAGCTATTGCATCCACTCATTTCCAATCTCCCTATTGCATCCACTCATTGGGATCCACTGAACACCCATGGCAACCCCAAAGCCTCACGTAGCTATCTTTCCCGGCGCGGGAATGGGCCATCTCATCCCTGTCGCCGAACTCACCAGGCACCTCTCTGGCACCCATGGACTCTCTGTTACCCTCATCACCTGCAAATGGATGTTCTCCCCTCAACTCATGGATGTCTATTCTAAGAATATGGCGTCCTCGGGTCTCGACATCAATTTCATCGAGCTACCGGAGGAGGAGATCGAAGGCGCACAACATATGAAAATCGAAACTTACTTATCTGAGCTTTTTGAAAAATCCAAAGGATCAGTGGCAAATGCTCTCACATCCCTCCTCCGCTCTGCCTCTCCCGTCTCTGCTTTCATCACTGATCTTTTCTGCTCCACTATGTTCGATGTCACCGCCGAGCTCAGCATCCCCACATACGTATTCTTCACTTCCGGTGCCTCTGTGCTTTCAGTCCTCTTATCTCTTCCCAAGCTCGTCTCGGATATTCCAATTTCGTTTAAAGATGTGGAGTTTCCAATAGAGGTACCTGGCACTCTGCCGATACCTGGCACAGACATGATGACTTCCCTTCTGGACAAGTCCGATGAAGCCTTTTACTGGGTTTACCGCCATTCCTCGCGTCTGTGGGAAGCGACAGGCATTTTGATCAACACCTTCGAGGAACTGGAGCCTGAAGCTATCAAAGCTCTGGTGGCAGGAAAGATCTGTAATCTGACGGATATTGATCGAATGCCCCGCTTTTATCCAGTTGGGCCGCTCATATCATCGTCGCCACTTGAACACAATGACAAACCTGTCGAAAATGGAGGGGCGGATTGCCTCAAGTGGTTAGATAACCAGCCGCCTTCCTCAGTTCTCTTCGTTTCCTTCGGCAGCGGAACCGGTCTCCCAAGGGCTCAGGTGATCGAACTCGCCTTGGGATTGGAAGCAAGTGGACATCGCTTTCTCTGGGTGCTGCGCAGTCCGTCAAGCAGCTATCTGTCTATTGAGGAAACAGAGATTTCTCAGCTCTTACCCGAGGAATTCGAGAGTCGAACCCAGGACCGAGGAGTTGTTGTTGTTTCATGGGCGCCTCAGGTTCCTGTTCTGTCTCACCCATCCACCGGCGGTTTCCTTTCTCACTGCGGCTGGAATTCTACACTGGAGAGCATCTCACATGGAGTGCCGATGATCTGTTGGCCTCTTTTTGCGGAACAGAGGATGAACAGGCTTCTACTGGTTGATGAGTTTAAAGTGGGAATCGCAGCAAAGATGGAAAGCGATGGTTTCGTAAAGAGAGGAGAAGTGGAGAGAGTAGTTAGGGAGTTGATGGAAGGAGAAAGCGGAATGAGGGTAAGGGCGAGAGTGGGAGAATTGAAGGAAGCGGGTGTGAGTGCGTTGGAAGAAGGGGGCAATTCATACAAAGCCATGGCTGCTGCAGTGTCTGATTGGACAACGATCGCAGCAAACTCGGGAGTCATAACGCCCGAAACATAAAACATAATTTCCATTTAATGGGACGAAGAAATTCCAGATAAGAATTTTGTATGTCGATGGTTATCATCAGTTCAAATGTAACAGTAGATTACGATGGTTTTATTTTTATTTCAGTTAGATTATATTTGCAAAAGAAAGGGAAATAAAGTGAGGGAATACATGCTTTACCCCTACATTCAGCCCACCGACGGACCCAGCTGTGAACCCATGGAAAATCAGTGGTGCTGCCCTGGCTTAGAATAAGGATTTTTCATTCCCTGGTTTAGAATTAAATTTTGTAGTTTTTTTTACTGGTATGTCATAGACTTGACATCATTGTTTTTAAAGTGTGATCGTTTCATTCTAAAATAAAATAATGTCCGGATGGCAGCTTTGTGCACTATAGTCCATATTCGTAAATGTATGTACAAGTTTGATGAGTTTTATTTCGTCTTTTTAGCTGGACAGTGTGGTTTTTAACATGGTAATTCCTGATACAATAATGTTAGAATACATGTTGGAAGAAAATTGCTAGTAGCATTTTAATTTATTTTCATTTTTGGTATTTTAATTTATCTTTTTAAATTTAATAATCAATTTTGAAAATCATATTCCATAATTAAATATAAAATAGATATTTGATTTATTTATGTTTATTGATTTTTTATTTTTAGTTCAAATTATTATGTATTTTCAATTTTCTTTTAAACAATTTATTTATTTTTAAATAAAATCATTTTGATCGATAACAATTATTTCTAAATCAAATCATTGTGATTGAGAACAATTATTTCTAAACTTGTTGATTTGTATTAAAATTTGTTAAAGAGCATATCTTGACTAAATTTTGTTCTCAAATTAGATTTTTTGATTGTGATTTAACTAATTTTTCTATTTAGTGGATTATTTATTTTCATCTTTTACAAAATGATATAAATCAAATTATTGTTATAATATATTTATTTGCTTTCAAGAAGTGAAATTTTCATCCCTAGCTATTGTAAGTCATTTTGTGATTTTAAGCTACATGGCCATAAAAAAAGATGGTCACCATTCCTCCAAATATATTAGTTTTTTAGAGATTTCAAATCACAACATTCTAATTTCCCACATGTATAGTCTGAATTTCAAATGCGGTAGCTTAAAATTTATATTTAAAAAATTATTTAAAGTAAATGCATGAAAACAAAATCCCAACTAAATTTATACAATTATGCAATGCGTCTAATCTAGTTCTTTCAGATTTTTTTGTGTGTCTCAAATTATTGTTTTATTTAGTCATACCTTCTCAAAAATAAGCCTAGAAAGATATAGCATTAAACCATATACAATAAGAAATAAGTATTTCAAAGATTAAGAAATAAGTATTTCAAATATTTAATAGTGTTAAATAATTTGAGATCTCGTTCAATTTCATCCTTATCCAATTTTTAATTAAAACAATTGAATTTCTATTTCATTTATCATTACTCTCAACTAATTATGATCTCTCTTAAATTATATATATATATATATATATATATATTCTCACTTTTTAAAATCAGTTTTATTAGAAAAACATTTTTTTTTTCATTTTATTAAATGAACTAGCTGGATCGTTGGATAAACTAAGTGGAGCAGCATACAGGTTCAATGGATGGAGCTTCGTTGAAAATATAAAACATTTGGATATCTTGCAACTTGGATATCGGTTTAGACATTGCTTTGACGTTTTCCAAACGAGTTCCTCTAGGAAAACCACTCCCTTTAATGCCATAGTGCTTAACTGTGAGTCGTAGACCTTGTACGTTAGACGATAGAATTCACGCGTGCCATCGGATTGATACATCTGAAAAAAGAGCGCATTGCCAAGAAAACCCGTAAACGACACAAATGTTAATGGTAATCTTTAAAATTAGATTGCATTCACCTGAGCACTTCCGTGAAGGTGCAAGAGCGCCAATCAGCAAAAACCTCGGAAGCACCTAGATTCGAGAACCTGCTTCTCCTGATAAGATGTTTTACATCTTCACTCAGGTTCCTTCGAGATTGGAAACGATTGGAAGAGTCCTCGAACTTCATTTACTTTTGATTTTTCGTTGATGGATAGAACCCATGCCCCTTAGGTGATAAGCCTCCTAATAAGTGGAAGGAAATGATGTATAAGCCGAGAAGCAAACAAATGTGAAATCCAACAACTCCATGGGAAGAGGAATGAAGGTGAGTCTGGTTGTGAATGTGCCTGTCTGCGTTGGTCATGCTAAAGGGAGTTGGAATGCCGGTGGTGGTCTCTTTGGTTTGGTGAAAACCATGACCTGAAGATGAATTTGTATATGCTACGACATTCATCCCCAGACACCCTGACAATCCACTGCATCAAATCTCAAAATGTCCACTGCATCAAATCTTGAAATGTGGTTTCCATTTAAAAATCATGACAATGGGAGTGGTTTTTCACTGCATCAAATCTCGAAATGTACTTTAATGGCACTGGGTTGTCACTGCATCAAATCTCGAAATGTGCTTTAATGGCAGTGGGTTGATGCCACTGGAGTTCACTCAAAATTCCCCACCTCAACAATCTGTGAATAAATTTCAGTTTGGGTATTGATTTTCTCCTGGATCAATATAATTATAGTTAGTCAAATTGACCAACTACCTAACTTCGAGTGAATAATGGCAAAAATGTCTAGTGCTTCGTTTACGATAGTATAAATGCTTATTTGTTTCACCGAGCAAGCCCTCTTTTAGTGGTTAATTGTTGTATGAAATAATAAATAGACAAATACAAAAAATTTAGGTTTTTTTATTTTTATTTTTATTTTGATTTGTCAATTTTTTTTTAAATAATATAATTTTTTTTTAAATAATATCAATTTTTTTTTAATTTTATTTTGATTTATGAATTTTATACAAATATATAATTTAGATCAATTTAGTAATTTATTTTATTTTAAGACCATATTAAATTTTTATTTTATTTAAATTATATTAATTTTTTTCAAATAAGTTGTATAGTCAAAATAAGTTTAATTAAAATAAATATAATTTTATAGTTAAAATTTATTTAATTAAAAATATATATGACTTTCTTGCTCTTCTTATTGGATTTAAAGAAAATTTTCTTATATGATATTGCCATTATTTATTTATCATTTCATTCATGAATATCATATAATCTCAAATATGGTATTCTTTTCTAAATTTATTAAGATGATTTAATGAATAAGTTTAAAAAAAAGTTATTTAAATGATCATAATGCTTTGAAATGATTTAGTAAATAATTAAAAAGATAATAATAAATTATTAAATAGTTATCATTTTTATAAAATAACAAAAAAATAAAATGAGTTTTTTTTTAATTGGGTGTAGTTTAATTTTTATATGTTTTTATTTTTTAAAGTTATGTGTTTTATTAATTTTATTAGTAAAAATTTGTTATTATCATAAATTTGAATTATGAAATATACATAATAACATTTTTGAAAATTTTAATTTATTTATATATTAAAAAACATTTTAAATATCATTTAATTTAAAATAGTGTATTTTTTACTAAATTTGTTAAGATCATTTCAGTTGAAATCATATATTCTCGGAATTAATGAATACATTTTCTAAAATAAAATATTAAATAACCATAAATTATTAAATAAATAATTTTTTTAAATGAATATTAAATAATTTTAAAAAATAATTTTTTATTTTAAAGTATATTTTTTTATTAAGTTATCATAAATTGGAATTATAAAATCTACATAAAGAAAGTGTTCTATAATTTTTTTTTAAAGATTGAATCTATTTATACATTAAAAAAAATAAAAATATTTTCATCTAATTGTGTTAAAAAATTTTAGAAAAAAAAAAAAGCCAAAACAAAACATTAAAATAATTAAACTACCTTATTTTATTAATATAATTTGCACCACATGTTGCAATGGAAAAACATTAAGGAAGAGCATAGATGAAGACTAATATGATATGTGATCTAAATGTAAATGTAGCAAGTTTGAGTGAAAGAGAAATTGTTCATGTTGAAAGTGTATGTATGAGAATACATCATTTAAGAAAAAGTGTGTCGAAAGTATGAAAATACAATATTTAAGGTATACAACAACAACAAACAAACAAACATTGCAACATGAGCATTAATTTGAAATAAAATTACTCTTAAAAGTGTCTCAAAGCTATGTTAATACAATATTGAAGGTCCATAACAACAACCAAACATAGCAACATGTCAACATTCATTTAAACAAAAAAACATTATTGCTTATTTAGTTTCACTTGAAAATGTAATATATGCTTCAATAGTAGGTAAAGTGGAGACATGAGATATCTCTTCATATATTTACTTACAAAGTGGAGATATTATCAGAATCCCATGATACTGGTCACTCTCATTGTCAGGTGAATAGACATTACATTATGTTACATGGTGGATGATTTTGTGGTGTAAAGCCCACGAGAAATGAATATGAATATAGTGGTTAAGTTCCCAACATATTTTTACTAGGGAATATTTTCTTGGCATATCTCCCATTGTTTTCCCATGCTTTAGTAAAGATGTGTCAGACTATCATAGGCTTTCCCAGTACTATTTTGTACCTTATTCTTGTCATGAATAAAAATTGGTGGTGTTTTTTCATGTTATCTAAGGGAATTCCACATTTTTAAATTTGTTTAAATTTGATACAGTTTTACAGGGTCGGTGAGAACAATCTATAGAGTGTTCATATTCTTGTTGCTAGTCTCCTTCAAAATATATGGGGTCCATAGTAGTCTTGTTGATGCTAAACCATGTCCATCATTATTTTAGCTAGGTTGGTCAATGTAGAAGTTGGGTCATGAACATTGATCCAAATTTTAGGAGTGTATAATAGGTTCCATCTCGTCTGTCTTTGAATAGTAGGTTCCACCATAACTTTTTGTATCCAAAAAATTATAAACAGAATGAGGAAAGACAAGTTCTAGATTACGTTGTGGCTATAGTTGTCTATGATGAAATGTTGGATCTCTGGTTCTATTCATCAAAAAATATTTGTGAAAAATATTATATCTATGGTTTTCTTCAGATGATATTATGTTCAAGCCACTGAAATGGATATTTATGGCTTCCTCGGCTAGGTTTCCCATATGTATGGAATGGTTAAAAACCATGTCATGGATCCATTTTCTATACTTTGGATAATTATTTCTTTCTCGAACTAGATGCTATAAATCTCCATGAGGTTGGAGATTTACGTCCAAGACCTGTGTGTTTCTCGGCTACCAAGTTGGTTCCCAGGAATCTATATATTCTTTCCATTTCACGGAGTCTGGAATTTCCCGAAAAGTTTCACGATTTTGCGTAACATACCACTCCATGACAATGACCATTATATGAGTTTGTTCTTGGAGGTTTTCTCTACTGAGAAAATAAGTAATGTTGTTATCGGTGCCCTTAATATGTTCTATGTCAAAATAAAAGTTTGAAAATAATGCCTTCCATATGGAAAATTTTAATTCTCCTGGATTTTTAATATCTTTGGATAATACTTTTCACAACAAAAGCATCAATTCTTAAAAGAAACTTCCTATTGACCAGATGTATGTCAAACTTGTCTATGAAATTACAAGCTCCCTTTACCTCTTTTTCAATAGTGGAATAGTCCTGCTCAGTAGGATTCCATACACCTGAAGCAAATGTATGATTTTTTCTTCTCCATATTTAATTTGTTTGAGGACATCATCCCAACCAAGATCACTGGCATCTGATTCAACAATTTTCAACAAATTTTCATCAGAATCATATAATATAGGTATCACGCGAACCTTCTCTTTTATTTTCTTACTTCATTTGTATGGTCTTCAGTTAATGGGCTTGCAATTTTCTGTAGTCTCTAATTGAATATTTTTCTATCATGAGCAAATCTTTTGTAGAAATTGTAGACATAGTTCAAGCATCCTATAAACCTTTGTAACTTTGTTTTATCTTTCATTTCACGTGGGAATTTATCAAAAAAGGAAATTTCATGTTGTTGCAAAGTGATATTTCCATATTTTTCTTACTAAGGATTAGTCCGATATTTCTAACTATTTTCTTGAATCTATACACATGTTTGAAATTCTCTTCTAATGTTTTACAAAAAATTAACACATCATCAATATAAACAATTTGCTAATCAAAATAAGGCTTGACTAGTTGATCCATTACTTTTTGAAATTTTGAGGGAGCGTGTTTGAGGCCAAAGGGCATTACATTCCATTCAAAATGTCAAGGTATGTTGAAATTAGTTTTAAATCTATATTCTTCATGGATAGATACTTCATGTCAAATTTGGAGAAGATTTTACCACCTCCTATTCTTGTTATCATATTACCCTTATGAGGAATAGGATAAGTATCATCTGCTAATACATTACTGAGTGGCCTGTAGTTTATCACAAGTCTTAGTACTCCCCTTATTTGTTCAGAGTGTTTATTTACATTGTTACACCATTTTTTGGTCATCTAACCATTTACAATTAAATGGATCGAAGTATACGATGTAAGACCACTTTTACCATAGTAAAATTGCTTTCAATATAAGAAATAATTTAATAAACCATATTTTATTAACTTATTTCTGGTTCAAATAGGAACCCCATGAGGAATATTTAAATAAATCATTATTTATTTGATTTTTCTCTAGGAATAATTTAATAAACCACTATTTAAATAATATTCCTGGTCATATTTAACTCAATTATGAGAAATAATTAGATAAATCATTATCTATCTTATTTTTCTCTAGGAATATTTAATTAAATCATTATTTAGTTATTATTCCTTATTACATTTGACTAAATCACCCATGATTAATTAAACAAATCATTATTTGTTAAATTATTCCTTAACCCCATTCTTGAAATGATAAATAAATCATTTATTTGTTTATTATTTCTAAATAAAGGTATTTAATGAATTTAAATTCCTTTTTCCCTCTAACAAAATATAATAAAATATTCCGAGCAGTCAGATGTAGATCTTGGTTACTAATATTTTATTATTTTCGATTATTGAGGATAACTCAATATTTTGTTATAAATAGGAGGGTTTTCTATTCATTATTCACTTTGATCACTTTCATTGTCGCGCTTTGATCATTCTCATTGCTGCTACTATTTTCTTTTTTTCTCGAGCTCCCATAGAGTTAAACACATATATTGGGTTTTCTACACCATTGAGAGAGGGAAAATTTTGGATCTGAAGCGTTGAGGACAACCAAGAACCCATCCCATTGAGGGGGGATTGGTAAAATCATTCTTTTTTTCCTTCCCACGTGTTATAATACATGTAAAATTATTTATATATTGTCTTTTCCGTTAGAGGTACAAAGCATTTCTTATTTATTTTCACTGTTTAACTACTTTTACTACATAGATCAGGTTTCTCACAGCATTTGTTTTAACTATCACTTATATAAATAAGTTAAGAATCCATATTTGTTTTTAGGGTTGTTTTTCAAGCATAGCTAAAGTGAGATATTTTCGTCTGCTTGCATTAATAATTTATGTTAACAATTGGTGACTTCATTGTGTTTTATTTAGATCCCTGCATAACCAACTACTTTAGTAACTAGGGTTTTTATTCAGCTATTTTTAGTCTCATGATGATGTATTTTACCTTTTATGCCCTAGAACAATATAAATTCTAACTTATGTGTGTTTTCGTGTGTTTTTCGCAGGTAACATGTATCAGCCAAGCTAGAGATGACAATGTTTTCCACAACCTGCTGCCCGAAGATCCTAGATATGGAACTCACACTTTTTGGCCCAGAACCTGTGATTTATGCTTGAAATTGCAGCTATCAGCTGAGAAACTGCAATTTCCAAAGTTTACAGGTTAGTACCTGCGAGCTACAACTTTTTTTTTCTGAGTTTTTTCTATGATAGTGAGAGTTTGCCGCAAGCACTGTTCATGGTTGTTTGACCTATTTCTAAGCTCGTCTTAGGACTGGATACACTTATTTTGTCTCCTTGAAGTAGGACCAAGCCCATTAGGGTTTCAGTAATCTTCCACCTTTCTAGGAGGGGTTTAGCCGTGTAGGTAGTCTAAGATTTTGCAGTGCTTTCAGCCATTGTTTAGGGTCTGATATATCCTTCTTTCAGGTCCCTTTTGATTGGTTAATTTTCTATCCAAAACCCCCTCTTTAGTTTTTTTGGTCTCTCCCTTAGGGTTCCCTTGTCTCCCTTAGGTTTTTAACCTTTCGCCTCTCATTTTGCAACAATTTTTCCCTTTGATTTCTTGTTGTTTTATGCACCTTTTCCAGCAAATATGAGTCATTATGTCCTTATCCATTAGGCCTTAGATATTTTGGTTGTATTTTGTGTTTTGAGTCAATTTCTTCCAGCCTTTGGACTAGTTGTTTGGGAAGCGTTCTGTTGGGTTGAATTTATGCATCTATAGCTGTTTATTTTACTGTGATTTTAGTTTTGTTTACAATTATTCAACACTTTTTATTTTTATTTATACAACCATCTGGGCTTAATTCAAATTAACACACAACTTGCACATGCACACACCTAAAGAGAAGAGTGCTTGGTTTACACTGCGAAACTAAGACATAAACATCATAATTAATTTATCTGCCTCACTGAGCCTTTGTTTATCGCTCTCCACACTTTTCGTGTCATCTGTGTCTTGCCATCATTGCACCCCCAAGGCATTTATCTCGAAGAATCCAAGGCCTTCACCTTCAGTTTCTATTAGGAAGACTTACTCCATCCTATAGACTTCAAGTTAGTCCCCTGCCCAGTCCCCATACCTACTTTCATACTGGTTCATCGGGTTCTTCCTCTGACTTTGAACCTAGTTCCCCTCCACCTCATTCTGTCACAATGTCAGGCGCCAATGCAGGTGTTGGTCCTCAAGCTCCTGGTGGCCCCAACCCTAATTATGGAGCCACTATTGGAACCATTCCGGCTACTCTATTTCTACCTTTTATGGTAGGTTTAAGTCTTCTAGATTTCATTCAGTTAATCAACGAACCTATACTCCATGATCGAGGTTGGCCTACTATGCAAAATAATCTTACTTTTGACATCCCTAAGTTTGAAGGAAACACTGGATAGGACCCTAGTAATCATGTCCGCTCCTTTCACACGTTGTTTTCGTCTAATTCTATCACTGATGACTCTATCCGCCGTCAGCTATTCCAACATACGCTCACTGGAGAAGCTAAAAAGTGGTATGTTGACCAGGTCACTGCCTATAATTCCACTTTTGTGACTCTTGCCAAGGTGTTTCTATCATACTTCTAGCTACCTCTCCGATATGATACTGGTACCGAGTTTTTGACTACATTCCGTCAAATTTCTACCACCCGCCTTTCTAGCCATGTCTAAGAATATCGTAGAAGGAGGAGCTTGTGTCAAGCTCCTACATTCGATGACCATGTCTATATGGATTCGTTTCTCAGAATTATTTTTCCCTCTATTGGTAAAGATGTTGTGTCTCATTTTCCTCAGACCAAGGAATAAGCTCTCTAAGTTGCATTGAAATATAACTTTATCTATGCCCAGTCTGGCTATGTTTATGCTGCTGACCTAAAGCATAATAGGTCTCGCTCCTCTGCATTAGCAAAGCATGCAGAAAAGAAAAAGAATCACATTTGCATCGAAGATGCGGAAGTTATTGCAAGGATAGACCATTTCCACCATAGAAAGTTAAGGAAGGCCTTAGAGATCGAAAAGAGGCCAGTAAACCTCAACAGGGATGATGGGTGGAGTCTTAGCAGATGTTGGATCCCTGCCCTTCACTCTTAGTCTTTGGTTTTCTTCCCTTCTGTTCTCCTTCGTTTCCTTTCATCTCCTCTGTTTTTTGTTTTATTCTTCCCTTTCTGTTCTTGATTTTATTTTTATTTATTTATTATTGTTATTTATTTAATTACTTATCATTAGTATTTATTTTGAATATTATTATTTTTCATTCATTTATTTTTATTTTATTTATTTATCTATTTTATTTTTATTTTTATCTATCTTTATTTATTTATTTTATTTTTTATATTTTTATTTTCATTTGATTATTTTTTGTTTTTACTTATTTAATTAAAAGAAAAAATTATGTTTTTTTTATCTTAGTGCATTTTTATTTTTATTTTATTTTATTTTAATTTAGTTTTATTTTATTATTTATTTATTTATTTTTAATTTTATTTATTTATTAAATTAATCATATATAAATATTTATTATATTTGAATCTTTTAATTATTAATAGAATACAATAATAATAATTCATTATTATTTTCCTCATTCAGTCAAATTATCAGTTATGGAATAATAATAATTCTACTATTATTTTTTATTTTAAGTTCCTTATTTAGTCTAATTGTCCGTTTTGGAATAACGGCTAGTCAGAGTTTCCTATCTATTTAAACTGTGTCCTAGATGAGATTTCTTATCTTGTCTTGATGATGAACCACAATAGCTGGTTCGAAATGCATCGACAAAATCTGTTTGAATGTGATTTTCACCGAAAGGTTTTATACACAATATGTTTATACCATTTTGCTGGATCTTCCTAGACCTAGTGATGCCAATGCACCGGGGGCATCTCATGGCACTGACGGTATTGTTGTATCTCTTTCACATCCGTATACTCATCCTTCCATGGGTTATAGTTTTCCTTAGTGAGGGAGCAACTGCTCTAGTGTTGAAATTCCAACAAGAAATTGCAGCACACACAATAGTGTGGGACCACAGGTCCTAGCAGTACATTAGTGTGAAGCACAACTTAAATTAATTAAATTGGTGCAGTGTCTAATTTAATTTTCCCTAAATTAAATTGGACAATAAAATGTAATCTTATCTCATGATCACTTGTAATAGTTAACCGAGTGTGATAAAATTAGTTAGCTCATGTATTTCTAGTTGAGGGTGGTTGGTGAGGATTGCTGAATAATTCTATTAGTTATGGAGTTCAAATTGCAGTTGGTGCATTAGTTTAATGCATGAGTAATCAGTTAACTTAGTTAGGTGAGTTAGAGTCAGTTGAACTAGTTGTAATTGTTTGTTGCACTAGTGAGAGATCAAGTGAATTAAATATTATTTAATTCACAATTAGTGATCTGCCATGCAATTGATGATTTACTATTAATGCATGCATTTTAGTTCTAGTAGAGGCTCAGTTGAGACAAAGGTTAAAGGGATGTTAACTATCAGTTGTGTGATTAGTAGGTGGCCCGCATGCAAACTAACATCCATTGGATTGCCCATGATCCTTGCGCAGTTGAGAAAGGTTGAAATTCCTAAGGAATAGGGATTTCATTCCTCATGAATTGTGTGAGAAAGAAAGGCTGAAGATAGGTTGATAAATTTCTAAGTGTTGGCCTGATTTTTTTTGGATCAATGTGAGACGATAGGTAGAGTGCAATAAAATCTTGTGATAAGAGTGCATTGTAATTGTTTCATGATTCCTTGGTGAATATACAACATAAGATAGAGGGATTTTGAGCAACAAGCTTTCCCTGGGAAAATATATGTGTTGTGGTTGGATTTGTTTCTTTATGCACTTGTTGTGATTAGCGATAATGTTTATTTTCCGCAAATTGAGTTTTAGAAGGATTTGGTATCGACCTTTAGTACATTTATTGATCGGATTGAATCTATTGATATACGTATGTTTTTATAATTTATACATGGTATCGGAGCACAGGAAATCACTATAGTGGAGGAGAAGCTCAGTTTGTGACTGAATAGAATTTGAATTTGCAAAAGTATTCTTGGTGCGACAGGCGAATCAGGATTGAAATGAATTTCAATGGCTTGAGATTGGAGTATTCACTCAAGGGTAATTCCAATTATATTGAATGGATTGACAGGATGGAGGCAGTACTGGAGGAAAATGGGTTGAAAGAATTCATTGATAATAATGTTCCCAAACTCGTTGTAGAAGATGCCATAAATCTTGATGCTTGGAAAAATAATGTTGCAAAGGCGAGGAGGATCTTACTAGAGGGAGTACAAGACCACATTGTCTCAAGTATCCATGGAAAAGCGACACCATATGCAATGTGGAAAGCTTTGACAGATCTGTTTTAGAGTAGCAGTGATCATAGAAAATTGGCACTAAAGGACAAGCTCAGGAAAATCAAAATGGAGAAAGGCGACACCATTCCGAAATATTTAACAAAGTTTGTCCAATGTCAGGATGAGCTTCGGAGCATCAGAATTACTGTCGCGGATGATGAATTGGTGAGCCTAGATCTTCTAAGACTTCCCAAGAGTTTTCATAGTTATCATGACTCTGTTAATGGTAGGGAGAAGCTGCCAGATTGGGAATGACTTTAGTCGGATTTGGTGAAAGAATAATTCAGGTGGAATACTACGGATGGATCTTTACATAAGCCAGATGATGAAGAAAATTGTGCTTTGGATGCCAAGGTGAAGAAGGGAAAATGAAAGAAATTCCATTCCAAATTTGAGTTTGGCAAAGATGGCAAGAAGCACGACATGTCCAGAGTGAAGTGTTTTCACTCTTACGAGCATGGACATTATGCCACTAATTTTCCACAAAAGAAGAAGAACAAGAAGGCTTTCGTATATGTAGCTGGTGAGGCTTTGGCCTCGAAATTTGAGCTTGAATTCTCACTCATTGCATGCATGGTGTCAAGTGCAATGGGATCGGTGTGGTACTTGGATAGTTGTGCATAATTTCACATGATGAGAGATAAAGAACTTTTCAGTAGCTTGGAGGTGAAGGAACTCCAGATGCATATTGAAATGGGTGATGATGGGTGGTACAGTTCTATCGTGATTGGTACAACTAACTTCTAGGGATAGTTAGGTAAACCCTTTCTATTAAAATATGTAATGCATGTAGCAGGCTTGAAGAAAATTTTTGTTTTAGTTGCAATGTTGGAGGATAGAGGTTATGATGTGGTTTTCAGTGAAGGGAAAGCTTTCATTCAACAAAAATCCATAGGAAAAGCCAAGAAGATTGGTATCCATGTGAAGAATATCTACAAACTTGATGTAGATGGTTGTGCAACATTGATGGGTAAAGCAGACAAAGTGGTGAGACAAGATGAGGGTGAGTTATGGCATAAGATATTTGGCCATCTACACTACGGATATTTGAAGGTCATGCAACATATTTCTACGGGGCTTCCAAAGGTTACTCTTGCGTAGATAAACACATGAAAGGAATGTACCATGGGGAAGTGTGAGAAATCCATGCGATTGTCCCTTGAGATGGAGCTATATTTTCATGTAGATAAGGAACTCTTGGTTCCAAAGTAATAACCTCAAGATGTGGAGCAACGACATAAAAAGGATCATGGAGTGGTAGAAAACACTCATGCAGAGCCATCCACCAGAAATGGTAGAAGGCACACCATGGAAGCTGATAGATTGATACTTGATTTGGCAGAGAATGTAGGAGACCCTATTTCACTACGCATACAAAGATAATTTCCAGATAGGTTTACTGGATACATGGCTCTTATGAGAAAGTGTATTGTGACATAACCATATTCCTTTGAGGAAGTAATGCAATAACCAATTTGGGTTGATGTTATGGTAGAGGATTATGACTCCGTCGTCAATAAAAATTCATGGGAATTTGTCCCAAGACCGGTCGAAAATTAGTGGTTTGATCTAGATGGATCTATAAGGTGAAGCAAGCAGCGGATGGGAGTGTGGAAAAGTAAAAGGCCAAATTTGTGGCCCGAGGATTCTCACAAGTTTAGGGGATTGACTATGAGGACACTTTCACACCAGTCATGAGGTACTATTCCATTAGATATATGGGGTGGCGTTTTCATCTTATGGATGTGAAAAATATGTTTCTCAATGGAGTTATTGACGAGGAAGTGTACATAGAGTAGCCAGAAGGTTTCAAGATATTTGATAGTGAGTCACATGTGTGTCGACTCAAGAGAGCATTGTATGGGCTGAAGCAAACACCTCGTGCTTGGTACACTTAGATTGACAGATATTTCACCGGGTTGGGCTTCATAAAAAGTGAAGTGGATGCAAACCTGTACCAGATTATGGTTGATAGTAAGCTCTTGATTATCGTACTTTATGTTGACGATCTAATTTTTGTAGGTGATGAGTAGTTGATAACTTCATGCAAGGAGGATCTTTCAAGGGAGTTCTAAATGAAGGACATGGAACTCCTTCACTATTGCCTTGGTTTGGAAATATGGCAACGGGATGGTGAAATTTTTGTTTCTCAAGAAAACTATGCCAAAGAAATTCTGGGTAAGTTTCACATGGAGAGCTGTAAACCCATGGATACTCCTCTTCTAGGAAATTTGAGGAAAGAGGATTCTACTTTAGGAGAAGTAGTGGACACTACAGTCTACAGGCAGCTAGTGGGTTCACTGATGTACTTGGTGAACACCAGATGAGACATTTTCTATGCAGTTAACTAGCTGAGTCAAGCTATGGTTAAGCCGACCAAGCTCCTTTGGAAGGCAGGGAAGAATGTAGTTAGATATCCAGGGGCACTACACAATAAGGATTATGGTACAGATGGACACAGGGAGTGAAGCTTCAATGTTTCACGGATGCAGATTTAGCAAACAATCCATTAGATAGAAAGAGCACATCAGGAGGGATCTTAAACATAGGATCAACAACAGTTTGTTGGTACAACAGGAAGCATTGATCTATGGCATTCAGTTCAGTCGAGGCAGAGTACATGGAAACAAGTCAAGCTGCATGTGAGGCCATTTGGATGAGAAATATCCAGGTTGGTTTTTTTGGTTCTCAGATGGGTCTGTCAGTGATACATTGTGATAAACAGAGTTGCATTAAACTCTCGGTTAATCTGGTATTTCATGATAGGTCCAAGCACATAAACATCCGGTACCACCATCTCATATATTGTGTTCAGAGGCACATTATGTTACTTCAATACATTCCCACGGAATATCAAGATGCAGATATTCTGACAAAGGCACTTGCGAGGAGAAAATTCGAATACCATAGAGGCAGGATGAGGGTGGAAGATAATCCATTTCTTGTTGAGAGGGAGTGTTTAAATTCCAACAAGAAATTGCAGCACACACACTAGTGTGGGACCACAGGTCCTAGCGATACATTAGTGTAAAGGCCAATTTAAATTAATTAAATTGGTTCAATGTCTAATTTAATTTTCCCTTAAAACATAGTTACCGATGAAACGAGAACTATTACCTCAAAATGGGAACTCTAGCCCAAAAAGACTCAAAAAACATGAAAAAACACCCCAAAAACAAAAAGTGTGTATTCTAGAATGCACTTGGTTTTTTTGAGGGTCAATTTTGAATATTTTATAAAATTATGCTAAAAAAAAAATTGTTTCTTGAAAAAAGGATTGAAAAAACATCCTCAAAACAAAACCAGTTGATGCTGGAATAACAAAAAAAAAATTGTGTCATACTTTTGAGACTTGTAACAATGGAATTAAAGACAACATATTAGGACATTTTTTTAAATCATAAATTTCTAAAATTTTTGATAGATGATGTTAAAGATAAACAAAAACATGTCCGAAGGGCTTATCATTTCGAACAATTTTCATCCATGTTGTTAAACATATAATATCTTGACTCTAAACAACCCTAAAATTGTAATTATTTTCAACCATAACATTAAAGATAAAATTTGGTAGCACATAAAAACCTCAATGGCAAGTTGTAAATCTAAAGTTTTTCAATCTTAAGTTTTCAACATACTTGAACAATGAAATTATGGAGAAATTATAAGACTTAAACAATTTTAAAAAATGAGCAAGTAAATGAAAAAATTATCATTGAACAGAAACAAGTAAGAGTAATTTTAATTTTAAAGGATAAAAACTTATCTTTTTTCAAATCTTAGAATAAGACAAATTTAAATCTAATTTCAACCAAACCCTAAAAATCAAGCATCAAAACAAATTTTCCCCTTTCAATGATGCATATAATTATTTAAAATTTTTAAAGTATCTTATACCAAATGGTAACAATACATAATATCATGGTAATATCACTGCATAATCTAAAAATTCAACATTAGTTTATATTTTCTATTTTACTTATAATCAAAATATCAACATTGGTACATTGAATATAACATAAATTATTTTTGTAATTCATTGTTGCGTTGTTGATATTCTAAAGAGATGAATTCTTCATAATTAAAACATATAATCCAACAAACATAGAAATGCCTCATAACTTCATGAAAAATGAGATGGAAGTCAAAATTTTTATTTCCATTTACCATGCAAACATCAATTTCATAAAAGTGTCTTAGATAGTTATTCAAAATCAACCATAGGTTCTGGCACACCAACAGAACCTACATCTTCAGATGAATGGCTCAATGCAGATGAAGATGATCCATATTCTTCTCTTTCATCAACTAGTGCTCCATCTGAGTCAACATGCATGCCCACCATTTCAGAGTTCAAAAGTCTTGTAGATCTACGACTACATTCTACAGAGTCCCATCTCAACAGTAATTGTTTTGGTAGCAATTTCTTCAAAATATTTATGGTCTGCAATCGAAGAGTTCCTCTCTTTGTCAAATTGAAGTCATACACAAGTATGTCAACAACCTCCAATTTTAAGACATCCGTGTGGCGACGATTTATATTTGTTCCCTTTATTTTTCTCTTTCTGCCAATTATTTTTTCAAATACCATGTATGGCTTGTACACACCATTGAAAGGGTGGGTACTTGTAGCGTACCGATGTACATCAATCGTTGTAATATCTTCATTTTAATTAATGACCTTTATAACCTTGGCAATCCAGAATGGATAGCCAAGTGGATCTTCATTTGCTAACACTGATATCATGCAACCCTCGTTAATATCCTACACAGAACCCCTGTAAAGGTCTTCCATGGCTTCACGTTGTGCACGTGATCTTCTAGAACCAATATAGATTTCTCTTTCCTCTACCTGTGGGGAATTAATAATAGCTTGAGGCTATTGTTGTTCAACAATGTGTGTTTCTCGATGCAGATGAAGATGATCCATATTCTTCTCTTTCATCAAATAGTGCTCCATCTGAGTCAACATGCATGCCCACCATTTCAGAGTTCAAAAGTCTTGTAGATCTATGATTACATTCTAGAGAGTCCCATCTCAACAGTAATTGTTTTGGTAGAAATTTCTTCAAAATATTTATTTTCTGCAACCGAAGAGTTCCTTTCTTTGTCAAATTGAAGTTATACACAAGTATGTCAACATCCTCCAATTTTAATACATCTGTGCGGTGACGATTTATATTTATGCCCTTTATTTTTCTCTTTCTGCCAATTCTTTTCTCAACTACCATCTTTGGCTTGTAAACACCATTGAAAGGGTGGGTACTTGTAGCATACCAATGTACATCAACAGCTGTAATATCTTCATTTTCATTAATTACCTTTATAACCTTGGCAATATAGAATGGATAGCCAAGTGGATTTTCATCTGCTAACACTGATATCATGCAACCCTCCTGAACATCCTACACAGAACCCATGTAAACGTCTTCCATGGCTTCACCTTGTGCACGTGATCTTCTAGAACCAATATAGATTTCTCTTTCCTCTACCTGTGGGGAATTAATAATAGCTTGAGGCTGTTGTTGTTCAACAATGTGTGTTTCCTGATGTTCATTTGGCATATTTTGTGGCAAAAAAAAAGGAGTCTTCAAAAGCATATCCACATTTATTGATCTTGAAATCATATCACTTTTATTACTAAAAAAAGACTCCCACCAAACTGAATCAGCAACATTGAAGTACTCATATATATCTCTAATACATATTTTAATTTCCTTTAGACATTCAAAATAATGTATGTCTCTCTTATGCCTTCGTGCATTATGGAGTTCAGCAACTGACTATAATAACAATATCTTTGATGAAAATATTGGACGCTCTAGAATGAACTTCATAAATTCTAAACTTGATGATGGCCCCCATTCTTCAACAGTTGAATACTTCTTGCCCCATATAAGTGTTATCCCGTCAATTTTTTTGATACGAAATTGATGCTGGAAGCTAATTTCGTTAAGTTGTTCAATGCATTTCTCCTCACCATGCGATCCAAAAATAAACCTTCACATGTCAATATTTTCTTCCAACACATGAAAAACAGGCTCTGGAATGTACGATTTCTTAATACATTCAATTAATGATGGCAGGCTCCCAACACCTTTCCTCCTCAATGTTACTGAAAAACGACTGAACATTTGATCAATATGATCATGAGTATGCCCAACAAGAAGGAAACTAACCTTTATCTTTTTAAAAATCCCCAATTCAACGAGCATGTTTAGATACCCAAAAAGAAATTGATTTTTGTTTTCACGACTTGTGTTGTCTAATTGTAAATACAAAACTTCAGGAAGAATATTAGACCAATGAGTAACCACATTATGGATTATATTTATGGTTAGATTTGCATCATTGTGAATATTTGGAGTTGTGAAAAAAACTCTTGGAAACATCTTCTCATTAAATACCATACAACCAACCAAGTGAAACTTAATGAAATTTTCCTCCTGTAATTTTTTTGGCGTGTGGACAAAATGTGGAAGAAGTGTTTTCTTTTGGTCCATACCATCAATTACCAATCCTAGATATTTATTTGGATGATCATAACAATTCTTTAGATGTTTATACAACTTTTGCCTTTCACTTGTTTGCTGATTGTGATGGTCTTGAAGTTCTTTGACAACAAAATATGTACATAAAATAAAAGAAACGTATGAATAAATATATTTTCATAGTTGATAAGTATCCAATTTTAAAAAACAATTTTTTGAATGCATACCTCTTTCTGCCCCTTGACATTTATCTCTTTTTTCTTTAAGGGAAGCACATGTGCTGCAAACCCCCATCCTTGTCTTCTTAGGAATACAAACATTATTGAATTCAGTTTTCCATAACCTTGTAAAATAAGAATATGTAATAAAATTACAAATTCCTTCAGCATCTTCTGCATAATCTTTGTAAAACATGAATATTTCTCGTCTCGAGAAATTATCTAGAATATGTATTGTGTCTTTATTTGGCATACACTCTCCATGATTTGAAAAGAAGTATTTCATCCATGTCTTAGCAGTATTTTCAAATAGCCCCACCTCCCATTTATAATGTACTTTTGAATAATATGTGGGATCCATTTCCAATCTTTCCTGGATTCTTGACAAACGACAATTACCAATCGAATGCAACATTTTGAATGCCTTTCTTCAAAGCAATACATTCCCAATATGATAATCATAACCTGCTAGTGTAGATTGCATGCAACCCACTAAATATGGAATTTTCATGCTTTTATTCATTGACATATATGTTTTCATTTTCTCCAAAACAAACTTGAAATCCATATGTTTCAAGCAATCCCTTTGACAACATTCACTTGAAATCAAATGAACGACAAAATTTTTTTTGTGAGATATTTTGTCCTCACCCTTGTATAACTGGAATGTTTTGGATTGATATGAAAAGGTATACTCCTACTCCTTGCAATGGCTTCATCATTTGTAAAAGCAGTTTCATCACCATTAGGAGGAATATTATCCCCACTATCATCATCCTCAACATAGTTAAGAAATTCATCAACATCATTGCCTGGAAAATTTTCTTTACCATCATCACTTGAAGAAAACATTTCACAAGTATCATTGGTGTTTTTGTAACCCCGACTCAGAAGAAATTCTTCACCATCTTGACCCATGCTTTCAAATTCTTCCTTGGGAGGATTCAAATCTTCATCACCATGAGTGTCTTTGAAATGATCACTTAGATAAAATGCAATATTCAAATCTCTGCCTCTAAAATTATCATTTGCAAGAAACTCTTCATCCTGCTCTTCCTCAGTGATGCTCTCATAATCCTTGGGATTAGGCATAAGTGGAAGCTTTGAATTTGTATTCACTAGAATTTCTTCAACCCGCCCCTCCCCTTCCTCACTGATGCTCTCATAATCCTTAGGATTAGGAATAAGTGAATGCATTGAATCTATATTTATTGGAAATTATTCATCCCCTCCTTCATCAGTGGTGAACTTATAATCGTTATGATTAGGATGAAGTGAAAATTTTAGCTTTGGAAATTCATCCCTGTCTTCATCAGTGGTGTTGGCATAATCCTTAGGATTAGGAAGAAGTGGATATTTTGACACTGCAAATTCTTCATTCCCCTCTTCATCAATGGTGCTGGCATGATCCTTAGGATTAGGATGAACTGCATATTTTGACTCTACAAATTCTTCATTCCACTCTTCATCTGTGGTGCTCGCATAATCCTTAGGATTAAGACGAAGTGGATATTTTGACTCTGGAATTTTTTCGTCCCCCTCTACATCAGTGGTGCTCGCATAATCCTTAGGATTAGGACGGAGTGGATATTTTGACGCTGTAAATTTTTCATTTCCCTCTTCATCAGTGGTGCTAGCATAATCCTTAGGATTGGGACGAAGTGGATGTTTTGACTCTGAAATTTTATCATTCCCCTCTTCATCAGTGGTGCTCGCATAATCCTTACGATTAGGACGAATTTGATATTTTGAATCTGAAAATTTTACATCCCCCTCTTCATCAGTGGTGCTAGCATAATCCTCAAGATTAGGACAGAGTGGATATTTTGACTCTACAAATTCTTCATTCCCCTCTTCATATGTTCTTCTCACATAATCCTTAGGATTAAGCTGAAGTGGATATTATTCATCTCCCTCTTCATCAATGGTGTCCTCATAATCCTTGGGATTAGGACGAAGTTAAACTTTTGACTCTGGAAATTCTTCATCATTCCCTTCATCATTGTTGCTTTCATAATTCTTAGGTTTAAGAGTAAGTGGTATAACTGTCTCTCAATTTACAAAAAAATCATTTTGTTATGCCTCATCAATTTTGTTCTCATCATCTTTAGGATTATGACCAAGTCGATTTTTTGACTCTCTATTCATGGTTAACGAACTCCTGTTATATTCATCACTCTGAATAGAGTTGTTGCGTGACGAAGATGTTGATGTTGTACAAAGAAAAACTTCGCTATCAGAAGAAACCATGGATTTCAACAAGAATAGGTTGAATGATACAAATGCCTCTCCCACGTACAATATATAGCTTTAAGACTAAAAATTTCCCTCCAAAATTTGCCCCCAAAAAAATTCGCGAAAAATTTTCCCTCCAAATTCCCCCCTCCAAAAAATTCACGAAAAACTTTCCCTCCAAATTTTTGATTTCAAATATTTTGTACAAAATATTAGTTAAAAAATGTATTTAATTTTTTTTTAATAAACTGTTTGTGTTGAAATATTTTACTGATATTTATATTCAAAATATCCACAAAATATTTCTATCATGCATGCCTTTCAAACTAAAATAATGTTTTTATTTCAATGATTTAACATTGAATAGATGTGAAGTATGAATTTCTAAATAATAAATAGTAAATTTCTCCATTTGGTTTTCAAAGTTGAGACTGGGATCCCTTCTTACACACATAAATGTCCATACTTGGATTCTTGAGGAATAATTTCCTGTCTTTATCTTCAATCTCTATGTTCCTAGGAAAAGAACAGAGATAGATGCGCTCTGAGACGGAGTTAGGGTTTTCCACCTCTGCAAGCCCTAGCCTTCACGACTGTCTGCTCACAACGCGCAAGCTCTGACTGCGCCGACCACCCCTGGCAGCGCAGGCCTGCAAAGTAGAATGGAGGTAGAAACGGGGGGGGGGCGCCAAGCCTCCCCCTGCAAATGAAGCTGGTCCGGAGATACGCATGCAGGACAAGTCTGACAACAACACGACGAATGAAGCAGCCCAGAAGCCTTCCCCTGACGCAAGGACGGAAGCGCAACAAGCCACCTCAACCACCTGCAAACCCATTGCATCAGAACGGCCAAAAATAGATCTGCCTAGTCACAGGATAAATGCTAGGATTCAGTACATGAGGGACCATGCCCTCATTGGAAAATTTGTAGGGTTCTGGCCAACGGAAAAGGCCCTTCAGGGCTGGATCGCATCCAAATGGAAGCCCAAAGGGGCAGTCTCTCTCTAGCTCGGAGCAAAGGGTTTCCTCACTGCCACCTTCAACTGTCTGGAAGACCGAAACAAGGTCATGGATGGAGGCCCATATTTTTTCAACTCAGCAGGGCTATATTTGAGGAACTGGGTGGAGAGATTCAACCCTGATAAGGAAAACTTCAACTGGGCGCCGGTTTGGATTCGGCTCTACTCATTACCGCTTGAATACTGGGACGAGGAAACCCTGCATGCAATAGGATCGGGGCTAGGAGAGTTCATAAAAGTCGCTGAAGAAACCAAGCTCCGAAGATACACCTCCTATGCCCGAATATGTGTACAAATGCACCTGGACAGCGCCCTACCAGATGCGGTAAGTATTTTTCATGATGACTTTGAATGGATCCAGCCCTTGGACTATGAATATGTGCCCTTCAGATGCAGAAGATGTCATGCTCATGGACACCTCTATAGAGACTGTCCTTTAACTGTCCAAGCCCAAAAAGCGGAAGAGGAAGGCAAAGCTCAGGAGGATGGATTTATAAAAGTTGCCCCCCGGAAAAGAAATAGCAGAAAACCTGCTGCTGGAAAGAAATCTAGCCCCTCAGCCTCCATCCCTTCCACCAGCAACAGCTTTTCCGTGCTTGCTCAAACTGATCCCTCATCTGATCCAACTCCTGCCTCCTCCAGCCTTGTTGGCCCCTCAGTCACTCCCCCAAATCAACCCAATCCCGCATCTCCATCGCCTACCCCTCCCTCTTCTATCTCTGCTGATATTTCTGACCCAAACCCCAAGCTCAAGCAGAAACAAGTCACATGGGACCCTAGTCTCTCGTTCTTGGAGGGATCAACCCCTATAGTCACCTTGGAACACTCAGATCTGCAGCAGCCTGAACAGGTAATCCAAATGGAAGAGGACACTGACAGCATTGCCATCAGTGAGCTGGATCTAACAGGTCTGGAAGAAGCCTGTGAACGAAAGGAATTCGATAAGATCAACCAAAAACAGATCGACACTCTTGAGGCTGACCTAGCCAAAGTTCAACAGCACAAGAAATTGGGGGTCCAACCCAGCAGTCGCTGGGATAGTCTGAAGGTGATGAAAGAAACCAAGAAAAGGGGAAGAACGCCTGACTGGCAGCGCACTATTGCCCTAGGACAGATTTTGGTGGATTCGGGACAATATCCCAAGCTTACTAGATTCTTCAAACCTCTTCCAAACAGTTCTCAATGAATTTAATATCCTGGAATGTACGAGGACTCAATGGTCCTGGAAATTATAGAATGATAAAGAACTTGATACAGAAGGAGAAGCCCCATTTACTCTTCCTTCAGGAAACCAAGTGTAACAGTCAAACGCTGGGCTCTATTTTATCTAGAGCTTGGCCTGGTAGCAGATCAGTGGCTGTGGATGCTGCGGGATCTTCAGGAGGCTTAGCAATAGCATGGAATCCTCAAGCCCTGCAGGTTAGCAACTTTCATGCCTCTCATAATCTCATTCAGGCTACTTTTCACCCTATTGGCACCAACATCCATGGACACTTGTCCAATGTTTATTTTCCCCAAGATCATGCCAGTAAGGTGGCACTTTTGAACACCCTTGAGCATCTCAATTCCAATCGGACTCATCCCCTCTGGATTCTGGGCGGAGATTTCAATATGATCATGCGGCTAACTGAAAAATTTGGAGGCAGAGCCCGATTGGATCAGGAAAGCGCCCATTTCAAGGACTTTATCAACAGTAACTGGCTTATGGATATCCCCTTCTACAATGGCATATTCACTTGGAGCAATCGCAGAACGGGCAGGCAACACATCGCCTCAAAGCTGGATCGTTTTCTCTTATCGGACAACGCTATCCATGCAGGCGGAGAAATCACTGGGACTATCCTCCCTATCCCAGGATCTGATCATTGGCCCATAATGCTCCAGTGGCAAAGCATAGGATTTCACCTTAAAAAGCCCTTCAGGTTCGAAGCCTTTTGGCTTACGCACCCCTCCTTCTCTGACTTGGTTCACTCGGTCTGGAAAAATTTCATTCCGCCCAAAGGATCCAAAATGTTCCAATTTCAGCAATAACTCAAATGGGTCAAGGAGCACATCAAAGATTGGAACCACAACATCTTTGGCAACATATTTGCAGAGAAGCGAAGATTGGAACAACAAATTAAGGCCGTACAACAGGAGCTTATCACCTCTGGAAGAACAGATTCTCTTGCATCCAAAGAAATCGAACTACAAAGAGAATTGGAGGACAGATACAAGCAAGAGGAAATCCTCTGGCGACAAAAATCCAGAGTTCGCTGGTTGAAGGAAGGAGAGCGAAACACCAGGTTCTTTCATAGCACAACCATACAACGAAGAATGCAAAACAGAATCTGCCACATCACCAACCAACAAGGGGAACGTATGGAGCGGCATGAGGACATGGAAAGAGAGTTGGTAAACTACTTCAAGGATCTTCAAAAGGAACAGCATGCTAATAGACAGCCAGCCATTGATCAAATCACACAGCTCATTCCCAAATTAATCACTGACGACCACAATCAAATGCTGCTTCGTCCAATCTCGCCGCAAGAGGTAGATGCTGCCATGGCTCAACTCAAGGATGGCAAAGCTCCTGGACCGGATGGCTTCATGGCCAACTTCTTCCACCACTTCTGGGATCTCATTAAAGAAGAGGTTTGGCAACTGGTGGAGGAATCAAGAACAATGCACTGGATCCTGCCTTCCCTCAACTCCACCTTTGTTGCACTGATACCAAAAGAGGAGCAACCCAGCAGGCCTGAAAAATTTAGGCCCATTGCACTTTGCAATGTTATTTACAAGGTCATTACTAAAGTCATAGCCAACAGACTCAAACCGCTTCTCCCTCTCCTAATTTCGCCTGAAAAAACAGGCTATGTTGAAGGGAGACAAATACTGGATGGCATCATTCTTACTCATGAAATCATTCATTCCCTGAAAGTCTGCAAGAAGCCAGGTATGTTGCTCAAAATTGACCTTTCAAAAGCCTTTGACAAGCTAAACTGGACTTATATCCAGCAAATTCTAAGTGCTTTTGGGTTTGATAGCATGTGGGTACGTTGGATCATGAACCTTGTTTCCTCTTCTTCCCTTTCCATTCTACTCAATGGTTCTCCTTCCCTCCCCTTTTGCCCTTCCAGGGGCATCAGACAAGGGGATCCCCTCTCACCATTTCTCTTTGTTCTTATGACTGAAGGGCTAGGTAGACTCATTCATAAAGAAGCCAATCTGGGCCATCTGCGTGGTCTTTCCCTTCATGGTGCTCCCACTTCCACCCATCAACAATTTGTTGACGATAATATGCTCTTTGGTCATCCCTCGGTCCAAGAAGATCGTTCCTTTAAAGCTGTTCTCACTCTCTTCTCTCAAGCTTCTGGGCTAACCATCAATGACTCCAAGTCTCAGATATTCTTCTTTCATACCCCCATCCCTGCTCAAGTCAACATTGCCCGTATTCTTGGCTTCTCAGTGGCCACTCTTCCTGACAAATACCTTGGAGCTCCCCTCACTGATTCTGCCATCAAGCACTCTTCCTGGAATCAGCTCCTTGAGAAACTGGAATCCCGCCTCTCCTCTTGGACCTTCCGAGCTCTCAATATGGTCAGTCGACTCACTCTGATCAAAGCTACTTTACAATCCATGCCTCTTTACCTCTTTTCTGTTCTTGCAGCCCCGAAATGGGTTCTCAAACAGATCAAAGCTCTCCAAAGATGCTTTCTCTGGGGCTCCTCTGGGCATAATCGCAAATGGGCCTTAGTGAACTGGAGCACGGTCTGCACTCCCAAAGCAGATGGTGGTCTTGGCTTAAGAGACCCCCTGCACAGCAATGCAGTCATGGCAGCTCGAGTTTGGTGGAGATGGGTCTCCAAACCTCAAACTCCTTGGGCCCAACTTTGGACAGCCAAGTATGCCAACAACAGAACTACTCCAGACCTGGTTCGATTAACTCCTATCAATTCGGGCTCCTTGATATGGAACGCTGCAAAGCAGCACTATGCACTCATCCAACATCATAGCTTTTGGGAAGTTCACAATGGTCAATCTGCGCGATTCTGGACAGACTCCTGACAACAAGAATCCACCCTGCTGGAAAAGTTTCCCCTGCTCAACCATGGAGACCTCAGAGTTGGACTAGATGGAAAAATCAATGAGTATTGGATGGATACAGACAGAAATGGGTATCGGCAATGGAAACCATCGCATCACATAATAGCTCAAGCACAGGAACCATTGCACAAGGATCTCGACCAGGAACTACAACGAAGGCAAATCAGAAGCTCTTCAGATTCTGACATTCTCAGATGGGGTCATACTACCACAGGAAAGTTCACCACCAAGGAAGCCTACTCCCTGATGCACCCTTCCCCCCTCCCTCGTGATCCCCTTTGGCAGATGATCTGGAATCCCCACACCTGGCCTAAAATATATACCTTCCTCTGGCTCTTAAGTCATAAGCGCATTCTCACCTGGGATAACCTTGTTAAACGAGGCTTTATTGGCCCCTCTCGGTGCCCCAACTGTGCTATTAATGATGAATCCATCCAACACCTTATGCTGCTCTGCCCGCTGGCCGACTCCCTTTGGAACAAATGCAGCTTTCGATGCCAGAAGCGCAAGCCCTCTAGTGACATCACTTTCCTCCTCCGCAATTGGCCAAAACGCCCTTATGACTCTACCCTTCTCAACGCCCTTTGGATGCTCCTCCCTGGTTTGATTTTTTGGACTCTTTGGAAAGAGCGCAATAGGCGCATTTTCAAAAACCAATCCACCTCCTTGGATTCTTTGTGGCTCTCCTTCATTGGCAACCTTCAGGAAACTTTAGCCCTTCATTCTTGGCAAGAAGAAGATCTCCCCAAACAGCAGAAAGAAATCCTCATCTGGCAAAATTGGAATCTCAAATTGGGGATCACTCTGAAGCCTCGAAATAAGCAGATCACAAGCACTCCTCTGAAATGGACTCCTCCCCCCCCAGGAGTGTTCAAACTAAACTTCGATGGAGCTTCCAAGGGGAATCCTGGGCAAGCTGGTTTTGGAGGTATCGTTAGAGACTCTACAGGAGAGATTCAACACCTCTTCTTTGGGTCCATAGGCTGGGACACTAATAATTCTGCAGAGCTTGAAGGCCTCTGGCAAGGCTTGAATTTAACGCTTCAGCACAATTTTCTCCCCATCATTATCGAAGGGGACTCTCAGATCCTCATCCATATTGCTAATCAGCTTCTTTGGGGAGTCGATCCTGCTAAGGTGACTCACAGTTGGCGTCTGGATGCCCGCATTGCCAAGATAAGTGAATGGCTCCACCACACCCGAGCCATTTCCTTCACCCATGTCATGAGGGAAGGCAACAAGGTAGCCGATCTCTTGGCCAATATTGGCATTGAAAGCAATAGTATGATAACTCATGGCCCCCTCACTATCATACATGATGAAGACACTCAACAGAATTGCAACATGGCTTGCATGCCTTGCCCACATGGCTTCACGCGCTCACAGCATTGGAGTTATTAATATGCCTTGGGCTGTTCACTGCAGAATTAATTGCACCTCCACTCTGTGGTATATGGCGTTGATTATGTTATTCGCTTTCACCATGGATGATGAACAGAGTGTTGGGCGACATGAGGAAATTCTGATTCCTCTCAGAAGTGCTTGTCCTCCTGGTTCAGCTACTTCTAGCTGCAAAACACAAACTGGTCGGCGCTGTAATCTTTTGGCATGCCTGGAAACTCTTCCGGGTGTTCACTTCTCCAAAGGCCCCTGCTGCAGAGCGCTCGCCTCTTCTGGCAATCCGGACTCTCTCTTTACAGGTATTTCGCCTCCTTTCAGTCTCAGTTTGAATTCTCAGATTCTTTGCCCCTCTGTTAATCGAACCTCCGATACTACTGCATTTTTGTATAACCACAATCGCCCTGGTGGCCTCATTGTCTCCTCCCCTTCTCCTAGCCCCTTCCCAAGTCGGCCTTGTTTGCGCTCCCGGCTGCTAATCATGCCCTGCCTCCGACAAAGAATGCGGGCTCGACGTGGTGTCAGTCGTGGCCTTCGCTCTGATATCCCTCCCTCGCCCCTTTCTGAACTCAGTTCCTCTTCTGACGGAGACGACCTCACTCCTCCACCACCCTCACGAGGTGGTAGACGTAGGGGCAGAGGCAGAGCATCACTTGCTGGCAGAGGACGTGGGCAAACGCGTGCCATAGGTAATATCTCTGGTCGACCTGACGCTCACCATGCGCCTCCCTGTCATTCCTCTCCCCCTGACATTCACGCTCCTCCCCGTCAGCCCCTCTCTCCTGATGACTCTGCCCCTCCATACCATCTCAACTCTCCAGGTAGCAGGTTGCGGGGGTCCACAATCCGACAGACTACCCAGAACGCAGAATTACGTTTCCATTGCACTTCTTTTGACTCCATCATTACCGCCCTTATCACTGTATCCCTTCGTGAAGAGATTCCCCTTTCTGTTCCTCCCTCCGCCCCTCCCGACCCTAGTCCCAATCCCTCTCTTCACTTAGGAGCTTGCACTGAAGCAGAGCACCAGAAAGAGAAGTCCGACAGTCTGGCAGGAAAGGAGGACGGTAGCACTGGAGATGAATATGCATGCAGAATCGAAGAAGAACCGATGTCTTCTGAGCAAGAGGGCTGATCCCCTGGGCTCGATTACTGATGGTTTTTTTGTTTTCCACTGTTCTAGATACCCACTTGTTGGGCAGGCACTGTCTCTAGTTTTTTTCTTTTTCAGTTACTATATGTCTTGTATAAGTTTCTGGCCGGTTTCCCATCTATGGGCGGTCCAATTACTCATAGTTACTGGGTCGGTTTCCCATCATGGGCGACCCAGGCTTCTCAAGGACAGTACAGCTAATCAACCCAGGCTGGCTGGCTTTCACAGCAGCAGTCTTGGTAGTTTTGTATCAGTATCTTCATAATTAATAGAATTAGTCCTATTTAGAAAAAAAAAAACATTGAATAGATGTAAGTATTAACTATAATATTGGTATAATACGTACATGCAAATATTAACTATTTTAACTATAATGAGTACATGTAAATATTTTACATTTTAAATTTTAAACCTACATTATATTCATCTAAAATATATTTCAAAATTTCTTAATAAACTGTTGGTCTTCAAATATTTCACCATAATTTCTATTCAAAATATTCACAATATTCCTTTCATGCATGTCTTCGAAACTAAAATAATTTTCTTATTTGAATGATTTAAGATTGACTACATGTAAATATTAACAAAAATAACAACATGCAAATATTAACTATTTTAACTATAATATTAACTATAATTAACTACATGTAAATATTTTAAATTTTAAATTTTAAACCTACATTATATTCATCTAAAATATATTTCAAAATTTCTTAATAAATTGTTGGTCTTCAAATATTTCACCATACTTTCTATTCAAAATATCCATAAAATATTCCTTTCATGCATGCCTTCGAAACTAAAATAATTTTCTTATTTGAATGATTTAATATTGACTACATATAAATATTAACAAAAATAACAACATGCAAATATTAACTATTTTAACTATAATATTAACTATAATTAACTATATGTAAATATTTTAAATTTTAAATTTTAATCCCATGATTTTAAACATTGAGTACATGTAAATATTAACTAAAATTTTAACTATGATAACTAAATGCAAATATTAACTATTTTATATATAATATTAACTATAATTAACTACATGTAAGTATTTTATATTTTAAATTTTTATCTGAGATTATATTTGAATTATTCAACATTCAGTACATGTAAATATTAAATAAAATATTAACTAAGATAATTACATGAAAATATTAATTATTTTAACTATAATATGAACTATAATAAACTAAATGTACATATTTTAAATTTTAATCCCGCATTCGTTAAACAGTAAACCAATCAGACAATATTCGCTATATAATAAGAATGATTGTTTCTATTCATCACATCACATCAAGTTTTCTGGTATTTGTTAGAGAAATTTTCTGGAGGTGTTGCATTGGCATTGGTAACTTCGTGGAGGCATTGCATTGGCATTGGAGGCGTTGTGTTGCTATTGGTAATTTTGTGGAGGCGTTGTGTTGGCATTGGTGACAGTAGTTTTTTGCATTTCAAAGGTTAGTTTTCCTTCTATTCTGTCCATTTAAAGACGGTTTTGGGGAAAATTTGTTTTTCTATAGTTTGTGTGTTCAAAAACTACTTTTTTAAGGTTTTTAAGTTTGAAAACAATAATTTTTTTATATTTTTTTAGTGAAGAAAATGCAAAAAAAAACTAAATTGTAAATCTTATTTTTATTGTTTTCAATTTTAAATCTTAATTTTTTTTGTTTTTGTTTTTTATTGTTTTGTTATATATTATAATTTTTAATTTTTTTAATTGTATTGTTATGTAGTTTTTCTTTTTTTGTATTATTATATAAAGGAATTTTTTTTTTTAATATTTTAATTGTGTTGTTACTCAAACAATTGTGTTTTTATTTATTTATTTATTGAATTGTTATATAATAAACTTATATTTTTGTTTTTTTTTTAATATTTATTGTATTGTATATTAAAATTGTTTTTTATTTAATTATATATTTTTTGTTTTGTTTTATTAAATAAATATAATTTTTTTTTATATTGTATAATTTTTTTTTGTTTTATTAAATAAATATAATTTTTTTAATTAATATAATTTTTTTTTTATCTTTTAATTTTTAAAACAAAAAAAAAATATTTAAATGAGCGCATTGTATGTTTTTTGAATAAAAAAAAAATTAATAATAATTTCTTTTGGCCGCTCGCGGGTCGGTGGAGGCCGGCTAGGTGACACCATGGGGGGCTGCCCAGCTGGCCTTAGGCCCCTGGCTGGGCAGAGGCCGATTCCCGGAATCGACCTCTGCCCAGCCGGGGGCCTGAGGCCAGCTAGGCAACCCCCCGTGGCACCGCCCGGCCGGCCTCCTGCGCCCTGCGAGCGGAAAATATATATATATATATATATATATATATATATAGATATGGGTTTAATAAATTTTATTTTTTTTTTAAATTTTGTTTTATTATAATGTAATTTTTTTCTTTTTATTTTTAAATTTAATTATTAAAACAACGTTTTAAAAATTTTGAATTTTTTTATTTTATTTTGTTAATGTAATATGTAAAGCGTTTTTTTTTTAAATTGAATATATTAGATATTTTTTTAATATTTTAATATTTTAATTTTAATTTTTTTTTCTTTTAAATTTAAGTATTAAAACAAGGTTATAAAAATTGTAATTTTTTAAAATTTTATTTTGTTTAATTGCTTTTATTTTATTTGTTTATTTTTATTTAATTACTATGTAATATAAAATAAAATTTTGTAATTTTAAAATATATTAAAAGATTATATAAATTTATAAATTTTTATTTAATTGCTAGGTAAGGTAAAATAATTTTTTGTTTTATTTTATTTTGTTTATTTTTATTTAATTGCTATATAATGTAAAATAAAATTTTAAAATTGTAAAATATATCAAAATATTATAAGTTTTTAATTAAAATTTTAATTTTAACATATATGTTTTATTTTTATTCAATATATTTAAAATTTTAAAATATTATTTATCTAGTGTAAATTTAATAAAAAAACATAATTAAAATTAAAACAAAAAATTAACATTATTTTGTTTTTTTAATAAAATCATTACCTTAAAAAAATAAATCTTAATTTTAACATTGGTTATAAATAGTTAGTAATTTTTTTGTTTTTTTTTTAATATTAAACAAAAACTGAAGTTTGAAAATAATAGTTTATTTTTTTTTAAATTGTTTTATACAATTTAAAACACATTTTTAATTTTTTTATAAAATGTATTCAAAACATATTATATAGATATATATACATATGATTTATAATATTTTGTTTTTAAATGAAAATTTTCTATAGTTAATTTTACTGCTTTAATTTCAATTTATTTAGTTTTAGAAATAATTTTTTTTTTTAAATTTATTTTATCGGCATTATTTTCTCATTAACTAATATATATATATATATATATATATATCAGGAAAATGGTATCAAAAAATATTTCTATGAATGTTGCTGCATCTAGGGTAGCAACTCCCAAATCTAAAGTTGCAGCTCTATGCACTATGGATACAACTCCCAAATCCAAAGTTGTAGTTGGAAGAAGTATGGACACTGTTGGACGCAATAAGGACATTGTTGCACACACTAATAAAATTCAAGCAAGTGGGGCACCAGGTTCATTAAAGCTTATTTATGATTGGAAGAATGTCGAGGAAATAGATAAAACTGATTTCTCATGGTATCTTGAAGACAGTGAAACGGAGGCTGATATACACATCTATCTGCTTTGTGTTTTGATTCACTTAAATGAGGCATATGATGTGATGGGTAGAGTACGAGACATATGTATGGTCCCAAATACAAACACTATTTATGTTGCAAGGAAGGCTAATAAACGTGAGAAGGTTAGATATCGTCTATCAATCGTCAAGTATGACACAGATGAAATATCTTCAAAATTTTATGAACAAATCTCAAGCAACATTGCAAATAACATTGTAAGTATGCTTATTTTTATTTCCACTATGCATTATTGTAAGGATAATTCAATTTTTTATAAATTATTGGTCATTGACATGTTTTATTTTGTTTCATAGGATTTTGTTTCGAGTCTTTCAAACATGTTTGAAGGTATTTATATGTTGGAGCCAAATGTTATGAATGTGATCAACACTTTCCACACAAACAAAGGAGAGGAAAGGAGATTGAAGCAAAGATCAATAGCTCGTGACACTACAATAGTACAGAGAGGGGATCCACCAAGAGTCACGATGGTGGGTCAATCTAGTAAACTTAAACATGTTTCTTTTGAAGATATCGAACATGAAACAAAAAAATATGATAGAATTAGTGAGGAGGAGATTAAAATTGTTGTGCAAAAGAAGAAAACAAATTAGACACCAAAAGAAAAATCGCCAAAGATGTCTCTCTTTTACCTCATGATGGAGAGCTTGTTTATAAAAGAACTCATATGTTATCCAATAAGACTAGGAAATCAAATATTGGTGAACCTGTAAAGGTCGTGAGCAGTAGTGAAGAACAAACTGAAAGCTCTCACAGAAGTAGAGAAATCATAACACTAGGTGCTGAGTTAGAGGATGGCATTATTAAAACAAAACAAAATGCTATTTGATATTAGTTGAGGAAGAATAAATTAATTCTTGGTGGCCAAACATTTGAGCTTAATGTTAACTAATTTTATAGCCCAGGTGAAGGACAATCTCAATATCAAATTAGAAAGGCCCATCACCTACATGTACATAATCTGAAAACATTGTTCAGGTTCAATCCATATACGCATGTGGTTGATTATGTGGTTCTTGTCGATCCATGTCAGGTTCCCAAAAAACAAGCATTTGACAAGACAAAATGTTTTGATTTAAATATTATGTAATTGGAGGGAACCATTCGGTAGATGTTAAGAGACAATTGATTGTGGAATATCCCAATAACTATATTTTTCAAACAGTGAAATGCATCATTTACGCTGGCTTAACAGAAATAGAATCAAAGTTATTGGCATGAGATCATAATGCAGATAATAAGTACATAATGAAAATGACTTTCATGCAAAGGGTCAGATTTATTCATAATGAATTCATAGAAAAATGTGATGGGGATAAGACACAAGTTAGTGTAACATTTAGAAGGAATGTTTAATGGAAACAGGTTATCAAATTGATGAAAAAAAAGAAAAAGATGGAAAATTGAATACAAATTTATTCAGAGGCATGGATAACATTTTTCAGTTGGAATTTAGAACTGGGGAGATATGGGATTTGATTGATGATATTTTTGATCGGTGGGAGAATATTTCCATAAAAAATCAGAAGGTTAAAAAGAGTAAACCCATAATATGTACCAGCAGTAAGACGAACCCTGAAATGAAGCAGCTTCCAAAGGATATGACTATCACACCTTGGAGAACAATGCAAGGTGTGAAGGATGATAAACTAGTCAAATTAGTACTAGCCCGTGTGAAGTCGGGTGAATTATCAATGGAAGAAATGTGTGCAGAATTTCAAAAGTAATTTTCTTGAATTATTTCTTATTTTTCTTTCATTATAATTTTCTTTTAAATAAAACATAATGATGTTGGTGTAATTTGTTATACATGTCACTATAGTAGCAGTTTTAACTCGATTTATTCAGTCAGAAATGTTTTATGAAAATATAAGAACACATGGTTAAAATGTTGAATGAAGACAGTTGGGATGATGTTGTACGCAACTACCCAGAAGCAAGTTCTACATCAATACTAAAATATTTTTATATGGCATTCTATAAGGTATGTTTATTTATACATTCATTTTATTCATATTTAAACTATTTTTATTTTATTACTTATATATATATATATATATATATAAAGATGTCGAAGAAGGATGCAAATGGAGTACCAGATACTTTCAAAAGATTTATGGAAAAAATTAAGGTGGAAAACATGAGAAAGAAGGGTCTTATGAATGTTGAACTTGATCCTACTTTTAATCATTACATTTGGAATGGGCTCGATAGTATCCAATATAAAATAATACAAGGTGACTGTGAAGACATTGCATCACTAATACCTAAAATGGAATATGGCCTAGTTATTGTAGATATTCCTCATGGTTTCAATTTCCCAGACATTGAATATGATAGAGAACCATATACTTATGAAGCTTTTAGTAAAGTGGTTACGGGTTTTCAAGAAGTGACAACATCACCACTTTGTCGATTTGTGACATTTCATTCAGACACACAGTTTCCAATGTTATTAACAAGCTTCAAGAGTAAAGAAAACTCAACGATGCAACTTACATGGTAAGAATTTGAAATTGTATGTTTGATTACTCCTAATTTTTTTTATTCATGTAAAATTTAATTGAAGTTTTACTACATTATGTTACAGGAGTATGTCAAATATTGTTTCTTTCGAAGATTAGCCTATTATAAATGATTGTGAGTTCATCCATGTTGAATGTTGGACAAAAGATGATAGCTATAAGCATATTCTTATGAATCAAGTAGATGGGAAGAATCATATTCAAGTATTGGTTCATGATGCAGTTGTAAGAAAAATAACATATGAGGATAAATATGCAAAAGGAGATATAGTTAAAATTTATCAAAAACCACAAGAATTGATTAACTATCTTATAGATATATGTTAAAATGAAGGAGAATGGGTTTTGGATTTATTCTCAGGTTCAGGTAAGTTTTATTATACAAATTTAAATTTAAATATTTTATTTTTTACTTTTTATGTCTTCATAGTAATTTTCTTACTTATTTCTTATGTGCTTGATGATTAGGTACAACACTAGCATGTTTCCTAATAAAAGGAAGAAATTTCATTGTCATTGAGAAAGACCCAGTTCAATGCAAATTTATTCAACAAAGAATTAATGCTCTTGAATTCCTTCCAGATGTGAAGCAAGAAGTTGGTTTGAGGAAAGGATATTTTAATGAATCAAGTGTGGAAAAAAAAGAAAATAAACCTCACAGTCTGGTACCCCTAAATACCAAATTCTCATGATGAATTCTAAAGAGGTCAATATTGTTGATGTCAATGTTCAGACCTAATCATGCCAATATGACAAGCCACCTACTACGTCTAAAACTGAGTCCCAAACGAAAGTCTCCATAGAGTCCATTTCAACACCCAATGCTCCCTTACATATTCCTCAGTCTCGAATAGAGGTCATTCACAAGATCCCCAAAGGGCCATTACACCGAAATGTTGCTTCTTCCAAAGTTGCCCACACCTAAAACATACTAAATGGCTTGGCACACTCTCCTATTGCCATGTCAATGCTCGAAGTCCTCCAATCATGCCCATCTCAACGAAAATTTCTCCTATATTATTTGGGTGTTGTGTATCCTTTATATGATCATTTTATCGTCTTCGATGTTGAAAAATCTAAACATCCCCCCTTACCTTCATTTGTCTCCTTCCAAATGCCTGTCAGGATTCATAATGCCAATGTCTCGCGATGTATCATTAATGAGGGCACATCTACCTGTGTGATGTACGACTATATTTGGCTTGGATAACCCGACTTATCCCCATCCACCATCACTTTGTGTGCTTGGGACGGTCACCCTTATCAACCCCTTGGCATGTTCCGTAATTTTCCTGTCACTCTTGCGGGCAAGACTATTTGTGTTGACATTGAAGTCATTGATGCCCCCTTGGATTAAAATATCCTCTTGGGTCGTAGTTATACCTATGCAATGTCTACTGTCGTATTTGCAGTTCACCGTAAGATGTGCTTTCCTCACAATGGAAATATCGTCAGCATCGATCAGTTGACATATTATGAAGCGAAGTCTCTGACCTCCCCCAAGTCTATCATATCCTTGGTGGCTGATAAAAAATCAGTGGGCCCTATCACAAGTGTTTCACCAATAGTCTATAAAGATTCCACCTGACTTGGTGCATTCCTTGATCACCCCCCTCTTAACACTAACCCAAGCTCATCGAATTTTTGCATGATGCAATCGTCTCAGGCTAGCAACAAGCTGCCCAGTTCGACCAACCAACAGCCAATGCCTCTGCAACCTGCTGGTGGTCACTCGACAGAGCCTTCAGGACCTTCTCCTCAAGAACCTTCTCCTTCTAGTGGTGCCTCTTCCACCCCTTTTCAACCAGGAATGGTTCCCCCTAGCCTTAATTATTTGGGAGCCATTCCGCCAGGCCATTACCCTTCTGGTCAAATACTGTTTCTTGCTCCTCCCTCTGGAGCCTTTTAGGTGCCTGTTATGGCTATGTTGAGCCTTCTCAATTCGACCTTAGGGATCCCAGTATAGTACATCGACCCACCAGCCAACACTTCACCTCGTTAGCTCAAACCTTATACCGCTTTGACTTGAGTCCAACCAATCACTATGACCCCTCCCTTTGCTTCTGTGCCTTAGCCACCTCAGTAGGAATCTACTCCTGTTGTGAAAGCATCTAGCGAAGAGGGCAAAGCCAAAAAGAACCTAAGGATAAGGCCCCTCAAACAACTCCCACTCCCTCGAAGCCTCCAAAGTAGTCACCTCCGTGCGCTTTGTGTGATGTTTTTGGGCATGCCATCCATAATTGTTTTGAGCTTCCTCGTCTCAATCCTGTGGTCAACTAGACGTTTCCTGAATCCGATAACCCAGAGGTCCATTTTACCCTACCCGATCCATCTAGGAAACTCAAATCATTGCGCACGAACCACCCTTGTGATTTATGTGATATTTATGGCCACTATTCTCATCATTTTCCCTTTCTCAATGATTTTCGTGACACCCTTGAGATTGTTTTCCAAATAGAGGCCTCTCGTAGTGGATGTTGTACTCCTCTACTTATGAGTTCTGCTTCAACAGAACTGGAGGATATCTTTATACCCATTGTGATACCTTCCCACAATGTCAAGATGATGGAACCTTCAGCCACTATCCTCTATCTATCATCATTTATGTGTTCCATGGTGGAAGACCCCTCTAGGGCATCCCCTTGTGTTTTCATTGAATCTCCTTCGACGATCACCCTGGGCTCATCATCGACATATCTTCTTCTACCCTTTGTAGCGATGCGTATGTGAACCATATCTCTCATGATGATGCATCAGGTAGCCTTGCCGCGTCATGTGGTCTTTCTTCTGCCAGTCCTCCCATCTTTCTTTCTGATGAAGACATTATGGAAACGATGACCACCCCTAAAGCGAGTGTGAGTGGGTTGGAAGAAGGAGGCAATTCATACAAAGCCATGGTTGCTACAGTGTCTGATTGGACAACTATCGTAGCAAAGTCGAGAATCATAATGCCTGAAACATAAAACATAATTTCCATTTGGGACGAAGAAATTCCATATAGGAATTTTGTATGTCAATGGTTATCATTTGTTCAAATGTAATACCTTGCCTTGCATATTACAATATTTTTGTTTTTTTATTTGAAAAATAAAGGTAAATAAAGTGAGGGAATACATGCTTTACCCCCACATTCAACCCACCGATGGAGCGAGCTATGAACCCATGGAAAATCAATGGTGCTGTCCTGTTTTTTCCTATTTTCCTATTTCATATTATTATTAGTTTTGCATTTTTATATGATAGTTTCAAGTTTTGTTTCACGCATATAGATTTGATATTTATTTCCCCTGATTCTATGTTTTTCTTAGAATAAGGATTTTTCATTCCCTGGCTTAGAATTAAACTTTGTAGTTTTTTTTGCTGGTATGTCATGTACTTGACATCATTGTTTTTAAAGTATTTTTGTTTCATTCTAAAATAATGTCTAGATGGCTATTGTCCATATTCGTATATATGTATATATGAGTTTGATGAATTTTACTTCGTATTGTGCGCTGGGAAAATGTGGTTTTTTAACATGGTAATCCCTAATACAATAATCTCATATTATATGTTTTAAGAAAATTTCTACTAGCATTTTAATTTATTTTCAATTTTTGTATTTTAATTTATCTTTCTAAATTTAATAATAAATTTTGAAAATCATATGCCATAATTAAATATAAAATATAGCTATTTGATTTATTTATATTTATTGATTTTTTATTTTATTTATCTTCAATTTTTTTTAAACAATTTATTTATTTTTAAATCAAATCATTTTGATTGATAACAATCATTTCTAAACTTATTGATTTGTGTTAAAAATTCTTGAACATCATATCCCACTAAATTTTGATTTCAAATTAGATTTTTTATTGTGATTAGACTTAGTTTTCTATTTTCTATTTAATAGATTATTTATTTTCATCCTTTACAAAATGGCATATTAGTATAATATATTTATTTACCTTCCACGTAGTGAAATTTTCATCCCTAGTTATAGTAAGTAATTTTGTGATTTTAAGTCACATGGTGATGGTGATGAAGAAAGGATGATCACCATTCCTCCAAATATATTAGTTTTTTTTTTTAAATTTCAAATCACAACATTCCAATTTCCAACAACAATTTCCAAAAATTCCCAACTAAATCTATACAATTATGCAACGTGTTTGATGTGGTTCTTTGAGGTGTTTTTTTTTTTCCTCAATTTATCGTTGTATTTTGTCATACCTTTTCATAAATAGGCCTTAAGAGATGAAATTCAATCATGTACAATAAAAAAATAAGTATTTCAAATATTTAATAGTGTTATATAATTTGAGATCTCATTCAATTTCATATTTATACAAATTTTAATTTAAACAATTGAACTTCTATTTCATTTATCATTACTTTCAACTAATTATGATATCTCTTAAATAATTTTTTTTTTTTTTAATTTCATTTTATTAAATCACTTTTATTAAAAAAACATTTTTTATAAAACATTTATTTTTTCATTTTATAAAATGAACTAGATAGATGGTTGGATACACTAGGTGGAGCGACATACAGGTTCAACGGATGGAGCTTCGTTGAAAATAGAAAACATTTGGATATCGGTTTAGACACTGCTTTGACGTTTTCCAAACACTGCTTGTTCGGTATTGTTGGGTTTTATTACCCTTTGAGGCGTTCTTCTAGGAAAACCACTCCCCTTAATGCCACTGTATCTAACTGTGAGTCGTAGACCTTGTATGTTAGACGATAGAATTCACGTGTGCCATCGGATTGATACATCCGAGAAAAGAACGCATTGCCAAGAAAACCCGTAAACGACACAAATGTTAATGGTAATCTTTAAAATTGGATTGCATTCACCTGAGCACTTCTGTGAAGGTGCAAGAGCGCCCATCAGCAAAAACCTCAGAAGCACCTAGATTCGAGAACCTGCTTCTCCTGATAAGATGTTTTACATCTTCACTCAGGTTCCTTGGAGATTGGAAACGATTGGCAAAGTCCTCGAACTTCATTTACATTTGATTTTTCGTTGATGGATAGAAGCCATGCCCCTTAGGCGGTAAGCCTCCTAATCAGTGGAAGGAAATGATGTATAAGCCAAGAAGCAAAAAAAATTGAAATCCTACAACTCCATGGGAAGAGGAATGAAGGTGAGTCTGGTTGTGAATGTGCCTGTCTGCGTTGGTCATGCGAAAGGGAGTTGGAATAGCGGTGTTGGCCTCTTTGGTTTGGTGAAAACCATGACCTGAAGATGAATTTGTATATGCTACGACATTCAATCCCTGACACCCTGACAATCCACTGCATCAAATCTGTAAATGTGCACTGCATCAAATCTCGAAATGTGATTTCTATTAAAAATCATGACAATGGTTGTCACTGCATCAGATCTCGAAATGTACTTTAATGGCAGTGGGTTGTCACTGTATCAAATATCTAAATGTGCTTTAATGGCAGTGGGTTGATTCCATTGGAGTTCAATCAGAATTCCCCACAATCGGTGAATAAAATTCAGTTTGGGTATTGATTTTCTCCTCGATCAATATAATTATAGTTAGTCAAATTGACCAACTACCTAACTCCTAGTGACTAATGGAAAAACCATGTCCAGTGCTTCGGTTACATAATATAAATGATTATTTGTTTCAGCCAGCAAACCCTTTTTTAGTGGTTAATTGTTTTATGGAATAATAAATAGGTAAATTCAAAAATTTTAGGTTTTTGTTATTTTGATTTGTCATTTTTTAAAGTAATTTAAATTTATTTTTTTAAATAATATCAATTTTTTTTAGTTTTAATTTTATTTATGAATTTTATGATATGAACATGAGATTTATAGTGAAATTGTTGGACAGTTCCCAAAACACCATGAATGGAAAGGATATGTAATCTTTCTGAGAATATGAACATCGAGGATGAAAATCACTTCCTATTAGAGTGCCCTGGGTACAACCACATTAGAGCTCAATTACATAATCTCTGTTGCAATAGTGACCTTCCTTAAAATTATAGTGAGCTCCGGATGCTTCTCTCCAAGCTTTTTTAGCATAGGAATAAAATCTTAAATCAAATTAAATAACTTTTTTCTTTAGGTCCGATAGACCAAAGGTCTTGGATCTCAATGGACGTTAACCACCACCACCATCATCAATAATATATAATCAAGATAATTTAAGAAATTATATATTTTTTTATATTTAGTAATATATTTGATTTTAAGACTTATTAAATTGTTATTTTATTTAAATTATATTGAAAAATTTAAATAAGTTTTATAGTCAAAATGGGCTTGATTAAAATAAATATAATTTTATGGTTAAAATTGGTTTAATTAAAAATATATGTAACTTTCTTACAATCTTATTGGATTTAGAGAAAATTTTCTTTCATGATATTGTAAGTATTTTTTTATCATTTTATTCATGAATATCATTTAATTTCAAATATGGTATTAATTTCTAAATTTATTAAGATGATTTAGTTTTAAATGGTATATTTCTTGGAGTTAATGGATAAGTTTTTAAAAAATAAATTATTTAAATAATAACAAATTTTTAAATAGTTTATTAAATAATTAAAAATATAATAATAAATTATTAAATTATTATATATTTTTTAAATTAATTAAAAAATAACAAATAAAATCAAATGAGTTGTTTTTTGGGGTGTAGTTTAACTTTTATATGTTTTTATTTTTTTAAAGTGACACGTTTTATTAATTTTATTAGTAAGAATTTGTTATTATCATAGATTTGAGTTATTAAATGTATATAATAAAAATGTTCTAGAGATATTTGAAAAATTGAATCTATTTATGCATTAAAAAAAAATTTAAATATCATTTAATTTTAAATATGGTATTGATGGTATTCTTTACTATATTTGCTATGATCATTTCATTTGAAATGTTATATTTTCAGAATTAATGAATAAGCTTTCAAAAATAAATTATTAAATAACTACAAATTATTAAATAAATGTAATTTTTTTAAATGAATATTAAATTATTTTAAAAAATAATTTTTTTATTAGTTGTTATTAAATTTTTTTAATATTTTTTATTTTAAAATATATATTTTTTATTAAGTTATTATAAATTGGAATTATGAAAACTCCATAAAGAGTTTTGTAATTATTTTTAAAAGATTGAATCTATTTATACATTTAAAAAATAATGAAAAATAATATTTTCATTTAACAAAATAACAAAATATTAAAATAATTACACTGCCTCATTTTATATTTAGCAATTGTACCACATGTTGCAAGGGAAAAGCATTAAGGAATAGCATAGATGAAGACTAATATGATATAGAAAAAAAGACATAACAAAATATTAAAATAATTAGACTACCTCATTTCATTTTTAGCAATTGCACCATGTGTTGCAAAGGAAAAGCATTAAGGAAGAGCATAGATGAAGACTAATATGATATATTATGTGATGTAAATGTAAATGTAGCCAAGTTTGAGTGAAAGAGAAATTGTTCATGTTGAAAGTGTCTGTATGATAATACGATATTTAAGAAAAAAGTGTCTCAAAAGTATGAGAGTACAATATTTAAGGTCTACAACAGAAAAAAAAAAAAAATGTTGCAACATATGAAAATTAATTTGAAAGAAAATTACTCTTGAAAGTGTCTCAAAACTACGTTAATACAATATTTAAGGTCCATAACAACAACCAAACATACTAACAAGTCAACATTAATTTGAGAAAAAACATTATGGCTTAATTATTTTCACTCGAAAATGGAATATATGCTTCAATATTAGGTAAAGTGGAGACATGAGATATCTCTTCATATCTTTATTTACAAAGTGGAGATATTATCATAATCCCATGATACTAGTCAATCTCATTGTCAGGTGACTAGGCATTATATTATGTTATACGGTGGATGCTTTTGTGGTGTAAGGCCCACGAGAAATGAATATAAATATACTGGTTAAATTCCCAACATATTTGTAGCAGGGAATATTTCCTTGGAATATCTCCCGTTGTTGTCCCATGCTTTAGTAAAGATATGTTGGACTATCAAAGGCTTTCCCAGTACTATTTTGTGCTTTATTCTTGTCCTGACTAAAAATTGGCGGTGTTTTTCCATGAAATATAAAGGAATTCCATCATCTATAAATTTGTTTAAATTTGATACAGTTTTATAGTGCTGATGAAAACAATCTATACAATTTTCACGTGCTTGTTGGTAGTCTCCTTCAAATTATATGGGGTCATTAGTAGTATTGTTGATACCGAACCATGTCCACCATTATTTTAGCTAGGTTGGTCAATGTAGAAGTTGGGTGATGAACATTGATCCAAATTTTAGGAGTGTATAATAGGTTTCATCTGGTCTATCTTTGAATAGTAGGTTCCACCATAATTTCTTGCATCCAAAAAAATTATAAACATAATTAGGAAAGACAATCTAGATTATGTTGTGGCCATAGTTGTCTATGATGAAATGTTGGATATCTGGTTCTATTTATCACAAAATATTTGTGATAATATTAAATCTGCGGTTTTTTTCAGTCGATATTGTGTTCAGGCCCCTGAAATATAGATTTATGGCTTCCTCTGCTAGGTTTACCATATGTTTGGAATGGTTAAAAACCATGTCATGGATCCATTTGCTATACTTCGAATAATTCGTTCATTCTTGAACTAGATGCTATAAATCTCCATGAGGTTGGAGATTTGCGTCAAAGACTCATGTGTTTCTCAGCTGCCAAGTTGTTTTCCAGGAATATATATATATGCTTTCCATTTCATGGAGTCTGGAATTTCCTGAAAAGTTTCATGATTATGCATAACATACCACTCCGTGACTATGAATGTTAGATGAGTTTTTTCTTGGAGGGTTTCTCTCCTGAGAACATAAGGAATGTTGTTATCGATTCCCTTAATATGTTCTATGTAAAAACCAAATTTTGAAAGTAATTCCTTCCATATGGAAAATTTTGATTCTCCTGGATTTTTAATATCTTTGGATAATACTTTTTTCACAACAAAAGCATCAGTTCTTAAAAGAAACTTCCTATTGACCAGATGTATGTCAAACTTGTCTATGTAATTCCAAGATCCCTTTACCTCTTTTTCAATAGTGGAATAGTCCTTCTCAGTAGGATTCCATACACCCAAAGAAGATCTATGATTTTTCCTTCTCCAACTTTAATTTGTTTGAGGACATCACCCCGACCAAGATCATTGGCATCTGATTCAACAATTTTCAACAAGTTTTCATCAGAAACATATAATATAGATATAACGCTGACCTTCTCTTTGATTTTTCTTACATTATTTGTATGGTCTTCAGTTCACGGTCTTGGAATTATCTGTAGTCTCTAATTTAAGATTTTTCTATCATGAGCATAATTTTTGTAGAAATTATAGAGATAGTTCAGGCATCCCATAAACCTTTGTAACTATGTTTTGTCTTTTATTTCATGTGGGAATTTATAAAAAAAAAATCAATTGCATGTTGTTGCAAAGAGATTTTTCTATTTTCTATCACGTGGCCAAGGAATTTGTTCTTTTCTGAAATATTTCCATCTTTTTCTTGCTGAGGATTAGTTCGCTATTTCTAAATATTTTCTTGAATATATACACATGTTTGAATTTCTCTTGTATTTTTCTAGAAAAAATTAACACATCATCAATATAAACAATCAACCAATAACAATAAGGCTTGAATACTTGATCCATTACTTTCTGAAATTTTGAGGGAGCGTGGTTGAGGCCAAAGGGCATTAGTTTCCACTCAAAATGTCCTGAAGGTACGTTGAAAGTAATTTTAAATCTATTTTCTTCATGGATAGATAATTTCTGAAAACCAGACTTCATGTCAAATTTGGAGAATATTTTAGCACCTACTATTCTGGTTATCATATTCCCCTTTTGAGGAATAGGATAAGTATGATCTGCTAATACATTATTGGGTGGTCTGTAGTTTATCGCAAGTCTTGGTACTCCCCTTACTTGTTCAAAGTGTTTATTTACATTGTTACACCAATTTTTGGTCATCAATTAGATGGATCGAAGTACACCATGTAAGACAAATTTTACCATAGTAAAATTGCTTTCACTATAAGAAATAATTTAATAAACCATATTTTATTAAGTTATTTTGGGTTCAAACAGGAAAACCCATGAGGAATATTAAAATAAATCATTATTTATTTGATTTTACTCTAGGAATAATTAATTAAACCATTGTTTAAATAATATTCCTGGTCATATTTAACCCAATTATGAGAAATAATTAGATAAATAATTGTTTATCTTATTTTTCTCTAGGAATATTTATTTAAATCATTATTTAGTTATTATTCGTTATTACATTTGACCAAATCACCAAGGAATAATTGAACAAATCATTATTTGTTAAATTATTCCTTAACCCCATTCTTGAAATGATAAATAAATCATTTATTTCTTTATTATTTCTAAATAAAGGTATTTAACCAATTTAAATTCCTTTTCTGTGCAACATGATATAATAAAATATTCCAAGCAGTTAGACCTAGATCTTGGTTAATGATCTGAAAGTGCAACTTCTTAGATTTGTTCCAGAGATTGACTGTATGGGAATTTACTGGATATGTCACCTTTGATAAAAGGATGAGATCTAGAGGTTACCTAGCCCTTTATAGTCTCTGTATTTAGAACTTGTAGAAGTTAACACTAATGATTTGAAAATGAAACTACTTGTATTTGCTGTTCAAGGTATTCATTTCCATAAAATAGGTGTTCAAAGAGTTTAGAGAGTCTTGCAAGTGAAACAAAGTGTTTTTTGGTAAACTTCTGAGTCTTATGTGTGAAGGAGTGTTACTTATTTTTACTGTTTAACATATTAAATCTGAAAAACATAGCAAGATAAAATCACATAATATAACACAGCAGCTGATGAGGTATTTCACCCCTCCTTAGCTACATCTATTGGGTCCAAGGTCCCCAAATGGGCATGTCCTTGCTCTTATTAGATGCTCAAATTGGTTATAAAGTGATAAGAAAGCCTAAACGGGAAAAATAAGCTATGGAAATGAGTTCAGAACACAGAAAACAATAAATATTTTCTTTTTTTTCACCTCCAAATGATTAACCATAGCCCAATACAGCTCCAACACTCCCTAGGTCCTAATGGATCTTCAAGCTTCTCTGTTGAAAAAGTATCTGAAGATCAGCTCTGTTGACTCCGAAACCTGTTCCATTTGCTTTGAAATGCTCAAAATACCTGAAATCAAAAAATATTTCACTCCAAAAGGTTTTGTCTAGTGAAAGTTATGCCAAACTGAAGTTTTGTCCTGTTTGGCCTAAAAACCCTCCACCAAACTTGGGAGGACTACAGATAACTCCACCAAAAAGGTGGACAGCCTGATCTGTGGAACCACGTGTTCAAAATGGTGGAGCATTAACTTTAACTGGTAGTGGGAGGGTATGTTCACATGTAGTTGTTTCAGAATTAACTGTAAGCGGTTAAGTTTTAAGCCTCCGCCCATGGTCATGGGTCAGAGGTCCCGTGATGGATGGGCTAGCACCCGAGTGCTTAGCCATAACTCCACCCAACTGTTCTGGGTCCTTCGTGCACTACTGACACGCGTGCATTACTAACCCGCATGCACTGTCGACCCGCAGGTAGACACCACCCGGCTCATTCACCACTCAACACGGCGTTCACAACCAACCGTTCAACTGCTGACTTGTGCCACGTTCACTGCTCAACCTGAACTGTGTTCACACTTCGACCTGCATTCACATTCATGCCTGACCCGTGGGTAGGCACCGCCCACGGGTGACCCGTGCCCACCGGGGCGGGTCGGGTCGGGTCGGCCCAATGACCCAAAAATTTTTAACTTCAAAATTTTCAACCAAATTGAACCATTAGGCCTGGGGCCACGTGGAAGCCTCCAGGCAGGACACATGGCACCCACTGATAGGCCATCCATTTTTTTAATAAAAAATGAAAATTTTCCAAAGAAAATAATTTTCTGAATGTGCCATTTTTTCCTTCCAAAGTGTTGTTTTGAAGGTTACCAGGAAAATTAAAACTTGAATATATTCCTCATCCAACATCAGATTTGAGTGTCGTTCACAGCGTTAGGATCATAATGACGAACACTATCCATTCGATCAATTTATTACCAGTTCTAAGAAGTTCCAAATTTGAGCATTTTTTCACTTAGGACATGATCACTTAATCACACCTCCCCATTGGGAAGCTTTTGGACCCCAAAAGCCTTCAATTACCTGTTAAGAAGATGAGGGTACAGGTCCCTCACCTTTTCCACCTCAATCCACTTTGCCTTACTCGGTTTGTTGCCTTTAAGACCAACCTGAACATAATCAACATTTACCCTCCTTGAAGTGCATGTCCTTCTGTCAAGGATAGCATCCTCTTTCAATTCATCCAAAAATTTTGGCGAGAAATCCTCGATGGATGGTAGTTGAATGGCACTTTCAATATCAGTAATTAAAGGAGGTTCATACAAACGTAAATTTTCCACATTCACAACAGAATACATTTGCATGTATGAAGGCAAATCTAATTGAAAAACATTATTTCCAACTTTCTTAAGGATATTGAATGGACCATAACGAATAGACTTCAACTTTTTACCTTCTCCTTACATTCTTTCCTTACTAATATGCCACCATATCTCATCCCCTTCTTGAAACTTATGATCAATTCTGTGCTTATCATGCCTCTCCTTGTACTTGCCTTGACTTTTCTCAAGCTGTTCTTGAACTTGCTGATGTATGAGTTGAATTATTTCAATGAACATGCGAGCTTTGTCAACGTCACTATGACCATCAATGGCCACATCCTTCTCAAGGGTAAAATCTAAAGGTGACTTAGGAAAATACCCAAAACAAGCTTCAAAAGGTGAAGTATTTGTAGAAGAGTGCTTGGCCCAGTTTTAAGCATGCTGAATGTAATACAAATGCTCATCCCAAAGCTTGGGATGCTTGCTACAATAACCTCTCAAAAGATGTACAATGGTTTTGTTCACTACCTCTGTTTGGACACCAGTTTGTGGATGGAAAGCAATACTCTTCTTCAACTTGGTGTTCATCATCTTCCATAAATTGGACCAAAAATTCCCCACAAATCTGGAATCCCTGTCACTAACAATAGAAGTAGGAAAGCCATAATGAACCCATACATGTTGAAAATATAAATCAGCATTTTGTTCAGCAGTTATAGATTTCTTACATGGCATAAGAATACACATCTTGCTGGAACAATCAACTACTACATAAATATAATCATGTTGCTTTCTAGATAATGGTAGCCCTCCAAAAAAATCCATAGAAACACTTTCCCATGGTCTAGAAGGTACTGTAAATGGCGCATATAAACCAAGCTTCCTATTGCTAGGCTTTCTTGTAGCACATAATGAACAACCTCTAATGAAACGTGAAACACTATCTACCATGCGAGGCCAATAACAATACCTCTGTAAATGTGCCACCGTTTTTCTTACCTCGAAATTTCCATCTATGAGAGAAGAATGAGCCTCTCTCATCACGCTTAATATCTCCCCCTGTGGTATACATCACTTGCCCATATGAAACAGAAAAGTATTATGCAAATGATAATCATTCTCCTCAACATGATTCCCTTCACTCAAGTTAGCATACACATCCTTAAAATCAACATCTGATGCATACTGTTCTATGTAGCTCTCATGCACAATAGAATCATTCTTAAGCAAAGTACTAGCACTAATAATAGGCCTTGAAAGCATATCAGCAACCTTGTTGTAAATACCTTTCTTGTACCTTATTACCAAGTGAAATTGTTGTAGGAAGCCCATCCATCTAAAATTTTGTGACTGCTGCAATTTACTTTGTGATTGCAAGTATTATAAAGGCTGATGGTCGGTATGAACAATTGCTTCTTTTCCCATCAAATAGTGTTTCAATTTTTTGACACTTTGTACCAATGCATAAAACTCTTTATCATATGTAGGATAATTCAAAACATCACCATTAAATGTCTTAGAATGAAATGCAATAAGATTACCATGCTGTAAGAGAATTGTACCCATGGCGTAATCGCTTGCATCTGTTTGAATCTCGAATGGTTGTCTCAAGTCCAGTAATGCAATAACTGGAGCTGAACTTATCTTCTCTTTCAAAGACTCAAAAGCTTTCTGTTGCTTTCCTCTCCGTTGGAAAGCACGCTTCACACTAGTCACTACATGCATAGGAGCTGCTATGGCAGAGAAGTTAGAAATAAACTTCCTCCAATATTGAGCTGCACCTAAAAAACTTCTTACCTCTGTAATGAATTTGGGAGTAGACCAATTCACAATGGCTTCTACTTTGGAAGGATCAATTCTCAAAGCGCCTCCTCCTACTATGTGTCCCAAATAAACCAAAGAAGTCTTTCGAAATTCACACTTTGACATTTTAAGAAATAACTAATTTTTCTTCAAAACATCAAGTACTTTCTTAACATGCATGACATGCTCTTCTCTAGTCTTGCTGAAAATTAAGATGTCATCTAAGTAGACAATAATGAAATAATCATGAAAAGGATGTAAGACATCATCCATTACCCGCATGAAAGTTGCAGGTGCATTGCATAAACCAAATGGCATAACAAGCCACTCAAAGAGTCCCTGTTTGGTTTTAAATGTTGTCTTCCAAATGTCACTTTTTGCAATTATAACTTGTTGATAACCACTACGTAAGTCCAAATTAGTGAAATATTTAGCATTTTTAAACTGATCCAACAAATCATTTATCCTTGGAAATGGGTAATGATTCTTTACTATTATTTTGTTCAATGCCCTGAAGTCCACACACATGTGCCAAATTCCATCTTTCTTTGGAATCAACACTATTGCTGACCCACCTGGAGAAATTCTTGGTCTTATGAATCTTTTTTCCAACAAGTCTTTAATTTTCCTCTTGATTTCAGCATTCTCCATGATATACAAGTGGTACATGCCAATGTTAGAAAGAGGAAAATCTTGATGTAAATGGATCTCATGCTGAATCTCCCTTTTAGGAGGTAAACCTGTCGGTTCCTGAAACATCTCATGTCGTGCATCAACTACATCATATAAATCTGATTTAAGCTTGGAATCAAAATTTTCAAATGACTCATGATTCATATCAACCTTGGGCTTAACCATAAGAAGTACAAAACTCTTGCTAGAATTGACTAGCCTTTTTACCTGTCCCGCATTTACCATCGCTATATTTTTCTTCTTGTGATGTGCTCTGACAATGAACTCCTTTCCATCTTTAAAGAGATGATATTTGTTTTCATGGTGATGGAAGATCGCTTTCCTGTCAAATAATTAAGGACTTCCCAAAACAATTCCTGATATATCAAGCGGTACCACATCAAGTTCAATTGTGTCAATAAAGTGTGCAGTTATGGAGAATTGCAATATGCACTTTCTTGAGACTTGTAAGTTTGCATCCTTGCATATCCGCCCAAGTGGATAAGGCTTTTGATGTGGAATGGTCTCAAGTTTTAGCTGTTTGACCAAGTCCTCTGATATAAGATTTGCTTGTCACCCACTGTCAAACAATGTGTCAATTTTAGTATGTTTTGAGACTACCCTCACATGGAACAATTCAATTCTCTCTTCCTCACTAGGAGCTTGTACATGATAGTTTGAAGTACTAGTGCTCGCTTTAGTGTATGTTTCCTTTCCCTTCATACTTTTCAAACCCATGGCTGCAATTTTGGTTTCATCCCCTGAATCATCACCTAAATCTTGAGGTGTAGTTGTAGTAGCTGCAGTTTTCTTCTTTCCCTCGTTTTTATTAAACTGGTTTCTTTTTTTAGGATGTAATTTCCAACAATTTTTCTCTTCATGGCCCTCTCTTGAAAAATGTTTACAAATGACATTTTCACCCTCTTGTTTGATAGATGCATTATTTTTACCTTTTCCATTAAAGGTTTTATTCTTGTTCTTCCATTTGAAAGGCTTGTTTCTACCCTCATCAAAAGTGTTTTTCCCTCTAGCCTCTAAATGCATAACTTGTACACAAACTTCATCTAGACTAGTAGGATTAAACATAAGGATAGTGTGCTTAAGGTAACTGTGCAATCCACCTATATACTTCAGCAAAGTATCTTGAATTTGTAAGTCTACCCCTAATAAGAGTGCTCTTCTCCTAAATTCCTGGGTATACTCTTGCACATTCTATCCCTTAAGCTGTCTAAAGTTTTGCCAGTTCATTATAGCCTTTTGAAGATGAGAAAGAGGATAAAATTTCTTCTTGATTGCAGTAATAAATTCAGTCCATGATGGTGTAATCATACCATGCTTCTTAATTTCCTCCTTGGTCTTGGCTTCCCACCATACCAAAGCTGCTCCATCCATCCTTAGCGAGGCTAGTTGTATTTTGGTGTCATCATCATGCAAATTTTGAATCCTTAAATAGACTTCCAATTTTCTGATCCAATTATGTAATTTCTCTACATTCACTTCACCGTTAAACATTGGAAATTCAATTTTTACATCAAGCTTTAAAAAAATATTTTTAATAGTGGTTTTTGACTTATGTGACTGATTTACCGAAGTCGAGGAAGATGATGACAAGGAAGAGGATGACGATGGAGATGGTGGATCACCATTCCCTTAATTTGACTGATCATTACCCTTCTTTCCTCCTGAGGAATCCTCTCCTTCTTTTTGGTTTTTAGACCCTTCTCCAGCAATCCTATCATTTCTTTCTTGATATAGGATCCTTACCATTTCAGTCATATCCAAGAAATATTTCCGAAATACCCTTTCTTCTTCCTTGGGATTCTACTCTTCAGGAGCTTCACCTTCTCTTGAAGACATGCTTGTAGTTGCTTCTAGGGATCTTGGAGGTGGTTCTCTAACCCTTCTTGGTTGTGGATTAGTTTGTGCACTAACCAAGTTTCCTTCAACTCTCTTGAGTTTTAACCTAGTCAGCATCAAAACTTGCAAACAAATGACTTAATATTTGCACAAAAAAAATGCTAAGTAAAAACTCTAGCTCTAAACCATAGCTTTGATACCAACTGATCAGTAAATGCCCCTATAGTCAATCTTTGGAACAGATCTAAGAAGTTTCATTTTCAGATCAGTTAATAATATTTTATTATTCAACATTATCAAGGATAACTCAATATTTTGTTATCAATAGGTGGGTTTTCCATTCATTATTCATTTTGATCACTTCCATTATCACGCTTTGATCATTTTCATTGCTGCTACTATTTTCTTTTCTTCTTGAGCTCCCATATAGTTCAATACATATTTCAGGTTTTCTACACCATCGAGAGAGATAAAATTTTGGATCTGAAGCGTTGAGGACAACCAAGAACCCATACCATTGAGGGGGATTGGTAACATCCTTCTTTCTTCCCTTCCCAGGTGTTATAATACATAAAAAATTATTTATATCTTGTCTTGTCCGTTGGATGTACAAATCATTTCTTATTTCTTTTCCCTGTTTAACTAATTTTACTCCATAGGTCGGGTTTCTGGCAGCATTTACTTTAAAAATCACTTATAGATCTAAATAAGTTAAGCAACCATATTTGTTGTTAGGTTTGTTTATCACGCGTAGCTAAAGTGAGCTCTTTTCGTACACTTGCGTTAAGAGTTTACACTAATAATTGGTCACTCCACTATGTTTTATTCAAATCCATGCATGAAAAACTGCTTTAGTAACTAGGGTTTTTATTCAGTTGTTTTTATTCTCTTAGCTTTTATGCCCTAAAACAATAGAAATTATAACTTCCATGTGTTTTAGGGTGTTTTCCGCAGGCAACATGTATAAGCCGTGCCAGAGATGACACTGTTTTCCGCAACCTATTGCCCGAAGATCCCAGATCTGGAACTCGCACTTTTTTGGCCCAGAACCTATGATTTCTGCCTGAACTAGTAGCTATCAGCCCAAAAACTACGATTTCCACAGTTTACAGGTCAGTATTTGTGAGTTGCAACTTTTTTCTGAGTTTTTTTTATGATAGTCAGGGTTTGTCCCAAGCACTGTTTAGGGTTGTCTGACCTCTATCTCAGCCCTTCTTAGGCCTGGATATGCTCATTTTGTCTCCTTGAAGTAGGACCAAGCCTCTTAGGGTTTCAGTACACTTCAATCTTTCTAGGAGGGGTTTATCTCCTACATAAACCACCATAGGGCATACACGATACATTGCACCAAGATCTGATAACACATCGCTTATATATGTTCTACACTAAGTAGGTAGTCTGAGATTTTGCAGCTATTTCAACCATTGTTTAGGGTCTAATCAATCCTTTTTTCAGGTCCCTTTTGATCGGCTATTTTTCTATCCAAAACCCCCTCTTCAGTTTTGTTTGGTCTCTCCCTTAAGGTTCCCTTGTTTCCCTTAGGGTTTTAACCTTTCGCTTCTCATTTTGTAGCAATTTTACCTTTGATTTCTTGCTATTTTCTGCACGTTTTCCAACAGATATGAGTCATTAGACCCCTTTCCATTAGACCTTAGATATTTTGGCTGTCTTGTGTGTTTTGGGTCAATTTATCCCACCCTTTAGACTAGTTTTTTGGGAAGCCTTCTATTCTGTTGAATTTATGCATCTATAGTTATTTATTTGACGGCCGTTTAAGTTTTATTTATAGGTATACAACAATTTTTCTTTTTCTTTAAACAACCATCCGACCTTAATTAAAATTAACACACGGATTTCACACACACACACCTAAAGAGAAGAGCTCTTGGTTTACACTACCAAGCCAAGAAATATACATCATAATTAATTTATCTACTTCACCGAGCCTTTTTTATCACTATTCACCCTTTTCATCTCATCTGTGTCTTGCCATAATTGTGCCCCTAAGGTATTTATCTCAAAGACTACAAGGCCTTCACCCTCAGTTTTCGTTGGGAAGAATTACTCCACTGCGTAGAATTCAAGTTAGTCCTCTGCCGAGTCCCCATACCGACTCTCATACTGGTTCATCGGGTTCTTCCTCTGATCCCAAACCCAGTTCCCCTCCACCTCATTCCATCACCATGTCAAGCGCCAATGCATGCGCTCGTCCTCAAGCTGGTAATGGCCCCAAACCTAATTTTGGAGCCGCTACTAGCGGAGAAGCTATCGAAATTGTTTTGGCTACTTTGTTGCTACATTTTATGGCAGGTTTAAGCCTTCCTTATTTTAGCCAGTTAATCAACGACCCTATACTCCACGATGTAAGGTGTCTTTCTATGCCAACTAAGATTCCCTCCGACATCGCTAAGTTTGAAGGAAACACATGAGAGGACCCTACTAATCATGTCCGCTCCTTTCACACGAGGTTTTCATCCAATTCGGCTATTCAAAAATATACTCACTGGAGAAGCTGCAAAGTGGTATGTCGACCAGGTCGCTGCCTCTAAATCCACTTTTTTGAATCTTACTAAAGAGTTTATGTCTTACTTCCAGCTACCTATCTGCTATGATACCGATCCCAAGTGTTGACCACATTTCGTCAAACTTCTGTCACCCGCCTTACCGACCATGTATAAGAATGGCGTAGAAGGCGGAGCTTGTGTCAAACTCCTACATTTAACGACCATGTCTATATGGATTGGTTTCTCAGAAATATTTTTATCCCTATTGGTAAATATTCCGCATCTCATTTCCCTCAGACCAAGGAATAAGCTCTCCAAGTCGCGTTGAAATATGACTTGATCTATGCCCAGTCTAGCTATGTTTATACTGTTTGCTGGATCTTCCTAGACTTGGTGGTGTCAATGCACCACGGGCATCTCACGCCACTGACGGTATTATTGGATCTCTTTCACATCCATATACTCATCCTTCCCCGGGTTATAGTTTTCCTCTCGGAGGGATGAAATCCTCTAGCACTTATCTCCCTCCCAGCAACATGTATCTAGGACAAAGCACGCCTTACGAATTTTCCCAACTGCATCAACTGATGCCAAGGTTAGCAATTACTCAACATGTTTACCCCAATATTGCTCAACCTCCTTTCTATCCTTATCCACAACCCGGTACTCTAGCCCCTCTGACATCAGCACCACAGCCTCCCATGCCTTCTCAACCTCAGCCACAAAAGCCACCTCCCCCTCAAGGTCAGGTGTATATGTAGTAGAGTGCGAATAATCCTCTTAATTCAAAGAAAAATAGGAAAGGAAACTAGAATAAACCAGCGCAGGGTAACCAAGGGCACTAAGGTAATCAACCAAACGCACTCCAAGGGAACCAACCTAACACTACAAACTAGAAATAGGGCGATCAACCCAAGCATAATAGGCCTCTTCATAGGAACAAGCCTTGTTATTTTTATGGTTTCCATGGACATTATACTCATGATTGTACCCTCTTACCCCAGATGCACTAGTTGTGGGAAGCACAAGCAACATCTAGAGGACAAAAAGCTATTTCTTTGGCCCCATAAAATACTGCACCAACTCAAATGGCTGTGTTCACTAATCCTTTCCCTTAGCAGGGATATGTGGTTGCCTAACCCCCTCAAGGTGAGGCCACCCCTAAACCTTCAGAGTCTGATACCCCTTAATACTAGATTCTCATGATGGATTTTGAAGAGGTCAATGCCGCTAATGTCAATCTTCAAACCCTGTCGCGCCAATATGACAAGTCACCTGCTACTTCTACAACAGAGTCCCAAAAAAAAATCTCCTTAGAGTTCATTACAACGCCCAATGCTCCCTTGCATATCCCTCAACCTCGGGCAGAGGTTATTCACAAGATCCCCAAAGGGCCATTACACCGAAATGCTGCTTCTTCCAAAGCCGCACACACCCACAACATAGTAGATGACTTGGTACAATCTTGTGTTGCCATGTTAATGCTCGAAGTCCTCCAGTCGTGCTCATCTCAATGAAAATCTCTGCTATATGATTTGGGAATTTTGGATCCTTTAGATGATCATTTTATTCTCTTTGATGTTGAAAAATCAAAGCATCCCCCCATACCTTCATCTTTCGCCTTCCAAATACCAGAAAAGATTCGTAATGCCAATGTATGATGATGTATCATTGACGAGGGAACATCCACCTGTGTGATGTATGCCTTTTTTTGGAATAAATTTGGATCACCCGACTTAGCCCCATCCACCATAACTTTGCGTGCTTGGGACGGTCACCCTTATGAGCCCCTTGGCATGTTCCGCAATTGTCCTGTCACTCTTATGGGTAAGACTGTTTGTGTTGACATTGAAGTCATTGATGCCCCCTTAGATTACAACATCCTCTTGGGTCGTAGCTATACCTATGAGATTTATACTGTTGCATCTACGGTTCACCATAATATGTGCTTTCCTCACAATGGAAATATCGTCACCATCGATCAGTTGACATATTACGAACTGAATTATTAGACCTCTCCCGAGTCTATCATATCTTTGATGGTGAATAAGTAATCAATCGCACCTAACACAAGTGTTTCACCAGGAATCTATAAATATTCCACCTTACTTGGTGCATTCCTTGTTCACCCCCCTCTTATCACTGACCCCAACTCGTCGAATGTTTGCATGATGCAATCATCTCAAGCTAGCCACAAGCGGCCTAGTTTGACCAACCAGCAGAAAAAGCCTCTACAACCTACTGGTTGTCACTCAACGGAGCCTTCAAGACCTTCTCCTCAAGGAACTTCTTCATCTGTTGGTGACTCTTCGACCCCTTTTCAACCAATAATGGTTCCCCCTAGCCTTAATCATTTGGGAGCCATTACGCTAGGCCATTAACCTTCTAGTAAAATGTTGTTTCTCACTCTTCCATTTGGAGTCTTTCCGGTTCTTGTTTATGTTGAGCCTTCCCAATTTGACCCTAGGGGTCCTAGTTTGGTACATCGATCCCCTAGCCAACACTCCACCTGGTTAGCTCAAATATTAAATCGCTTTAACCCTGGTCCAACCAATCGCTATGACCCCTTCCTTTTCTTTTGTGCCCCATATTCCACCTCAACAAGAATCTACGCTTGTTGTGAAAGCATCTGACGAAGGGGGAAAATCCAAAAAGAAGGAACCTATGGAAAATCCCCCCCAAACAACTCCCACTCCTCTTAAGCCTCCCAAGTAGTCACATATGTGCACTTTGTGTGATGATGTTGGTCATGCCACCCATAATTGTTCTGAGATTCCTCATCTCAAACCTGTGGTCAACGAGACGTTTCCTGAATCTAATATGTCGGAGGTCCATGTTACCTTGCTCGATTCAGCTAAGAAACTCAAATTATTGCACATGGACCACCCTTGTGCTTTGTGTGATATTTATGGCTACTATTCTCATCATTTTCCCCGTCTCCACGATTTTTGCAACACCCTTGAGTTTGTTTTACAAATAGAGGTTGCTCGTAGTGGATCATGTACTCCTCTACTTGTGAGCTCTGCTTCAAGACAACTAGAGGAAATTTCTGCACCCATTGTAATACCTTCCCCCGATGTCGAGATTACGAAACCTTCGACCAGTAAACCTCTATATCTCATCATCTATGAGATCCATGATGGAAGAAACCTCCTGGGCATCCCATTATGTTCTGACTGAACCTCCTTTAGGGATCACCCTGGGCTTATCATCGGTATATGTTTCATCTAATATCTCTTCTTCTACCCTCCGTAGTGATGCGTATGTGAACCATATCTCTCATGATGATGTGTCAGGTATACCCACCACGTCATGTGGTATTTCTACCAGTCCTCCCATATTTCGTTCCAATGAAGACATTATGGCAACGATGACCAGCCCTAACTTTCCCTGGGATGATATGCACCATCATGCATACTTCCTTTTGTAACAGTCCCATGAACAATATGTTGTGGAGTCTAAAGACTTCATCCATAGTGAGGTAAATTGGTTTTGTCCCCCCTTACATCGAACCCATGAATTTGATGCACATACACCTTGTGGCCATTATATTGACACCCAATTTTTGGGCAAGGGGCATACCTTCTAGAGGATTTCAAAGGCCAATTCCTTCCTAACCCTTGAAATGCACTCTACCTTAAGATATTTTACCAATAACATCCCCCATTGAGATGCATGTTTTATTTATGTCATGAATTTAGGGAGCTTGCATTATTCATCCTCATCTCATTTGTTGTCTTGTGGCGCCTTTCAGATGGATCCATCATCCACACTGTATATCGGTTATGCCAATAGTGCAAGTCGCTTCTCTTGGACTCTCGCCTCGAAAACTTGGGCCATTTTTACCCCCATGGATTCATTGGCCCTCTCTAATGGTGCATGCATTGGATTTTCCACCAATAATCAGGATGAATATGATGCATGGATAGGTTTTTTAGTCAATTCCCTTGATCATCGCATCCTTCATCTTCATGTTCGTTTATATTCCTTGCTACTTATCATGCACTTGAATGACATGTATCATGTGAATAACCATTTCATTTTTAGAATATATTTACGAGCAAATTTCTTAGTGCGTGAATTTGAAACGATTACATTTAGTCATGTACCTAGAACCCATAATAACTATGTAGATAGCATTGCAAAAAATATTCTATATTGGAACTTTTCACATGCATTTAACACAAGAAAATAATCAAACAAATGGCGAACCATACACTCTTCGTATATAAAAGATGCATATCCGCAATATGTGTCAATAAAATCATAAATTTTTAGAGTCGACTACTCTAATACATCTTACATGCCCATATCATGTTGCAAAAATCAAACTAGGGGCACCACATTCCCCTACATCCAGTCACTATATGGAGGGTCCGGCGCCAATGGCTCAGATCCTGCAGGCCGCAGATCCGACATAGCCTGTCCGACCATCGCCATGCACTGCATGACCCCTCACCACTGAGAGGGTAGCCCTATACATCCCTTGATGTATTTTTCCTTGAAATTGTGCCATCCGCACTCAAATACGTTGGTTAGCATCAACTCAGACTTGCGAAAGAAATCCTCTTGTAGAGCCTGATAGTTCGGTTCTTGGTCTCCCTCTCGCTCCACTAGACTCTGTAGCCCCTAGCATTGTGGGTCATCCCATATACCCTGCTAGCTTCACTGGTGCTATATATGAATACCAAAAGTAACGAATCAATACCACATACATATTCTAAAAACTTTAAAATGCATCATAATATATATCAACTTTCACTTACCATATGGTCCCCATGTTCGACCCGATGGAAGTAGAAACTCTATATGCAACGACATATGATCCAAATGTGCAAAGAAATTAGGTCATAACACACACCTAACTCCACCACCTCCTCCTCTCCACAGCAGCTGCCCCCAGTGGTGCATCTTGGGCTCTCGTGGGCCCCCATCCTGGATCTATAAATGAGGCCGAAGTGTGGGGATATTATAGAAGAAGAATGAGCATAAAATTGTACCACAAGAAGAGTCATGGTTCAACTTTCGCTTGCATAAAGAAACCTAATGTTTCACCGATGACAGTATCATCTGGTCCCACACATGTTAGGTCCCACTCAGTACACTCTCAACTAACATCATCTGCCCCCTAGTGATGTGGTGGAATGCCTCGTTGCCTAGGATCCAGAGTACTGTTGCGGCAACAGCCCATGTATCTAGCCTCACTAGATCACCGATCGGTATGGTCGTGCCCTTAGAACAAACATCTAGTTTGTAGTGGTGTTCCACGAACTATAATATTTTATGCCCTTGCGGTAACACTGGATGTATGTTTTCCACCACCCCTAGTGGCGGGAGTTCGGTTAAGAAGTAGATGTCTTGTATGGTCAGCTCGATCTGGTGCCCCTACATTATAAAGGCCTCTTGGTCTGGATCCTAGTAGGTGACTATACTGGACAACAAGGGCTCCCCTTTCCTCATCAATCAGTTCTCAACCAACTTGAGAACCTTGTACCTCACAAGTGCGCCCTCGACCACCTGATCCCCTTGGATCTCGGTACGAAGTAAATCCAAATTCCTCTCTCTCCAGTTGATGTTTATCTTTGCCATACCTGCACAAAGCCAACATGTTTGTAAGCTTAGAGAAATAAAAACTGCATCGCAAATCATCAAGTCCTAGCCCCCACCCAAAAAGCACAAAACCCACTTTTCTTCCAACTCGCAATTTTCCAGCCCTGTATCTATGAGCTTGCGGTTTTCCCCTTTTGAAACTATGAGCCATGGCATAGTACAGGACCCAAAAAGTGTGAGCCAGCCATGAGGATGGGCAGAGTGTTGTTCCTGAGCTCCAGGCACCTAATCTGAAAAACTAAACCACTAAAAAAGTAGAGTAGGGTTAGGCCACCAAATTGAAGCTAACGAATCTCGATTCCAATGGTCGGTTCGTCCTCTACCATCACTAAAAGATTTAGGGCCTTCTCCTCCTCTCCAAATTCACCACAAATCCACTAGAAAATGAATCAAATTGGAGGGAAAACACCCTATTAAAAGAAAAACTCTAATTTTTCTTTCACCAATTGCAACCAAATCGTAGCTTGATTTGATGAACTGTCAAAATTGTTATGGAGCTCTCCTCGAGCTCTAAAATGGTTATCCTTTTTTTTTTGGTGATTTGATACTTCACCCAGAAGTCATTTTTCCATGAAGTGTCACTTCGCTGCCTCTCAAAATTAAATTTATTCACTTGTGCTACTTGTACTTAGGGCACCACTTTTCCTTCATAATTGTCAACACGTGTGTCAATTTTTGTCATGAGTAACCAAATTTTTCTCATAATTTTATGGGCCCCACTGAGTCTATTCTGTGTGGCAGCCTCATCGAGTCTCCCTTGATCAGAGCATCCAAGTTGAGTCACGATTGCATCATGGAGTCTGTCCCAAGTCCCTTTGTCTCCTGTTATAGTATTCCATCCATTTTTTCCTTGTACCTCGTGTCGCCCATTTTCGCCTTCAATCATACTATCCCCCATCCCCTCTAGAGTCAAGTAAATTGCTGCCAGGTCATCCATGTTTTTTATACTCTGACAAGAGAAGTCATATGTCTGCTGCTTAGTATCCCTTCTTCCATCATCATCCCTCGTGTCAGTCCATCAATCACTTTTACTATGATTCTTCATGCCTTAGTTTAGGATTCCTTATTGCCTCACCTATGGCAGACCTCCTTCTGTCGACATCAACACATTCATTCCGGAAGATAGGTATAGAGGGCGGTGTACCTTGGTTCCAACTTCCATTTTGTTGAGTGCCTCGAATCAAGAAAAGAGTCTCCTCATTTCCCTTTAACTTGATTTTATCATTAGCTCAACTTCATCATGATCGAGAATCGTATACTTGATGGTTTGGTGATTCAACAGATTGTACTAGTGATTACTGGGTGCTTGTGAGATATTTCAAACCTCATGAAGGGGTGACCCTTCAGGTAGCCCCCCACATTCCCGAATGACCTTATATTAAGCTACAACCTCAGATGTAGCTCCACAAATTTGATGGGTTATGTTCCATCCACTTGCAGCGCCTATAGCATGCATGTATCACTCAGATGAAACTTTCATATTATTTGAGGCCTTTCATATCTATCAGGGCATCTTTGTTTTTTATCATGTCTCATGTACTGAGATATTATTGTATTTAGTCTTGGCTATTGTCCCAAGTGCCACTACAAGGAAAAGACCCTCTAGCGGATGTTTTTGAGGAACCCCTTATAAATATACCCCAAACATCTGTTTGTAGCGGATGTTACTAGAGGAGATTGGCAGGTGGAGGTTTCTGGGGATGTTTTTAATCTAGTGCACTTATCATCCTCAACCACACTGGTGTGTTCAACAAGAGAAAGCACCAGTGCGCACAAAACATTGGCACACCGGACACCGTGCGCTCCGTAAAAACCAACCGAGTGCGTCTTATTACTATAGTGCACGAGTGCGTTACAAAGATTCTACACTGGTGCGTCTTAAAACCCCGTGCCAAAACTAAAACCACATGGTGTAGTCTTAAGAAACCGCATCAATGCACCTACAAAACCCCGCACACTGGAACAAGGTTAAATAAAAAAAATTATGGCCAAAAAACTGCATTTTTCACTTTTCTTAGTGCTCCAGAGCTCTCAAGCACCGATGCAAATTATCCTTGTCTAAGTCGCCTTGACATCGATGCTCCCATTGCACCAATTTCACACACTGTTGCTATGCATTTCCCACCAATATCCATTTTGAATTTTTCAAAATGGTGGGAAAATTTACTTTTGCAAATTCTACAACCAATATGCCTCCTCGACGACCAAATGTACAATTATTTTTCTTTTTTTTCCATAATTAAGCCTTTTGGCAGATTAGAATTGTAAATTAGCTTAAAATTAACCATTAAAAAAAAATTTATTTGTCGCGCAGTGTGATCGAGTCGTTCAGCTCGCACTGGTTTGCGGTGTTGCCTGTAAATTTATAGGCCGCACCGCAATTGGTGCTAACGGTATCTACACCGCAACTAGTTCTAGGGCAGTACCGAAAGATGCACCGTGATATTTTAAAATTTTAAAAAGGTGCAGTGGGGTTGGTTACCCGGCTGCACCTGTTGACCCTGTGGAACAGTGACAATGCAGTGTGTTGACTGAAATATCCACCCCGGGGCAGGTATTTTTTTCAACGCACCATATTTTAGCATTTTGACACATTCAATGGTGCGGAATGGTAAAATACTGCACCATTGAATATGTAATGATGTTAGGAGGTAAGTGCACTGACCAAACTATACGCCTTAGGGCGTATAGTATGGTCAGTGCACCTGCCTTCCAACATTGGTCCATAGTCAACGATGTTGTCTGTTATACCACAACACCGTTGACTTATGAACAATGCCAAGAGGTCTTTGGGTTCTCTCTCATTTACCATTGAAAACAGATGTTGCTCTTCTGTAAGGGTGTTCTTCTGGGAGGAATACCTTCGAGAAATCATACACTGGCTTTTGTAGGTCCTTGGACCATCTAGCTTTCAGAGAAGGTCCACAACATTTACATCCAAAATACCCTTTTGTTACAAGACCTACAAGATTATTGTATACAATTAATATGCATGGCACGTTAAATAATCATGAAGATCATAACAATTACAACGATTTAAATAACTAGTATGTGAAAGGATATTGTTTTTTTTTATTAAGTTGATCTATTTTATTAATTCCTAAAACATAGAGTTACATATGCTATAGGCTGGGTTGGTAAGCTACGCTTAACCAACACCAGCCTTTGTTACACTATTTCTAGGCTGCCTCGAGGGAGGAAACCAACCTAGACAAAACTTAGAACCAAGTAGTACATAATGCGCAGCAGCACTGACATAGCTAAAAACTATAAAGTATATGATAACAGACAGGACCTAAGGGACAACATGACAAAAAAGATAAGAAAATTGAACCGCTCCACAGACGTTACTCATCCTCTTTATCATTACTGATGGGGTTCTCCTCTTCAATAGGAAAGCCATGGACCTACACAGTAGCTACTTCCACATCGGCTTTAGTGCGTTTGGGAGTGCGCGCAAGAGCATAGAGGATAGGGCAGTCAGGGTCTACACAATCTGGAATCTACACCCAAATTCCATCTAAGTCCATGAACCAGATGTTCGTGTCCTCATCTTATTTCTCTAGCGCCGTCAAAGGGACAAGAGTGCATTGTAGAGAGTGCGTGCTGGGAGACGAAGTGGACCTCCTCATGCCTCAACCACCTCTCTGTGCATTTTTCCTGGAGGATTCTGCGCGCTTCTCAGGATCAGGTATTTGGCTTGAAAATGTGCTGGAAGAGGAGCCGTCATTCGACACAAGGTGATTATCTTCTCCTCAATGATATCAACTAGGGAAAGCCCCTCTTTGACCTCCGTGGATGGTACGTTGGTGAAGTTTGGGAGCCATTGCGCACCTGGGATAGGGTGAGAAAGTTAGGAGAAACAAAAACACCCAGGGCCAAGGAAGGGAGACAGGATTCACTCTGGTGTTGAAGGGGAAACAATATCTGGGGGATAGGTTTGCAGGATGGAGAGTGGCAATCTGAAGGACGCTACACAGCTCCACACTGGGACAAAGGCTTCGCAGCTGAATTCGGTCAGTGAGAAGCTAGAGAAAAGTGAGGAGAAAAAAAGGTGAAGGTAACATGTAGAGTGAGGAAAGGGGAAAAAAACTTGGAGTTATAAAGGGGCTGGAGTGAGATCTGTGAGGATGGCAACGAGTGGCCTTCGCACGGATTTGTGTGTTGAGCTTGATAACCTAAGCAGCCGCATGGGAGGAGGTAAGGTTGCTATGCTGGTTAATCATGACAGACATTAATGGTGATAAAAGTGAGGTGATGTTTAGGGCTAGGTGACGCAGTACCCGTCCGCTCGTCATCATTTCTAGTTTTTCAAGGAGCGTGCGATGTGCTAACGGTAATTGGATCAGATGTCGGTCAAGCACTGCATTGGAGAACTCCATTATCCATGTGAGGAGAGGTGTGATTGTCACTCGTGCCCAGCCTGTCACCCGCATCCGGGGATGTGAAATAATATTTTACCTATATAAACAAATCAATAATTTAAACATGTAATTTTTGAGAGAAAAATCCTAATCCTGGATAATCATGTGTCGTGTAAGCACATATTCCATACAACGTAAAACTCCTCTCTGCTGTGATGGGTGTTGATACCTCGTATACATTTATCCCATCCCATAATTCCTTCAATTCATCTACTAGTGGTTGTAAGTAGACATCCATATTCTTCACTTGTCTTCTACCAGGGATTATGAGAGCCAACATAAGATGTTAATTATTTATGGACAACCATGGGGGGATATTGTTATTGATCAATACTATAGGCCAAACATAATAGTTGGTGTTCTAGAGGGATTCTAGGTTGACGCCATCCATGGCTATGCTTGGTCATAGACTTTGTACTTCACCCTTGAAATTTTTGGGCCATGTATCCTCTATATCCTTCATGACTGTTGAATCAGTTGGGATTCGCATAACTCCCAACTCACTTCTGTGTGAGGCATGCCATCCCTACAACATAGCTAATTATTTGCAGCGAAAGAGCCTTTGAATCCTTGGGATTTTAGGCATGTGCCTCAATATCTTAAAAGGAGGACCAATATATGATTTAAACTTATTTTCTTATTTATTATACCTGTCATGCCCACATTTTAGACATATCTGTTTGGCTGCATATTATCCTCTATATAGAATACAATCATTTGGACATGCATGATATGAGATGTACTCAACACCCAACATTTTCAACAATTTCTTTGCCTCTTCGCAGCTACCGGGCAAGACATTATCACTCAGAAGAACCTTATCTTTGAATAACCTGTAGTTGGTGATCATGGAAAAATATACTAATAAATGTACATTAATGCTGATATAATTATTAACGTTCATAAAATTTACCATTTGTAGTGTTCATTGTGTATTGATTATATTTCTCAAATTTATATAATGGAGGACTTTATTGTAACTTACCTCAAAATTTCCGAGAAACATGCATTCGACAAGCCAAAATTTACTCTCAATTTGTATAGTAACATCATTGTCCCCAACTTGGTAGACCTTGACTGACTTCCAGGTCCAAATAAAGGGGTAGTGGAAGAAAATTTAAGGCTTTCGAAAAAGGTGTCAGCGATATGAGCATCATCCCCTAGCTGATCATCATTTTGGAATGCATCTAACAACATTGTCTCCATGGAAGCTGTATCCCTTAAGTAATCATCCGTACTAACCTCTATTTGATTGCCTCCATTGATATCTTGTGATGAAATAATATTGTTGTAGTCATTCCTAATTGGTGAATCTGGATGTAGCGGGAATTGAATCAGTGGTTGATTTAACCATTCTTGGTATCGTTCCTCTCTGATTTTTTCTCTTAATTCAGGATGATCTCGATTTTACATTGTCATGGGGTGCAAAGGAAGATGGTAGGTAGGTCGCTCATCATCACTAGAATCCTAATAATTTAAAAAAAAAAATTGAAAATTATTAGTACAAAATATATGATATCAATTAGTAAGCACGTTGAAAATATTGCATGATTAATTGGTTTGACAATGAAATAATTACATTAATCAATATACCAAAAAATTATAATTATTAGCATCATTGTCCCAGGATTGTGGCTAGAAGATGAAATATTGCTACAATTGGCAGGGTGAAGTGGCTATCCATTTTCATCTACCAAATGCACCTTGTGGTATGCTACTCCTGGCAAGAGATTCCGATGTTTTGGAGCTATTTGAATATTTTACGCATCTAAACTCGATTTTGAATCTGCATGAACCTGCAAATTTGTATACATTATAAATTTAATTAAGCTGTGAATGATTGACATGTATAAAAAACATAATTTCAATTAGATAACGAAAATATAAATAAAATCTGAAGTAAATATTACGTCTCGATATGGATAGGGAGAAATCTGCGATGGAATTTGAGAAATATTATGGAACGAGATGGATTTTGAAGAATTTTTCATTTGATATAATTATGATATTTTCTCCCTGCATTTGAGAGAAATCAACAATAAATTTTTGTGTACACACCAAAAAGTAATTTCGGTGCCTTAAAAATGGACTTCTTGTTATCGATGCTAATGTACAGATAACTGCATTGGTGCATTTTAGTTACTGTGCACTGGTGTTGTGTTATCAATGAACGCACCAGTGTGTTTCTATTAAGTGATGCACTGGTGACGAATAACCGCAAATAAAAAAAGCACAACTCTATTTTCTTTAAGTGAAAAAAAGCGGTAAATTGAAAAATAGGTGATTTTTTTTTTCGAAAATCTAATTTCATAAAACAATTCTTTAAATACTAAACACCTTTCATTATTTCACTATTTTTGCAAAAAAATTCAGCTAGAGATTTGCAAGAGACATACCTGGAGCAAGAGAGCACCGTGGAGTAGCGAAATACGTTCAAACATAGGTATTCTGATTGTAGGTATTCAGACAATCAGAATTCCAAACCTCTAGTGATTCAAACCCCGTGGCATAGAATTTCAAATGATATCGTGACTAAATTTTGTTGTTTTTATAAACTTTTTCTGAAGTTTTTTTTACACAGTAAGAAAACTTTCAATTTGTTTTTCATTTTTAGAAACAAAAACAAAAAATCCATTTTTAACCTAGACCCTTCATTCTTTTTGTTTATGCCTTTTCTTCTCCATGTTTCTATGATTTCCGAATTAGGTCTTTTCATTTTATATTTATAGGGTTTGTATTGCTATATATAGCCCTATGACATCCAACCTAAGAGACAACTTGCATAGTAGGATCCATTTCCATGTCGGCCCTTGCGTGAATTTTTGAAAAGAAGATATTTTTTTATCGGTGTGCCCAATGTAAGCTAGCGCACTAGTGTGCTAGATTATCCCAGCACATCGCGAAAGAACTGTGTGATAAAAATCTTAAAAACAATTTTTTTTTAATGAGTGTGCCATATGTAAAATAGGGCACCGATGCGCTATTTCATTATGGTACACCATGCACGTGTTGTTTAAAAAAAAAAAAAATTAGTGTGCTAATCGGTGCACCATGTAACATATAACGCACCGCACTGAGTCTTCTAGTTGACAGAGAGCATCGTATGGTGGTCCCTTGTTTGTGCGGGGCGTTTATGCTACAAAAACTAACACTGGTGGATTTTTATTATTTTTTCTGTCTTAATTGGTGCGATGGTTAACATGTAACGCACCGATGCTCCTTGTTGACATAGAGCACTGTATGTTCTATTATACTATTTTGGTAGTGCGTTTATAAACTCCCATGCACTGACGTCAGTGTGTACACCATGAATGCACACCGGTTTATTGATAAAAAAAATTTTACTTGAAAAGTTGAAAATTTATTTATAAAATATATTAATGAATGATATGGTACAAGTTTCATATTTATAAAGAAATGACTGGCAAGATATCAACTAACAAAAACATTGATAATACATCAAGAAAAACAAAAAAGGCAAGTTCTTTGTAAATTCTTTACAAAAAATAATTTTTTTGAACTATATGTAAGTTTAACTAATATGTATTTTTTACTGTGTACGATGTAGAACCAAAAAATGACAAAGCTCGATAATATTATTTCTGATCTAGGACCAGAAGAGCATAAAATCTTGATGGAAAAATTGCAAAATGATGAATCTGGTGAATGAAAAAATACTATCAATCCAATATGTGTTTTTTTTTTAATTTTCATTAATAATATACTTAAAATTATTAGATAACATTAGTCAAACAATCTATTAATTCACATCTTTTTAATGTTCTACAGGGACCAAAAACTCAAAAAAGGAATGTTGTTCTAAGAAAATAAAAAAATATAACATGCAAATGAAAATGAATTGTTCCTTAGCTCATCTGGAGTAGTGCTGGAGGTTAACGAAAGGGGGAAACAAATTTACAAAAGTTTGAGGGATCTAGTGAAACGAATGTATAGACGTTCTTTCCAGTTACAATACAAAAATGAATCCAATGATTCCAAGAACAAAATTTTATCTAAACTACAGGAATAGTTTCTAGAGAATTGGTCAATGAAACATGTTAGACTTTTAATAGCAAAAACGTACAAAAAAAATGAATGAAAAAGTAATATTTCTTTAAATGTTTGTCTAGAATAATTTATAAATATCACTTTTTTTATATTTAATTTTCATATATCAATATAAAAATTAAATAGTTTATTGTCATGTTACATTTTCAAGAATATTATGAAAATCTAAAAAGATGGCTGAGGTGATATCAGAAATATGCCAGTAGTAATGTCCAAAAGGGTGTACAAGGGGATGGTCAAAGAAATGGACAAAATTGCATCGCAAGAGGAGCCATCTCAACAACAACGTGCATCAAATGTAATATGTAATCATTTAATTTTTTGATCATTAGGTACAATAAATAAACAATTTAGAATTAGCTATTAATTTTCAAGTATTTTCTTGCAGAAAAGAAAAGAAAATGGAAAGCATTCAACACATAAAATAGGATGACAAGGAAGAAAAGGGTTGATATCTAAGTTTGTGAGTAATTATTACTTCCTTATAACAACTTAACTAGATTTTATTTTTTTTTATTTTTTAAGTTGTTTTACAAAAATCATTATTGAATGTCTTCAAATAGGTGCTAACATACAAAGAAGAACCATCAGACGAATTGATTGAGATTGGGTAAAATATGGGTTGTGAGTATATGTTGGAATATCAGAAACTAATTGTGGAATTTGTAAGCATCTATCGATCTTGTTTTACTTAGCTTTGTCTATAATTAATAGAACAAGAAAATATTTTATACTAAATACATGATTTGCTATGGGGTATAAAAATTGCAGGAAACAAAGTATGGAACTGTGCCAATAGATGAAATCTCAAAATATGGCAAACTACATGGTTTTGAAAGAATTTCTATATTTCATGAGTCATTTCTTGCTATGGTACATCATTTATTTTTTATTTGCGTTGATGTATATATTATTTAATATTGTGATTTTCATTATTATCACCAATGTATATACACTCATTACAATTTATTTTTATGTTTGTATATTGAAGGCGAAGAAGAAGAAAACAATCAACGTCGTGAACAAAACATTCCTAAAAATAATCCAAGTCATGGAAGTAGCTCTAGCAGTAACAACAGTTCAAGCGAAGAATGATGATCACTATGTTTGGATATCAAAGCAAGGTGTTGTATTTTTTGAAATATTTTTCTTTGAAATTAGACATTTTGTTTAATGTAATGGACATAGTGTTCCAATTGAAAGACAAAGGGATACCCATAACTCTCCCATTTTGTATGACAAAGACTATCTTATATATATATATATATATATATATATGATTTTTTTATTCTATTGCATTCTCCATTGTCATTGTGAAATGTAACACCACTGATTAAATTTATGGATGATTAAATGTTATAATGAAGAGATGTGAAATTTGATGATATGATATAACAAATTAATCCAAACATCACATTCAAATGCACTAATATAATTTAATTCATATGAATGTATAGTTATAAGATAAATATGTGTCGTCTTTTGATGAATGATGAATTAAAAAAAATCACAATAATTATGATATGTTATAACAAATTAATCCAAACATCACTTTCAAAAGCTTAATAAAAAAATTAATTAATATGAATATTGTTATAATATGTTTCAAATATTGATGAATAACAAATTTAAAAAAAGCACAATAATTGCATTCTCACAGGTCGATGTTTTTAGAAAATACAAAATGAACACCGGTGTGTGTCAGTTACTGTACACCGGTGCGTTTGTATGATATAGTGCACCGGTGCATTTCTATGACCTATAAGCAGTACACAAATACCAAATTAAAATTATAAATCTCGGTGCGTTTGTGCAATACTGTGCATCGATGCATTTATGTGAGACTACGCACCAGTGCATTTGTACAACCTATGGGCACCGCACAAATATCAATACCAATTATAAATGTCGGTGTGTTTGTGTGATACTACGCACCGATGTGCTTATGTGAGACTATGCATTGGTGCATTTTTACGACCTATGGGCACTGCACAAATACCAATACGACTTAGAACAATTGGTGCATTTGTTTGATACTATGCACCAGTGTGTTTCTATAAGTCTACATACCGGTGCGTTGAGACGACCTATGGGCATCACACAAATCCCAAGGCTAATTATAATAGCCCCGTACGTTGTATCACCAACACTACGTCCGTTTTATACCTTGACAGCCTGGTGCATGCACCTTCGACCACCCCGGGCCACCTTAGTAGCGCACCAATGAAAAAAAAATCTGTAACAACCTCTAGTCGCCCAAGTTTTAGTTGTGTTGAATTTCCATTAAAAGCTCCGCCAAAACCTCCATAACTGTAAACGGATGTTGTAACAAATGTTTTTTTGACAAATTTGGCCAATTTTATAACACTAAAAACCTCCTTTATAACCTCTGCTAGAGGGTCTTTTCCTTGTAGTGTGTAGTATGTATGTGGGAGCCCTTATATTTTTGTCTAGCCCATTTTTACACTAGCATATCATATACTCTATAACTCAGTCTCATTTTACTGGGCGCACCATTATTTTTTGTACTTTGTCATCTCAACAGGCATAGGTATGCCTCCCCTGCCTCATTGAGAACAAATACCCACACATTAAAGGAGTCTTTTATCATTTGTAGGTCTTTCCCTGTCGGTTATTGTCCTCTCTCGCTTCACTCTGGCAATGCATCTCTCTATATCTCTGAATCCCCTTTGGTGTCTAGTGATTGTGTTCTTACAATGTACTTCGGTCATATGATTAGCTCCTAATGCTCGCACGTTGGGGGGAAATTCGTTCCACCAATTTTTGGTCATCTAACCATTTACAATTAGATGGATCGAAGTACACCATATAAGACAAATTTTACCATAGTAAATTGCTTTCACTATAAGAAATAATTTAATAATCCATATTTTATTAAGTTATTTATGGTTCAAACAGGAAACCCCATGAGGAATAACTAAATATATCCTTATTTATTTGATTTTCCTCTAGGAATAGTTAATTAAACCAGTGTTTAAATACTATTCTTGGTCATATTTAACCCAATTATGAAAAATAATTAGATAAATCATTATTTATATTATTTTTCTCTAGGAATAATTAATTAAATCATTATTTAGTTATTATTCCTTAATAAATTTGACTAAATCACTTAGATATAATTAAAAAAATCATTATTTGTTAAATTATTCCTTAACCCCAACCTTGAAATGATAAATAAATCATTTATTTGTTTATTATTTCTAAATAAAGGTATTTAACCAGTTTAAATTCCCTTTCCCTCCAACAAAATATAATAAAATATTCCAAGCAATCAGATCTAGATCTTGGTTAATAATATTTTATTATTCACCATTATCAAGGATAACTCAATATTTTGTTATAAATAGGAGGGTTTTCTATTCATTATTCACTTTGATCACTTTCATTGTCACTCTTTGATCATTCTCATTACTGCTACTATTTTCTTTACTTCTTAAGCTCCCATAGAGTTCAACACATATTTTAGGTTTTCTACACCATCAAGAGAGAAACTTCTGGATCTGAAGCGTTGAGGACAGCCAAGAACCCATCCCATTTAGGGGGACTAGTAACATCATTCTTTTTTCCCTTCCCCGGTGTTATAATACATATAAAATTATTTATATCTTGTATTGTCTATTGGATGTATGGGACATTTCTTATTTCTTTTCCCTATTTAAGTACTTTTACTGCATTGATCGGTTTTTTGATAGAATTTGTTTTAACAATCACTTGCAGATCTAAATAAGTTAAGCAACCATATTTTTTGTTAGGATTTTTTGTCATGCACAGCTGAAGTGAGCACTTTTCATATACTCACGTTAAGAATTTACACTAACATACATAGAAACCATAAAAATTCCAAGGATTGTTGGATTATTTGATCAATATTCCATTTAATATATTTTGAATTTCCTTTTGGCAAATCTTTCTGTATTCTTCATTCATTGGGATAGCTCTAATCGTACAGGGTCTACTTGTTTATTCAGATTTATAGGGAAATTTAACAAAATATTTCTTCTGATGCCAAAATCCATTTGGTTCCTCTGCAAAATATTGTGCTTCTATTTAGTGTCTCAATTTTGCAAATTTTCTTGTCATTCTTGGTTGTTTTAATTGTTCATCAATCTTGAGGCAATACTTTAACTCTTTCAGTTCTTCTAGTTTTTTCTCGTATTGATTTAATCCTTGCATTGCTTGGATCATATTTGATATTCTAGGAGTGGACACAAATGGAAGTGTGATTGCCTGCAAAAAAAATTCATTGTTTGGCTCAAAAATAAAGTATCCAAATCTGCCATCTTCTAGTCTAGCCGAACCATGTGGTTCAACAACTACCAAAAATGGATTTCCCATAATGAAATCTATTGGAATGTCTCCAACTGAAAAATTAACATTCATGTAGTGATATTCAAAGCATAATGTGGCTTTGGGAACTTCATATTGAAAATTGAATCCTCGTGCCCCTAAGCCTATGACTTCTCTTCGGGATTTAGTCCAATATTTGGTCGGGATTGGCTTTTTATTTAATACATTTATGTCTGCTCCCGTATCTAATAAAGTATTTAGGGAAAAAAATTCATTCTAAATTTTGATTTAGAGCATTACATGTGTAACACCCCCAAGTTCTGTGCTTTTCAAATTAGACATTTGAACATACATCCAAAGGGGAGTGGACCCCAATGGATGATTGTTATGTGGATATGGTTAAATACTTAATTATGAAAAATAAATAAAATATTGTGCATACACCATGACTAGATGAGAAAGTGAGATCATATTCCTAATCCATGAGGTGATGGAAAAGGAAAAAAAAGACTTTCCCCAAATCTTTCAAAAATCCTTGAAAGAATTATTTCTAATTTAGATTTTTGAGGAAAAATCTAAATTTCCCCAATGAAGAGGAGTAGTTGGGAAGAGGTGAGAAAAAGATGGAAAAGATGAGGAAAAGCTTAAAGCAGCTTTAAAGAATCCCAGAATGGGAAGCCTAGGCTAAACAGGAATAAAGCATCCTGAAATTCTGGACGCAGAATTGGAAACAGGCTTGGGGAAAGCACAGCTTAAATAAGTTGCTCCAGAACAGATTGAGGCTAGTCTCTTCTGGGGAGGATCTCTGCTCGGGGGTGAATCCTGGGAGATAAAGAGGATTCTATGGTTGGGAGGACTGGTCATGGTAGAGGTGTGCATGCATAAATTTGGAGATATCTGTAAGTCTGTGTTAATCATCTCTGTTTTTATGAAATGGTGATGTTGTATTCCTTTACTCAATTTATGAAATTGTGATATGATATTCCTTTATGCAAATTATGAAATTGTGATGTTATAGGCTTTTATGAAATTTATGAAGTTGTGATGTTATAATCCTGTAGGCAATTTATGAAATTGCAATAGTGCATTAGGGAATGTATGAATTTTATGTTAAGTTGCAGTATGCCACTGTTAGATGGATTAATGGTTCAGTACATTATGTAATTGCAAATACAACTATTGACAGTAGAGACAAATAGTTGGGTGTAGGTATGAATACCGGGTAATAATGAGATTTGAGATGATAGATTTGTTAAACAGCCAATCTAATAACTATGTATATGTATAGCTTGATATCTTTGAAAGGAGTATTTAAGTTCTGTGTGTAGAAACAGAAAATGGTAACAAACCAGTAACCATGAACAGTAAGTTCCAAACAACTAAACCTATCATACAATACGGATGGCATAGAACCCCCTGTAACCACTAACAGAAGGTAAGAAACAATAACTCTGTGATAATCGAACGGGGTTCAGTATGTATGTTCCAAGGAAGAGAATGGTAACAGTTAGAATTTAAATTATTTTATTAAATGTAAGTGTAATCATCTGAAAGTAGAAGTTGAACCCTAATTAAGGACGATGATCTAATACTAGAAATTCTAAACTATCCAGTGCAGTATTCTCTACCACCAATTGATTGAAGCACGAGGATCTGTTTCCTAGTTTTCACATGGAACAGCTAAATCTGTACAAAAAAAAAAATATCACACATGTTGAATGCCTATAAAAGTCAAATAAGGGGGAAAAAGCCTATTGCAAAATCTATTGTGTAATAACAGTCTGTGTGAAGGAAGATTGTAAGCATGTGTAAAATACCATGAAACGAGCATCGGGTTACCATCCATAGAACTACTGGGGAAGTAGTGGAGCAATGGTGGTGAACTACGTAGAGATAGATGTATGCGAGGAGGCCTACATCTATACTCCGATGCTGAAACTTTAACATATTGAACATATTCGCAGGCCGGCAAACTGGGAAGTTTGATGAAGGGCCTAGTGATCATCCTGCACAGAAAACCTGAGACATGCAAGGTAAAATATGTAGGTATATAAGTCTACTATATGAACTGAGAAGTGGGAAGGTTAAGCCAAAAATCCTCATGGAAATTCTGGTATTCCAGGGCTGTCTGTAGGTACTGAAAAGAATCGAAACCCTAGATAACAGTCTGCATTGTGGCTGATGCAGTATAAAAATTTTAATTGTTATCGACGCAGAAAGCGGAGAATGTTACGTTATGTTATATGGGTAGCACTCATCGTAGGGGTGATGAATATAGACCCAATTAGGAATATAGACCTGAAGAGAGACCTGTTGAATCTCATTCAGAGTAAAATGAAATAATGATAGAAGAGGAGTTAAGAATGTTAGGAAGAGTAAACATGAGGATGAGGTATAACAGATGTTATTAATAATAACATAATCCTATAAAAAAAAAAAAAAAAAAAATGGGGTTGGGAGACGTGACAAATGGTATCGGAGCAAAGTTCAAAAATTGGGCAAGAAATGTGCTCACAAAGAATTAGTAAACTGTTATAAAATTTATGAAAATTAAAAATATTATTTGACTGCTTGAAGATACACACGGGATATTTTATGCCTGTATAGATTGAACGTCGAGAGCTATTCTACCCTTGAAACACCTGAATCATAGAAAAGCACTTGAATTCAACTCAATGTTTTCTATTCAAGTACTATTAACTACATATAGTATACACCAGAAGAAAAGTGGAAATTAATAGTATGCATGTTGAAACATGTAGTTATAAACTATTGTTAAACTCCCAAGAAAATCTTCACTCACAGAAAGTGTAGAGCATATTGGGTTTTAAGTTAATTCCTAACCATTGAAGCATATGGTATGGCTATAGAAAAAAAAAATTATATATATATTATAACCATACTTCCAAAGAAAAATAGAAGTGGTTATCAAAGATCCTATAGTATGTAATTGAATTCTCATTACTACATCATAAGTAAACCTGCAATAAGAATGGTTAGATTATGGATAGCAATTAAGGATTACTTTGCAAGTGCATACCAGTTAAAATCTTGCAATAAATATTATGGTAAACCAATAAAAATTAAAGGTAATGTAACCGTATTGAAATATGCATAACTAGCTGAAAATAAGATATTAGAATGCAATATTCGATATTCGAAATGGTAAAGAGAAAGAGTAATTCTACTTCATATGGTATTTATAAAAATTAAATGAGTATGTTGCAAATTGGAATTCCATCCTATGTAATGGAAGAATAATTATTATAGCAATAAGGCTTCATTAATAAGTAAATTTCGGATGCTTGTATGAGTATATCAAAAGCAAAATATAAGGGTAAAATGAGGACTTTATAATAGACACCGTAGTTAACCAAATCGTGAAGATACTATAGATGTATTTCCAAATTCATAACAAATATAATGTATTTTGAAGGTTAAGTGTAGCTAACCTTCCCTCCCGGATCTGAGCATCATAGTCCAACGTGAGGGTATAAGTTCATTATACCACCTAATAATGATTCACTTCCTATACAAATACCTTGTGACGTTTTGTACCTATACTTATGTTAGGAGGTTATGGTACTGAATTGTAACACATTCACAACTATACTAGCATGGCAGTAAGTATAGAAAGTATAGATAAACATAGAAAAACTATACAATAAAAGTATATTACTTCATAAGGGAATAACAAGAAGATCAAACGAACTCCTATGAACTTAAATTCCATCTATGCTAAGATATACCATTACATCCACAAATTAATATGAACAATTGCATATAATCCAACAGTCGACCCCCTTAGTTGGTGAATACCAACGTCGAAACCATCTTTACATATACGCATAACGAAGAAAGTTTAAATAAGTCGAAAAAAAGAGAGAATGGTATATCACTAGGTATCAGGTAACCCATCAATTGGGCGCTGATGACCTAGACTACAACCGCATAGATAAACCTAGTCATGCCCATATATATATATACATTTCTACCGCGGCATAAGCGCTGACCACTGTTACAATGACCTACGGCAATTATATAATATAAGAAACTTGCCTCTGATATGAAAATACAGATAAATCAAATAAAAAGGGCAGCGAGGTGCTGGGTAAAGGAACGCCGTATAGTCTAAGTTAACATCTATATATATATGAATCTTTCAAATCTAGTAGTATATGCAAAGACTTACTAATAGCCTCGTACATTCATAAGTAAGCACCTTTTAGAAACTATATATCAAATTTTAAACAAAAAGACAAAATAAGCCGTGGCCCTTATTAGTGAACAAACTGAAGTATTCGGTGAACCCAATCATGATATGACTAAGGTTATACATAAATAACTCGACCGTAACATGAGGGCCGTGGCCGAATATTTAGACGAAATGTACTCTCAACATATAAAACCGCACGGATACACACCTAAAAGTTTCGTGAAGTAAAATGATGACTGAAAAAAAGCGATAGTCCTCCATTTTAAATTGACGAAAGTGCAGTTGAAAATAAACGAAATAAATAACCCTAGAAACGAAATGTTGGCATCACTGGCGGTATAGTTCATATGGGCGTAAAGCAAGGAATAAGTTACAAACTTAAAGAAGTATTACCAGCTCCGAGAGATAAACTGAATACCACTGTTATTACGGGGTTTTTAAAGATCAATAAAAACAGTATACAAGGCTCCACGACGCAGGACGTAGTTTGGTTGCGGCACAGAATAATCTAAATTCCAGAGTTATATGCAACCCAAAATTTGAAATCCCCCGAACATATTTTCATATACTGCTGACAAAGCGAAATACAGATAAACGAGGAAAGCCGGCCATTCGCAATAAAAACGTAGACATAGAGAACTGATTAAAATACAAATTGTTAGTAGTAAATACACAGCAACCCGGTCGCAAAGGGAACGCTGTATCACGCTCAGGAAGTTGAAATCCTTCGACAGAATGATGGAGGACGAGTTTACAAGGGGGTCGGTGGAACGCATGGGAGTAAAAGGGGAGAATCGCTCAACCGGAATGGGATTTCCGGAACCCTGAGCTGAATAAATATAGAAGCAATCGCTCAGAGGATAAGAAATTATCAGATGAATAATATTGTGCAGTGGTATCGACTTAAAATAATTCTTGAAACCCTAATTTCAATAACCCAAGAAGATCCGAAAATCTCAAGTTGCGTGTGGAAAATTCGGTCGTATCAATGGACTCGTACAGAGAAACATTAAAAACACTCAGTAAGGGTATGGAGGTGTTACATCCTACTAATTTACGCCGGCAATCAGTACTCTATTCTCTGTAACCATACTCCCGCCGTCGGGCTACAAAGAGCGTGAGTCATAGGTGAACCTATGGTGTAACGTGCGTATCGCGCGCCGGTAACGCATAAATGAATCGTCCCCACACCCGCAATGGTGTATCAAAGAATCGATGGGAAACCGGATGACGTGATGGTGTTTGTTCCGCGTGAAACTGCATTCCGGAATATCCGTTCATTGGATGATATATGCACCGTAAAAAGCTGACCGTAAAAAGCTGAAAAATCACGAGTACGCCGTGAGAGTAGAAGAAAAAAATAAAAATAAATATCAAGAAATCCGGCTAATACATGCATACCTACCGTTTCTGGTCATGTAATTTCTATTACTGAATTTCAACTTATGCGCCCACGTACGATGGTATGTATCATGATTTTGTTAGGCGCAGATCTTAATTAAAATATCAAGGGTTAATATAGTACACGGTGGCGCTTGCAATAAAGCCGTATAACAAGGGTTTTGTTATATATATATATATATGATATATATATATGTAAATCGGAATGCGTAGAGGGAGACATGCGCATCAACTTTATGGAATATTTAATAAGTATACAAACTTAGTGATACAAATGTTTGAATTCATATATGTTATATAGTAGATATATATATAAGTGTTTGTTCTTATCCCAAGACTCAATTTAAATCCCATCGAACTAATGTGGCCAGAATCAATTACACAAAAGGTTTCAGAAATATATATAAATTATATACTTATAGGAGCCAACTATACATAGAGATATATATATGGCCAATAAATAAATATAGCCAAAAGACCTATATGCAGGGAGTGAATAGGTTACGGTTAGAAGTAAGTGGAAAAATTTCATCTGGAGGCATTACTATATAAAAAGGTAAAGAGGAATATGGATAGATATATATTTAGAAGGGCGTGGGAGCGCTTTTACGTAAGTGGATTAATATGGAATATAATTATATACATATAATGTGTGGTTGTGATCATTCAACCCATGCTGGGATTGTATTATGGAATATATTTATATACATGTAATGTATGGTTAGGCATTCAAAACCGTGGTTGAAATATATATAATATGTATATCCACATATAGTTTTTATCAACCAATGGTATAAGTATTATATAAAGATAGGGAGATTATTATATCTATACATGGTGGGAATATGTATTAGATATAAGTTAAAGTAAATAGTATATGTGCAATAATTGGTATATGTGGGTATATTCAAAAACATTAAACCAAGGGGTATAGTAATTATATATATATATGAGGGGTGCGCATTGAAGGAATATGTCTATGTAGCCTAGATATCTATATATATATATATAGGTGGCCTATATATATATTTATATAATTATGTGCATATGTATCTCTAGGTGCACTCAAGAAATTACTGTCAGGGTTACCTATACACCTAAGGATATAAGCAACATATTGGTGATATGTGCGATGACTGATGTGAAGGTGTAAGAAAAATTTTTTGTGTGCAAGAATATATATATCCATGGAGAAATTTATCTTCAGGATAAGGTTAAGAAATGGATATATGAAATTAAAACTGAAGGAAAAAGTTGGGGTGTTAAAACACCAAAAATGGAATTTTATTGATATTCCTTATAACAATAAGTTGATTAGAAGCATGAAAAGATAATAGAGAAAGGTGGATAATAGAAAAATGGCAATTTATAATTAATAGAGGTATGTTAAATATAAGTTTTAAATTCTTAATTCACTATGGAAAATATATATATATAATAATAATCATTATCATGAGAAATGATAGATTAAAATGAAAGAAATTGCATGAGGAGCATAAGTTAAATCTACAATTAACATTATAAATATAGGTGATTTTGTTATAATGTTAACTTTGTTGAGGTTACTAGAAAAGTGGAATGACATATTTTACCCTATGGCTGAATTATTATAACTCTAATTAGGGTGAAAGTAGTAACAAACCCTACTGGTGCATGGAAAATAACGAAGTGGATAAATGAGTAAGTGGAAGATGTACCCTATAAATAAGGCATGTATACTGCTATAAAAAGAAAAGGAGATTGAAGTACAAGTTTTAATTACAGTTAAATGGGTGATTAGTAATGAATGAAGGGATAACTTAAAATTTTCATGATGATTTACTTAAGGAAGAATATTCTTGTAATAGTGGAAGAATGATTTCTTAATTATTTTAATTATAATAATTTATATTCTTCCATGGAATTAAATTATATTTTCAAGTTGGTATATTTTATAAGTTTAGAGATAAGGAGTAATAGAATTGGAAAAATTATGGAGAAGGGATATTCCTCTCATAAGAAAAAAAAAACAAATACAGATTTAAAAATAAAAGCATGAGAGATTTATGGGTTGCTTTTGCTAGAAAAAAATAGAATGCTTTTATGCATTAGAAAAGAAGGAATTCTTTTATGACTCGGGAAAGAGTTGGAATACTTTTATGATTTATAAAATCTCTTCCATTCTAATTAACTCTATTTTAGTATATAAGCCGATGAGAGAAATAGAAGAGGGGAACTAGAAAAGCATGAACATACAATTAAGAGTAAATGCATAAATTCGGGTGAGTCTTTGAAAAAGGTGTCAAATTTATTTTTGGCATTATCAAGTATTACTATTTGTGAATGTGATGAAGTACAGAAATTTCATTTATCCCCTGAAAAGGAAACAGGTATTCACACTATAAAATTTTGTGGGGTAAATTTTATTAAAGTTAATTTTCTTGAGTCTTAAATTCAACGACAGAGAAATGAGGTAAAATCATACAGCTACAACCAAGAGAAAAGAGGATGAGCTGTATTTTGGACTTGGGTGTGGGGGAAACCCATCAGTTCCAAAATTGTTCACTTAAGTTTGAACTAGTGGATACCATTTCATGTGAGAGGTAAGCATGGAATGGTAGAGATTATTAAGGAATCTAGTTGTTACTAATTAAATTAAGTAACTAACAAAAGAAACAATGAAAAGATACTAGAAGTACAACTATAGAATGAGCAAGGGTAAGCATAACCATGCATATGATCCAATTGTTTTCTCTCATTTATGTGTACTAATGAAAAAGTTGAGAAATTGTTTAGACAAGTGTGTAACAGAAAATTGGGCACTCTGGAAACGAAGAGGAAAAAGGTGAAGATAAATCACCTGGAAAATCCAGAAAAGCTGAACTGAACCAAGTTGCGTGAGGAAGGAATCTCACCTGAAAAACAAGAAAGGATAAGTAGTGTACTAAAAGTGCACTAAACTATTATGAACCTGAACGGTTTGATTAATAACTGAATGTCGTAAGTTATTGAAATGCATAATGCTATTGTGAATTATCAATTATATGTACCTGATATTACTTACATTGGTATGGATTGTGGACAGAGAAACCAGAATGACGGATCTTCCATACAGACTTCTTGTAAAGAAGTAGGAAGAAAGCCAACTGCATAAGGCATCAGTAAATATAGTGGAGGCAGGAGAGTACTCTGCTGGAAACTAATGGCTTATACATTAGCACTACCATTGCTTATTAAATTTCCTGATATATTTCATGTCTCCTTGTTGGAAAGGAAACGTTATAATACATGATGCTTCTCACATGATTGATTTGAATTGTGGTCCAGGTGGAACCAGAAGAGGAATTTCCTTCCAGAGTCACCTCAAAGATGAAAGCGAGAAGGAATTGAATTGCGAAAACGAACAGTAGCTAGAGTAAAGGTGCAGTGGAGCACTTTACTGCTGAAAAGCTACATGGAACAGAGAAGCTAAGATGATGGAACAGCATTCATAATTATGTTCAAAATAAACTAAGTAGATAGTTTTCAACACCGAGGACGGTGTTTATTTTCAGAGGGGGAATATGTAACACCCCCAAGTTCTATGCTTTTCAAATGAGACATTTGAACATAAATCCAAAGGGGAGTGGACCCCAATGGATGATTGTTATGTGGATATGGTTAAATACTTAATTATGAAAAATAAATAAAATATTGTGCATACACCATGACCAGATGAGAAAGTGAGATCATATTCCTAATCCATGAGGTGATGGAAAAGGAAAAAAAAGACTTTCCCCAAATCTTTCAAAAATCCTTGAAAGAATTATTTCTAATTTAGATTTTTGAGGAAAAATCTAAATTTCCCCAATGAAGAGGAGTAGTTGGGAAGAGGTGAGAAAAAGCTAGAAAAGCTGAGGAAAAGCTTAAAGCAGCTTTAAAGAGTCCCAGAATGGGAAGCCTAGGCTAAACAGGAATAAAGCATCCTGAAATTCTGGACGCAGAATTGGAAACAGGCTTGGGGAAAGCACAGCTTAAATAAGCTGCTCCAGAACAAATTGAGGCTAGTCTGTTCTTGGAGGATCTCTGCTCGGGGGTGAATCCTGGGAGATAAAGAGGATTCTATGGTTGGGAGGACTGGTCATGGTAGAGGTGTGCATGCATAAATTTGGAGATATCTGTAAGTCTGTGTTAATCATCTTTGTTTTTATGAAATGGTGATGTTGTATTCCTTTACTCAATTTATGAAATTGTGATATGATATTCCTTTATGCAAATTATGAAATTGTGATGTTATAGGCTTTTATGAAATTTATGAAGTTGTGATGTTATAATCCTGTAGGCAATTTATGAAATTGCAATAGTGCATTAGGAAATGTATGAATTTTATGTTAAGTTGCAGTATGCCACTGTTAGATGGATTAATGGTTCAGTACATTATGTAATTGCAAATACAACTATTGACAGTAGAGACAAATAGTTGGGTGTAGGTATGAATACCGGGTAATAATGAGATTTGAGATGATAGATTTGTTAAACAACCAATCTAATAACTATGTATATGTATAGCTTGATATCTTTGAAAGGAGTATTTAAGTTCTGTGTGTAGAAACAGAAAATGGTAACAAACCAGTAACCATGAACAGTAAGTTCCAAACAACTAAACCTATCATACAATACGGATGGCACAGAACCCCCTGTAACCACTAACAGAAGGTAAGAAACAATAACTCTGTGATAATCGAACGGGGTTCAGTATGTATGTTCCAAGGAAGAGAATGGTAACAGTTAGAATTTAAATTATTTTATTAAATGTAAGTGTAATCATCTGAAAGTAGAAGTTCAACCCTAATTAAGGACGATGATCTAATACTAGAAATTCTAAACTATCCAGTGCAGTATTCTCTACCACCAATTGATTGAAGCACGAGGATCTATTTCCTAGTTTTCACATGGAACAGCTGAATCTGTACAAAAAAAAAAATATCACACATGTTGAATGCCTATAAAAGTCAAATAAGGGGGAAAAAGCCTATTGCAAAATCTATTGTGTAATAACAGTCTGTGTGAAGGAAGATTGTAAGCATGTGTAAAATACCATGAACCGAGCATCGGGTTACCATCCATAGAACTACTGGGGAAGTAGTGGAGCAATGGTGGTGAACTACGTAGAGATAGATGTATGCGAGGAGGCCTACATCTATACTCCGATGCTGAAACTTTAACATATTGAACATATTCGCAGGCCGGCAAACTGGGAAGTTTGATGAAGGGCCTAGTGATCATCCTGCACAGAAAACCTGAGACATGCAAGGTAAAATATGTAGGTATATAAGTCTACTATATGAACTGAGAAGTGGGAAGGTTAAGCCAAAAATCCTCATGGAAATTCTGGTATTCCAGGGCTGTCTGTAGGTACTGAAAAGAATCGAAACCCTAGATAACAGTCTGCATTGTGGCTGATGCAGTATAAAAATTTTAATTGTTATCGACGCAGAAAGCGGAGAATGTTACGTTATGTTATATGGGTAGCACTCATCGTAGGGGTGATGAATATAGACCCAATTAGGAATATAGACCTGAAGAGAGACCTGTTGAATCTCATTCAGAGTAAAATGAAATAATGATAGAAGAGGAGTTAAGAATGTTAGGAAGAGTAAACATGAGGATGAGGTATAACAGATGTTATTAATAATAACATAATCCTATAAAAAAAAAAAAAAAAAAAAATGGGGTTGGGAGACGTGACAACATGATGTTGTTGGTGTTGTACAACCATGATTTTCATATTACTCAATCCTTTAAAATCTTCACACTTGGTCTCGTAGATATCTAATTTTGGATTCTTTTCGGGGAAAATATGTGGTTCGAAAAAAAATAATTCTCCTTCTCTGATTTTCCCATTTTATATTCTCGAGACTTGATTTTTAGGCTCAACAATTTCTTTTTTCAAATATTGAATTTCATTGGTGACTTGATTTAGATTAAGGGCTCTTTGTTAGTCCTGTTGATGACTTCTTTGGAAGGATTTTGTATTCTTTTCAAATGAAGTATCAACAAAAATATATTTTGGAGAAATACCTTTTCTTGTAGAAGAAGATGAAGAGCATTGGTTCTTGAGCATTGTCTGCAAAAAATTTTCCATTAGTTTTTCTTTCATTTCTCCTTCTGGTAACATTTTGATTCCGACTAGTACTTTTTCTTCTTCATCGGCACTAGTATGAGCCATGAAAAAATTTAGTTTTGGAGGAGGTATTGTCTCTTCCTCAGAACTATATTCAAAATCATATTCTGAAATGATGCAGTGGAAATCATCAGAGTCTGTGAAATTACATTTATCAGCAAATAAAACAACATCATTTTCTAAATATTCTCACTCAGAAATAGTGAAACTTGATGTTTTAGTTAAATCACAACAATCTTGTCCTAAAATGTGCACTTCTTCTTTGATACGAAAATTAGGAAAATTTTCTGTTTTATGAAGTTTAGAACCACACTTGTAACATTGAATGTGTACTAGTGGCTTTTTCTCTTCGTTCCTTGTTTTCTCTTGTTGGATTTTGTGGGTAGCTGCTTGAGATATGTTTCATTTATGTAATCTATTTGAAATATGGCCTTGCTGTCCACATAGCCAAAAGGTTAGTTTGTTCCATGCTTCTTGTTTTTGTGTCCTAAGATGGATATCTTGAGTACCATAGCATTGAGATCTGGGTATTCTTTTGTAATAGCCTTTGTTTGAAATTATTCTATAGTTTATAGGTTATGGATAATGGTTGATCTTATTTTTGGAATTTTTATTTATGGATTTATTTATCCTTTTCCTATGTACAACTAGATCATCTAAGGATAATCCATACTTATTACAAATTTATATTATGTGAGGCAATCGAGATAATTTCTGCATAAACTTATTCACCTTCATATTTGTACACATAACAACTATATATTTAGTTATTATGCAATAAACCTCTCCCCATGTATAACGTTCATATGGATTTTGAAAAAATTCTTGAATTTTCAAATAATATAAAAATTTGGAGGGAAGAGCTGCAAGATATACTTGTTTCCACGTGAAGTTTTTTCTATCTTTTACCTCGTATATTCTTTGAACCCAGTCTCTATGGAAATCCTCATATTGGGACATATTTTTACATTTTAAATTCATCAAAACCATTGAGTTCTTATCTAAAATTTTAGTTTCAACACCACAACAATGTTCAAGGAGCATTAATGTCAGTGCTTCAATCATGTTATTATGTGGGCTACCATCATCATTCATTACAACATCACCTCCTTCATCTTTTCCCACTTCTTCTGCCATTTTTTTAATAAGTGTAGGGGAATATTCAACTTCCCACCATCTCTGAAGGGTACCAATGAAACATTGTATTAGTTCTTTACAATCTTTAACTTCACTTTTTCCTTTCATACACGTCATTTTATATTCTATGAACAATTGATCTATCATTTTCCTAATTTGTCCTGAGCTTAGATTTCCCACATTCCATTCTTTGAGAGAATCTGGATGAAATATTTTTTATTCAGAAAACATTACTTTACCACTTAAATCTGGAGCCGAATATCTCAATAATTGACTGGGTAAAGGTTCATATACTAGTAAAATATGGGAGTCAGAAGAAGACTTGGGTTTTTATGACTTTTCTTTCAGGAACGTAGTAGGAAATATGTCAATTAGTTTTGAATGTATAGGAATATGATGCCTAAACATCATAGAGGTAGGGATGTTTCTGTCTTTGGTCGATATGGTTAGTTTTTCGAATTTGGAGGATTGATATTCTATTTTTTCTTGGGTTATATGGAAACCCATACTAAATCCATTTTCAATTTCTTCATATTGATCATTTATTTTTTCAGACAAAGACATTGGAGATTTATTTCATTCCTTGACAAATCCTTATAAAGTATATACAAAAACCTGAAACTCATTTAGATTCTTAGTTACAGTATTTACAGAGGCTTGCAAGGACTCAATTTTTTCCTTTTGAGGATTTTGAGCTGAGGAGTGTACTGATATTCCTTTGAGAGTAGTATTGATCCAATTTATCTGTTCACTTAATTGTTGTATCCTGTCATCAATTCCTATGATAGAGTCATCTGTGAATACTATGGGAGAGGTTTTAGCTATGCTATTATTTTCCCATAAAACAATACCTTTGTGAGGTGGGAAGACATATGGAGATTCTATCTTGGATCCATCATAAGTTGTCTACTGATGCTTAGTGGAGCTTTCAACAAAAATCATTTGTATTTTTGTATCTTCCTTCTATTTGCTCCATTCATAGAAGGAGATCCATGAATTTCTCTGACCCATATAGCCTTTCCATTCCAATGAGAGACTTGTTTTTATTCTATGGATGTAGTTATATTGATCTCATTTGAGTTTGGTTGTGAAAATAGATCCTATTTTAACATTTTTTCCATCCATTCATTATCTACTTTGTATTTTGGACATCCTTCCATTAAAGAAAATAATTTGTAAATTTCAGGCTTAGAAGGATTCTTGTAGTCTTCAGGGAAAGGATTATGAAATCTACATGGTGGTATGAGGTCATCCATTTGCTCAAGATATCCCAATCCATAACTAAGCATATGAGGAGGTTGCATTTTGCTGAGCATGATCATTATTGATCTACAATATATATGACATTATATTTAGTGCCCTTAAATTTGATGTCAATTTTTGTTTCTTCTTTCATTTTAAATCTCTCGCAAACACATTTATTTATTTATTATATGGGACGTTCACTGCACGTAGTTTTGTATTAGTTGTAACACTTAGTATACCTCTATGAGAAGGTCGATGGAATTGCGACTGTAACTTGTTGTAATCAAATCTCGTCATCAATGACGTATCTCTTTATAAATATATTAGTGTATATTTTTCTTACAGTAGAGAAAAATGATTACTATTTTGTTAACTTGATTATATTATGAGTATGAATATTTTTTTTAAATATATTTTTTAGTTACTTTTCTTAAAAGTTTAATGCATATTTATTAAAATTGTAAGTTTGAATTATGAAATTTGTATTTTATTTTTTTTCAAAATATTAAATTTATTTATATAAGTAAAAATATATTTTAAATTTAGAAAAAAAAACAAGTTAAACAACAAAAATCTCTAAAACCAATCAAATAGTTTTACAGAAACATAAGCATTCTTAAAATTCAAACAACATATTTTTTATTTTCACTTCTTTTTGTCTTAGTAAAATAATTTGTAATGAGTTAGATCATTGTGTTGGGAGGCGCACTTTTGATGCCTATTACCTAAACTAGCATGAAGGTTATGTTTAAATGTGTTACCTCTTTAAAAAAATAATAAAAATAATTTCTGTTCACATCCGTCAGAACAAAACAAAAAGAAAAATTAAATAACCATTTAAATAATTAAAAATAAATTAACACAATAATTAACTAAAAATATTCTTCACACTCGTTGGATTCATGTTCATTCTTATTATTTGGATTTCTCCGAGTTATTAGTAGTTGGATTAGTGTTAGTGCTCAGTCCGAGTTCATGAAGTCAACTAAAGCATACATTTACAAAAGTATATGTTTCGCGGAAGGGCTACATCCATGTGAGTGGCACATGGCTAAGAATCCATGCCAAAGCATAGGATGAAGCATTCTTCTATTGGTGAAGTTTGATACTTCGTTGAAGCAAAATTGGATGGCATTAATTTATCATCACACAAATCCATTAGAGTCAAATTTTATAAGATATCTAGCATGTGGATTTTATTGTACCTCTCAACTATTGCCCTAATACTTCACAACACACAACAATTCATGGATTCAACAATAAAAAAATATGATTGACATATTTTCATCAAAAAAACATATGTGATTTCTTGCATCATTACTAACTAGATCACATTGTTAAAGTTTTGTGTGTTTTTTTTTCTTGCATTCCTTATAAAAGCCATTAAATTCTTTGCATGTAGTGATACATGGCACTAATATTGACCAACACATTTACAAATCAAAATTTAAACTCACTAAATTCATGCTAGCCCACTTAAAATTAAAATATATAGAACAAGGTGAATATGCATACAAACAATGACGAGAAAGGTTTTAAATGTTACTAAATTGTTTAATAAATTCGATTATATTATTATTATAAATATATATTTTTCGTTTTCATTATTAATCACTATTTTTCAAGTATGAAAACATTTTTACCCTCACAACGGTTCTATTATCAAATGACCAGCTTTTGATATATAAAAACTGCCTGATAGCCTTGTTAAATGATATTCTCCCTAGCCTCGTCGGGTGTGAATATATCCCTTACCAGTTCTCTCAAATCATGTCCATCCTTTTTCTTTTTTTAGCACTATTAATTAAGTCCAGAAAGCTCAGTTATCAAACATTCCTATCCAAACCCAAAATATTTAACGTGAAAACTAGAACTCAATGAAAAACATATCTTCAATATCAAAAGTTGATCCAGTGTAAGAGACATCATTGAGGTGCACTATTAATCCGGATCATATTAATACTGAAAAAACATTAATCAAGTATATATTGGTTAATAACCGATATAATTAGATGATATTTCAACGTGGTCTAATATCCCGAAATTAATAATGATAAAAATATCATCTAGATTATCCCATTGAAGATTAAACAAGATAATAACAAGATTCTAATTACCCCTATTCATAGTAGATTATAACAAGATAATCTGATTATCCCATTGAAGGATCCATTTTAGAAAATTTTGTCAAAAAAACGATTTATATGATTTATTTAATAATCTACATAACACCTAATGATTCATGGGTATATAGATATATCCAATTTATATACATTACCTCTCTTCATATTAGATTACAACAAGATGATCCGATTATCCCATTGAATGATACATCTATATCGAACAACCTATACACTATTCTATGACGTCCTTAATTTATACTCACAGATCCATGTGATAAAGGAGATATACATAGTAGGTATATAAAAATTTCATCAAAGAGATATACACAATAGGTATGGTCAAAGTTATAATTATACAACTGACTTTTTTATTTTATTTTTTATATATTGGTATAACTATTGTGATTCCCATGAATAAATTGTATTTTGTCTCTTCATTATGATCCTCCAATGAAGAGTTTGGCACTTCCACCAGAGCGTTAAAATAGATAATTACTCCCGCATGTAGAAGTTGGGTAACATTAGAGATTCAAGTTTAGTCAAGTTGATTTAAGTTGTATTTTGAGTGAAGTTGAATTTAGTGTGTGATTGCATGTCAAGCTATTTTAGGTGAGTAGTTAGTTGGAAAAGGCTTAAATGCCTTTGACCGTGTTCATTGTAATAATCAATTTTGTTTGATGAATTGAAAAGCCGAAACTTGTGTTATTGTATGTTTAAATTATTTGTGTTTTTTTGTGCCTTACTTTCTCTTCCTTTCCAACAAATTGGTATTAGGGTCGAGGAAGAATCACAAGATCTGTGGTTCCTACAGAGCTAGTGAGAAGAGTTCCAAGTAAAGAAGGCCGATAATTTTTTTTTTTTAAATTTCATTGCAAAATATTTTCATTGTTAAAGAGTTACAATTATTAAAGGTGGGTGCGAAATTGACACTTTGTTTATACAAAAACTGTGCATTTTTTTCATAAACTAACAATTTTGAAAATTCAGGAAATCTGCGTAGTTTATTAGTGTCGAGGGTGCGCAAATTTGATGAGGAAGCAAAAAATATAAACAAATTTGAGAGAAAATGAACATTAGAAAATTCATTTTAATTCATGATGCTAAAAATTTTGCTTTGGTCAAAGTTATAAACCATACGCCAAAAATCACATGGGTTATATTCAATCATATTAAAGGTTTTTTGAAAATATTATAAAGCCCTTTTACAAAAGAATTTGTTAAAGTATTTTTATGCGGGGTTCGTAAAAGTAGAATTTAAGTTTTTTTTTATAAGAAAAATGACTTGGAGGTTATTAAAAAAGGAGTTTATTTATTGAATTTTATTTTATAAAGAGTCTTTTGAAAAAGCTTTTAAAATGATATTTTTGTTAAAGATGGTTTTATTCAGTTTCCAACCATAGTTTCTGATGGGCGCCAACCCACACCCAAGTCAATGTTACAAAAAATCAATAGTTTAACAGTGCAATGTCAAAAGAAATCTGTTTCTGCCTACGTGGCTAGTTAATTAAACTCGGAATACATACACGTCGAATTGTAAATATTGTTCACAACAAAAATTTCTCGGGCTTGCAAACTCTGTAGGATCTAATCCCATGGTCTCAGTGATTCACATTTAATCACAAGTTGTTTGTTTTGGTCCGGTCTATCTGTCCTTCCTCCATCTATCAGTGTCACTGGGTTTTCGCACTGTTATTCGCTACCAATCTCGTTTTGGCGGTCATTTGCTCTCTGCTCGGTGGTTGCAACGCGAGGGTTTCATTTCAACGACCTACCCAAGTGCTTTGCTGTGAGTTCAGTACTCTTATGTATCCGCTTCACTGTAAAATGTTATCTGTGGTGACAATGTCTAGGTGCCCGGCTTCCTCGACACGGTCAGTAATCTCACGCTGTAAACTTTGTTTATCTTTCCTGATTTTTTTTTAACCGCACCTGTGGGTTTTGAGAACACTAACTCCACTGTTTTTTCTTTTTGTGGGCTTTCTCCGGCACTAACAATGCATTTTCAACTGTGCATAGGTTGTTTTGGCCGTGGCTCCTTCCCGGTTTGCTCAACTCCTGTTCGGCGTTGGAAAATGGTAATCCGTCTCTCTATGACTTAGTTTCTTTGTGCTTATTTTCTTTCTCTAACTCATGGGCTCCTTGTGAGCAGGCTTGATGGTTTTCCCTATCAGCTTTCTGGCTCAACAAATGTTGGCGTACTCCGTCCTCTTACCAGGTCACAACTTAAAATTCCTTCTTCATTCATTAATCATTGTGAATATGTTATATAGGAGTTGGGTGATTTATTGTTTTTTTTTTCCTATGCAGGTATCTCACGCTCCCCTGGCTTTCCAGTCCTCCGTCTCGGTCTATGTCCGGTTTCCAGTTTCCAACGGGTAGGTCTTTTACTGCCTTGGCTCCTTCTTTACACTGAATCTGTCAGAGGTTTCTTAGGCGAAAATCATTTCAACCTCTTATAGGTTCCTCCTGTGACAACGCTGATTTTGTTGCATGTCGTTCTGTCGTGTCTTTCTCTCATTTCGAAATCGGTTGCTCTGACTGAGTTTTAATTTTCAAGATCTTTTGGTTCTGAGACCTTACATGTAACTTCCTTGTTCTTTCTGGAGTTAGTTCCTGTGTCAGTAGATTTTCTGGTTGAAACCCTAACTGTATCTCTCGTTTGTGATAATATTACAAAATGTATTTAACAGTCCCCGGACTCGTACTTTCATTCGACTGATAAAAATTATACAAAAAGATTTCCTTTACTTCTTCTTAATTTGCTCATGAAAAATAGAGATAGTTTAATGGATGGTACCTGCGGAATAACGCTGCATGCGTTCGATTTTTTTTGTCTGTTTTAACGTTTGCCAGTAGGAAATTTGTCCCGCAATGTTTCTTCAGTTCCCTTTAATTCACCAAAATGCTTTTGAGTTGAAAAATTCGTGGGTGTATTCTCCTGTATTCCGGTTTCAGTTATTTTGAAGAAAAAAAAACAAATGTTCGTTACTGAGAGTGCATATTAGTAATTTCGACAGTGAAATTTCGTTGTCTGGAAATAAATTACAGCATTAATAAGACACAGATGGTTTTTCTTTGTAACAGGAAAAAAAATATTTTGTTCTATTTCTCTTCTATTCTCTTCGTTACAAAACCCCTACAGAATGCCCCTCCTTTCCTTTTGTATCTCGGTAGAAGAAAAGAAAAAAAAGGTAGTAACCACTTGGCAACTGTTTTCTGCCAGTTACAACTAATCATTGTTTTTCCCATTTTTCTAAAGTAATGAAAAGAAAATTACAATGTCTAACTAACCCCACGGACTTAAATAAAACAGCCAACTATTTCTACTAAATTAAAATGCAATTTGCTAACTGTAAACAGTCTTTTTAAAACCAAATTAGACAACGACAGGTTTAAAGACCTATCCAACTGTCACATATCACCAAGAGACAAAACCTGTTGTTGTTTGTCTACCCCGAGTTGGATGCTCCTGCATCAGGCTCCCGGGGTAACAAAAAATTCATGGCTCTGTTCCATGAGATCGTCCACCGAATAGCCAGCTTTCTGGATCTGTGCTGCGTCAAGCCAGGAACTGTCCTCAATAGGACGATTCTTCCACTTGACCAAGTATTGTAAATATTATTTCCTGCGTGTTCGCTTGGCTACCTACATGTCCAGGATACCCTCGATCTCAAGGGGCTGCGCTGCAGGCATCTGCCTCAACCAAGAATCCTTGCTAATTTGGGTGTCTCGTTCTGGCCTTGCTGCCCCATCGTCTTCAGGATTAGCAGTGTAAGGAAACAGATCCACCACATTAAAGATGGGTGAAATGCCTATCCCAGGCAGCAACTGTATCTCATAAGCATTGGCATAAAACTTGCGAAGAATTTTTCAAGAGCCAATCTTTTTAAACTTCAGCTTGTTATATTCCCCCTTCGGAAAACGTTCCTTGTGCAAGTGAGCAAGTACTTCGTCCCCAACATTGAATTGAACTTCCTGCCTTTTTAAATCTTCCTGTTGTTTGTATCTTTGACTGTTTTCCTGTAACTTCGACTTCACCTGCTCGTGTAAATCACTCATCGCTTGAGCGAAATATTCTCCATCTGCACTTCTTTTTTCGAGTTTCCCCAAATCCCACAGCTCATGCACTCTGCGAGGATGCATGCCATACAGAATTTGAAAAGGAATGTAGCCTGTGCTGCGATTTGGTGAATCGTTGTATGCAAATTCCACTTGAGCAAGTACGCAATCCCACATTCGCGAATTTTCTCCTATTAAACTTCGTAGAAGGTTTCCCAAGCTCCTGTTCACCACCTCCGTTTGTCCATCTGTCTGCGGGTGATAAGCGGAGCTAAAATTTAGTTGGGTGTCCAACTTTTTCCACAGGGTATGCCAAAAGTGTCTTGTAAACCACACATCCCTGTTAGAAATAATGGACCTCAGAAAGCCATGCAATCTAACAAACTCCGTGAAAAACAAGTGGGCTACATGAGTAGCATCACTGGTTTTTCGACAAGGTATAAAATGTGCCATCTTCGAAAACCTATCCACCACCACCATTACTGAATCAAACCCTTGCTGTGTTTTAGGTAGACCCAAGACAAAGTCCAAACTGACTGAGTCCCATGGCCTACTTGGTATGGGCAAGGGTGTATAAAGTCCTAGATTCTGGCTGTGACCTTTTGCTAGCTGACACATTTTACATTTGTTTACATACCTCTGCACGTCCCGTCATAGCTTTGGCCAGTAATAAAAATGTTCAATCTGAGATAATGTTTTGTCTATGCCAAAATGTTTGGCTAGACCTCCACTGTGATTTTCCTGAATAACGTTCTCCCGCATGGAACAGTCGGGAATGCACAACTATCCTCCCCTGAATAACAATCCCTCTTGCAGATCATAGTCCAGCCATGGACTATTGTTTCGCAGCAAAGGGTTTTGACACGCCTCATGGGCCGCCTTAAAATCTATATCTGTCTGATATAAATCCTTCAAGTGCTCAAAACCCAGCACCTGCACCATACTCTCCTGCAAGAGCAAAGCTCTTCTGCTCAATGCATCCGCCACCTTGTTGGACTGCCCGCTAATATGCTTTAAAACAAATGTAAAACTCTGCAGATATTCCACCCACTCTACATTCTTATGATTCAACTTATGCTGCTACATAACATATTGTAACGCAGAATTATCAGAAAATAAAACAAACTCATTACCTAACAAATAGTGCCTCCAGTGCTTTAAAGCTTGAACGACCGCATAAAATTCCTTGTCATAAGATGAATACTTCTGCCTACTCTCGTTCAGTTTCTCAGTGAAATAAGCGACCGGTCTATCCTCTTGGCTAAGTACTGCCCCAATTACTATACTGCTGGCATCACAACGAACTTGAAAAATTTTGCTGAAATCTGGCAATCTCAAGATCGGTCTCTCAGTGATCTTCTTCTTTAAAGTCTGAAAACTATTCTCTGCTGCTTTAGTCCAGCAAAAAGGCTGATTTTCCTTCTTGATTGTGTCCAACATGGGTGTGCAAATCCCACTAAAATCCCTGATAAATTTCCTGTAGAAGCTTGCTAGTCCATGAAAGCTTCGAACCTCGAACAAATTCTTTGGGGATGGCCAGTTAACTATGGCTGCAATCTTTTCTCGGTCCATATTCAAATCATTTTTTGCAATCACAAAACCCAAATAAACTAATTCCCGTTGAAAAAAAGTACATTTTTTTAAAATTTATCAGCAGCTTGTTCTGTTGCAATCTTCTCAATACACTTCGAACATGTCGGAAGTGTTCCTCCTTCGTTCTGCTGAAAATCAAAATGTCATCCAAATAAACAATCACAAATTTCCCAATGAACTCCTTCAGCACTTCGTTCATTAGGCGCATAAAAGTACTAGAGGCGTTACTCAAACCAAATGGCATCACTAGCCATTCGTATAGCCCTTCATTCGTCTTGAAGGTTGTCTTCCATTCATCTACTTCCCGGATTCGGATTTGGTGGTAGCCACTCTTCAAATCAATCTTCGAAAAATATGTTGCTCCACTCAAGCAGTCCATCATGTCATCCATCCGTGGCAGTGGAAACCTGTACCTGATCGTAATCTTGTTAATGGCCCTTGAGTCTGTGCACATTTGCCATTCGCCACCTTTCTTAGGAGCTAACACTGTCGGAACTGCACAGGTACTCATACTCTCCCTGATCAGCCCTTTATCAAGCAATTCCTGCACCTGTTTCCGAATTTCTTCATTATATTTTGGGCTCATACGATAAGCTGCCTTATTTGGAAAGCTAGCTCCTGGTATAAAATCAATACAGTGGCTGATGCTTCTCTTAGGTGGTAATTCGTCAGGTAAGTCATCTACTATGATATCACCAAAATCCTGCAGCATATCCTGGATCTCCTCTGGCAGATCTGTGATTTTGGTATGCAGGACCACTATCTTTGGTCTCCTTACAACAGCAAAATTAACATCATTATCCTCCATCTACTTCAAAAACTCCTTTCCTCCCACAAGTAATGCCTTTACTCCACTAGCTTCTGCTGTGTTTTCCTCCTTGATGGGCACAAGCATGTGCTTGATTCCATCTTTTACAAACTTGTAACAGTTCGTCTTCTCATCACGAACTACTTTTCTATCATACTGCCAGGGTCTCCCTAACAGTATATGACAGACATCCATTGGCATAACATCGCAGATAATTTTTTCCTTATATCTGCCTATCTGGAAATCTACTTCACACTGTTCGTCCACCAACAGTTGATGCCCCTTTTGTAGCCACGATACTTTGTAAGGAGTGGGATGCTTCAGTCTTTCCAATCCCAATTTCTCCACCATTTCCGTGGCCACCAAATTATCGGTACTCCCACTGTCAATAATCAGTTTGCAGCACTTACCCTGTGATTTGCAAACTGTCCGGAACAAAGCATTTCTTTGATCTGGTTCCACAATTTATTTTGCTGGTTTTATCAGCACCTTGTTTAGCACCAAGGCTTCCCCTGTCTCTGGTGCATTTTCCACTTCCTGAGGCGGTGCTTCCGCTTCCTTAGTTTGGGCAACATAAGCTCCTCTCCCACCTGCTAGTTCACCTTCAGGACATTCATACGACTTGTGCCCCCACTTGTGGCACCTATAGCACTGGACATCTCCTTTGCCCCGACCATTACCTCTCCCTCGCTGGTTTGGTCGTCCCCCTCTAGTGCTGTTGTCCTTTTCTACTATTCCTGCAGAATTGGAACTGCTGCCTTCTTCATTGGAACTTGTACCTCTGCCTCTGCCAAAGGCCTTTCCCTTTCCTCTGCCAGATCCACCTCCTCTTCTAGCATTCTGCTTCCTGATTATTTTCTCTTCCGCCTTCAAGGAAAACTAATATGCCTCATCCAAAGTTCTAGGTGAGAGAATACCGATTTCATCCAGTATCTCCCCCCTCAATCCATTTACAAACCTTGCTGTTTTTTCTGGGGTGTCTTCTATATATCCCGCCCTCAAATTCAACTTATAGAATTCTTCTGTATACTCTTTGACTGTCATCCCCCTTCGCCTCAAGTTTTGTACCTTCCTGTACAACATAATCTGATAATATTTTGGCAGAAATTTTTCTTTCAGCTTGGCCTCCATTCTGGCCCACTTCTTTATAGGCTGTTTGTTTAGCCTTTTCCTTTCTGCCTGAACATTGTCCCACCACAAGGACGCATGTCCTTTCAACTTGGTGGCAGCGAACTTCACTCTCTTATCTTCACTGATCTCTTCAAAATCAAAATATTTATTCACTTCGCTAAGCCAATCCAGCAACACATCTGCTGACAAACTTCCATCATAAGTGGAAAGCTCATGTTTTGGCTTATGACTAGATAGAAAAACTGACCTCAACAATCTGATCTCAGGTGCCTCTCCCTCCAAACCATCTGCCGGTTCTATAACCTCTTCATCACTATCATCACCTCCTTCAGTGTCTCTTATCCTTCCAGCTTCTATTGCTGCCAATCGCGCATTCAAAATGCAGATTTCTTCTCTCAGTCCCTCCTCTGCTACTCTGCGAATTGCTCGCCCTCTTCCTCGTCCTCGCCTACCAACCTCCATGTTATCCTAACCACAACTTGCTTCGATACCAATTTGATGGGTGCCAACCCACACCCAAGTCAATGTTACAAAAAATCAATAGTTTAACAGTGCAATGTCAAAAGAAATCTATTTCTTCCTACGTCGCTAGTTAATTAAACTCGGAATACATACACGTCAGATTGTAATTATTGTTCACAACAAAAATTTCTCGGGCTTGCAAACTCCATAGGATCTGATCCCGTGGTCTCAGTGATTCACATTTAATCACAAGTTGTTTGTTTTGGTCTGGTCTATCTGTCCTTCCTTTTTCTATCAGTGTCACTGGGTTTTCACACTGTTATTCGCTACCAATCTTGTTTTGGCGGTCATTTTCTCTCCGCTCGGTGGTTGCAATGCGAGGGTTTCATTTCAACGACCTACCCAAGTGATTTTATATGAGTTCAGTACTCTTATGTATCCGCTTCACTGTAAAATGTTATCTGTGGTGACAATGTCCAGGCGCTCGACTTCCTCGAAGGGGTCGGTAATCTCACACTGTAAACTTTGTTTATCTTTCCTGATTTTTTTTTAACCGTGCCTGTGGGTTTTGAGAACACTAACTCCACGGTTTTTTTTCTTGTGGGCTTTCTCCGGCACTAACAATGCGTTGTCAACTGTGCATAGGTTGTTTTGGCCGTGGCTCCTTCCCGGTTTGCTCAACTCCTGTTCGGCGTTGGAAAATGGTAATCCGTCTCTCTATGACTTAGCTTCTCTGTGTTTCTTTTCTTTCTCTAACTCATGGGCTCCTTGTGAGCAGGCTTGATGGTTTTCCCTATCAGCTTTCTGGCTCAACAAACGTTTGCGTACTCCGTCCTCTTACCAGGTGACAACTTAAAATTCCTTCTTCATTCATTAATCATTGTGAATATGTTATATAGGCGTTGGATGATTTATTGTTTTTTTTCCTATGCAGGTAGCTCAGGCTCCCTTGGCTTTCCAGTCCTCCGTCTCGGTCTATGTCTGGTTTCCAGTTTCCAACGGGTAGGTCTTTTACTTCCTCGGCTCCTTCTTTACACTGAATCTGTCAGAGGTTTCTTAGGCGAAAATCATTTTAACGTCTTCCAGGTTCCTCCTGTGGCAACACTGATTTTGTTGCATGTCTTTCTGTCGTGCCTTTCTCTCGTTCCGAAATCGGTTGCTCTGATTGAGTTTTAATTTTCAAGATCTTCTGGTTTTGAGACCTTACATGTAACTTCCTTGTTCTTTCTGGAGTTAGTTCCTGTGTTAGTAGGGTTTCTGGTTGAAACCCTAATTGTATCTCTTGTTTGTGATAATATTACAAAATGTATTTAACAGTCCCCGGACTCGTACTTTCATTCGACTGATAAAAATTATACAGAAAGATTTCCTTTACTTTTTCTTAATTTGCTCATGAAAAATAGAGATAGTTTAATGGATGGTACCTGCGGAATAACACTGCATGCGTTCGATTTTTCTTGTCTGTTTTAACGTTCGCCAGTAGGAAATTTGTCCCGCAATGTTTCTTCAGTTCCCTTTAATTCACCAAAATTCTTTTGAGTCGAAAACTTCGTGGGTGTATTCTCCTGTATTCCGGTTTCAGTTCTTTTGAAGAAAAAAACAAATGTTTGTTACTGAGAGTGCATATTAGTAATTTCGACAGTGAAATTTCGTTGTCTAGAAATAAATTACAGCATTAATAAGACACAAATGGTTTTTCTTTGTAACAGGAAAACAATATTTTGTTCTATTTCTCTTCTGTTCTCTTCGTTACAGAACCCCTACAAAATGCCCCCTCCTTTCCTTTTGTATCTCGATAGAAGAAAAGAAAAAAAAGGTAGTTACCACTTGGCAACTGTTTTCTGCCAGTTACAACTAATCATTGTTTTTCCCATTTTTCTAAAGTAATGAAAAGAAAATTACAATGTCTAACTAACCCTACGGACTTAAATAAAACAAACAACTATTTCTACTAAATTGAAATGCAATTTCCTAACTGTAAATAGTCTTTTTAAAACCAAATTAAACAATGACAGGTTCAAAGACCTGTCCAACTGTCACATATCACCAAGAGACAAACCCTGCTGATTTTTGTCTACCCCGAGTTGGATGCTCCTGCATCAGGTTCCTCCATTCATAAGGAAGGATTATGATGTGTGGGCCATTGATATGGATACTATGTTGACGACTTATGATGTTTTGGATCATGTCTAGTTTCGGTTTTCATAACCTCAAAATGAATCAGAAGAACGATTTATCACTAATGCATAGAGGGAACTATGGAAAAAAGACAAAAAAAATGCATGAGCGTTGCAACTTATCTAGCAAGGAGTGGACCAAGCAGTCTTTTCGAAAATTATGATCACCTCTTGAGCAAATAAAGCATGGGATACCTTGGCAACAAGCTATACATGTATGTCTAAAGTCAATATTGTTATGTTGGAATACTAGGAGATATTTTGAAAGTATGTAGATGAAAGAGACATAGGACATCAATTCATTCATGAATGAGGTCATGACTGTCATAAATTAGTTAAAAATTTATGGTGAAGATATTAAAGATCAAATAGTGGTTGAAAAGGTCCCGTAGATCTTTGTCTACCAAATTTGACACTGTGGTAGCAACCATAAAAGAATCCAAGTGTTTGGAATGATTGACAGTTGATGAATTGATGGGATCACTTCTATCACATGAGGCAAGTATAGACAAAAATAAGGATTCCACTTTAGAAAAAACTTTCAAAAGTCAGGTTTCTATTTCAAGAGACAAGGGTCGAGGCAGAGGTAAATCGAGAGGTAGAGGAGAAAGCATAATACATGTTGATCAGAGATATGGGAGAGAGGATTATGAACATGAAAGTGGAAGAAACAAAAAAATCTTCAAAAATAATCCAAGATTTGACAAATTAAAGGTGAGATGTATTATTGTAATAAATTCGGTAACTATGCCCGTGACTACAGGAAGAGGATAACTTATCAAGGAAACCATAGAGCTAATGTCACTGCAGATAATACTAACTCCTTGTTCCTATATTTCCATACCATGCACGAACCTTCTGATAATGTGTGGCTATTAGACAGTGGTTGCACTAACCACATGACAGGAAATAAGAATTAGGTTGCAAACTTGGAACAATCTGTGAAGATAGAGGTAAAATTGGGGACTAAAAGTACTGTGGATGTAGATGGAAAAGGAGTGGTCAACATTATGAACAAGCATGCAGATCCAAAGATAATTTAAAAAGTATATTATGTCCCTCGTCTCAAAAAAAATTTGATAAGTGTTGTTCAATTGACGCAGAAGGGATACAGAGTTATATTTCAAGGAGAAGAGTGTATTATATATGAAAATACCCCAAGAAATCATCTGATATGAAAGGTGCAAATGACAAGGGAGAAAATATTTCCTTTAATCATGAATTACAGTGATTAGGTCAGTTCATTTACAGTTTAATGTTCTAATGATTATTGGTTATGGCACTTTCAGTTTAGACATTTTCACATTTATGGTTTAATATTTTTGTAGGATAAACAGATGGTTACAAGGTTACCTCGCATTAAAAAACTTTCTAGTACTTATGAGTGTTGCATCTTAGGAATGAAACACCTGAAATTTTTCCAAAGGGAGTTGCATACAAAGAAAAATAACCTCTTGAGCTAGTGCATCTAGAATTCTTTGGACCTATAAGTACACAATCGATCGGTGGAAGTCATTAATTCCTCACTTTCATTATTGAATATAGTATAAAGACTGAGGTTTAATTTTTGAAGTGGAAGTATGAAACTTTTGCAAATTTCAAATAATTCAAAGCCTTATTAGAGAACCAAAGTGATAATAAAATCAAGGTATTAAGGTCATATCATGGTGGAGAATATTATTCAAAGGCATTTCATGATTACTGCAAACAACATGGAATCAAAAGACAATTTACAACTAGATACACACCACAACAGAATGGTATAGCAGAGATAAATAATATGACAATTATAAACATGGAAAGGAGCAAGTTTAAAGGAATAAAGTTTTCAAATGAGTACTGGGAAGAAGCAGTTGCATGCATTGTTTATGTGATAAAAAAATCCCTTACAAAGAGTGTGATGAACAGAGTACCACAAGAAGCATGGTTAGGTATGTCTTGTAGCGTATCTCATCTTATATTGTTTGGATGTGTAGCTTATGAACATGTGCCTAGGGAGCTAAGAGGTAAGTTGGATGTTAAAATTCAAAAATGCATATTTAATGTTTATAGTGACTAGTGAAAATCTCACAAATTGTATAACCCTGTCACCAAGAAGACCATAATTAGCAGAGATGTTATGTTCAAAGAATAAGAGTTGTGGAATGGGACTATATAAAAAAAATTCTATGCAAAAGCAACATTGATGGAAGAGGATGTAACAGAGAATGAGAAGCAAGAATCAAAAGAGAAGACACCAACAAGGACTCCAATATTTTCTAAGCAGCATGGATCTTCAAGTAGATCAACATATCCAAATTCTCTTAGTAGTCAATCCGGTGATGAATCAAGCAATGGTAAGATAAATATGAGAATTTTGAAAGAAATTTATGATAATTTGAATGTTATTTCAAACTTTTTTTTATTGTCATTCCAAACTTCTTTGTTTTAAGAAGCAATGAGACAATAAAATTGTGTGCAAGACATGGATGAAGAAATTGAAGCTATTGAAAATAATGTTACATGGTTTTTGGTTGATTTACAAAGGATAAAAATCTCATTGGTGTGAAATGGGTGTAGAGGAAAAATTTTAATGAGAAAGTTGAAATTGACATATTTAAAGTAATACTTGAAAAATGATTCTCACAGTAATGAGGAAAATATTTTGGAGAAACTTTTTCTTCAGTAGCTAGAGTGGATACTATAAGAGAGTTTCTAGCCACAATAGCTCAGAACAAATGAAAATTATATCAAATGGATGATAAATCAAACTTCTTGAATGGAATTCTAGAAGAATAAATTTATGTGCAATATCCTCCAGGTTATAATGTTTAAGTTGAAGAACCTAAATTTTACAGGTTTAAGAAAGCCCTCTATGGACTCAAGCAAGTACCTAGAGCTTGGTATAGCTGAATTGATAGATAAATGATCAATAATGGATTTTGTAGAAGCAAAATTGAGCCTACCATGTACACAAAGGTAAATGAGAATGGACAATTTTTTTTTTCTTATATGTAGATGACATTATTTTTACAAGTGATCTTGAGTTAGATGAATTTAAAGCATACATGATGAAATAATTTGAGACGACAAATCTCAGTCTCATGAAATATTTTTTTGGCATAGAAGTTGAGCAATCTGAAAAATGAAATTTTATTTTCCAGCATAAATATGCCAAATATTTGTTGAAAATATTCAGGATGGAAAATTATAAACATGTCCTTAAACCAGTTGAAATGGGTACAAAGTTAATTAAGGATGATCAAGTATCATATGCCAATCCAAATCTATTCAAAATATTGGTTGGAAGTCTCATGTATCTCACAACTACAAGACTAGATATTATGCATGGAGTGAGTTTGATTTCCATATTTATGGAGACTCCAAAAGATACACATTGGATAGTAGGGAAAATAATTTTGAGTTGCATAAGATGAACTAGATATTGTGGCATAGTGTATGCAAGTACAAAATATAAGGATTTGATTGGATATACATATATTAATTTTGCAGGCAGTTTTGATGATAGGAAGAGAACTTATGGTTATGTGTTCCATCAAGGTACAGGTGTGATTTCATGGGCATATAAGAAGCAACTTATTGTAATACTAACATCATCGAAAGCAGAATATGTAACAACCACATCAACAACTTTTCAAGCAACATGGTTAAGAAGAGTATTTGATGGACTCAAGAAAAAACAAGAAATATCAACAACAATATATTGTGACAACACCTCAATTATTGCACTATTCAAGGATAGTGTGTTTTATCAAAAGAGAAAGCATATTGCTAATAGATATCACTTTATTAAAGAACTTGTGAGCAATGAGAAGCTCACTTGAAGCCTTGTAAATCTAGTGATGAATTGGTGGATATATTTACCAAGCCATTATCAAAATATGTGTTTGAGTTTCATAGAAGAAATTTGGGTGTTCTAATCCTAGTTGAGACATTCATGAGTGGGCATGTTTGAGTTATCATGATTCATGTCTTATTTTAGTTGTTGTAGTTAAGGGGGAGTTTTAAAATAGCTAATTACTCTCACATGAAGAAGTTGGATAAAATTAGAGAGTCAAGTTGAGTCAAGTTGAGTTAAGTTGTATTTTGAGTAAAGTCAAATTTAGTGTGTGGTTGCATGTCAATTTATTTTAGGTCAGTTTCTAGTCAGAAAACATTTAAATACCCCTAACCAAGTTCATTGTAATAATAATTTTTTTGTGAGCAATTGAAGAGTTGAAACGCATGTTCTTGTGTGTGAATTATTTGTGTTAATTTTTACCTTACCTCCTCTTCCCATTAGGGGATTTTTGAGGTCTAAAATTGGCCTCCTAAGGAAATTATAAAATAATAGTGAAAATAATAAAACAATATTATATTCCATCATCAAATTTTAGAGGGGGAAAAGAAAAACTACTTTTTCAACTTGTATTTTCAACATATCTCCCTATGTGTTTCCTAAAATTTTGTGTGGGAACACTCGTTGGATGTAGAATTTGATTCCTCATTCAAGGAGTACCCATGTTGCATAATTTTGATGGACCCTGCTACATGAAAATGATAAATACATGAAGAATGTGATTGCAATCACGTTTTTTCATGTATTTCTCATTTTTCGTGTAGTAGGGTCCATCAAAAGTATGAAACATGGGTACTCCTTGGATGAGGAATTAAATTTTACATCCAACGAGTACTCCCGCTCAAAATTTGATTAAAACCTTAGGGAGATAAGTTAAAAATACAAGTTGAAAAAGTAGTTTTATTATTTTATTATTTTTTAATATTTTTAATTTTTACCCCAAAAATGGTGAAACATCTCCCATGGTTCACATCATCATGTTGAATCCTTTTGGTTTTTACAAAGTTTATTTTGGTTGTACATTTTTATTAGGAGACCCATTTTATACCTCAAAAGTTATCTAATGCTTTCCAACAATTGGAAGAGAATAGTGTAATATATGCCATAATATTTTAGTGATTCTATATTATTATTTCAAGGTCAATTTTAACATGGACAATAATATCATTCTAATATTACAAATATTTAATGTTATTCAACTAGCATGTATTTGGATTTCTCATTTAGGCAACTTATTTTATATAACCAAATTAAGAGATCCATTCAAATCTCTAAAGCCCATTAATATTAAATACTATATTATGTTAATAATATTTATATTGATATTAATATTAAATATTATATTATATTATATTGATAGGAATAATATTAATATCAATATTAAATATTAGTTACTATATAATAAAATATAATGTTAATACTAAATATTAATATTAATATTAATATAAAGAGAGGAAGGAAGAGAGAGAGTAGAGTGGGAGGGAAGAGAGAGAGAAGAAGAGAGTGAGGGAGAAAGGAGAGTGGGAGAGAAGAGAGAAAGAAGGGGAAGATAAATGGAGGGAGAGGAATAGGGAGGGAGAGATATATGCATAGATATGGAGAGAGAGTGTGTGTGTGTATTTTTAGGGGTGAGATAGAGAGATAAAGAAGGAGAGATAGGGGAGATAGAGAGATAGATGGAAGAGGGAGATAGGGAAGAAGATAGAGATAGAGAGACAGAGGAGAGAGAGTTAGATAAATAATAAATTTAATAATTTTAATATTTGTATTAATATTAAATATTAAGTAGTATATAACATAATGTTACTATTTAAATATTATATTATATTAATAGTATTAATATTTATATTTATTTAAATATAAATATAAAGAGAGGAAAAAAGAGATAGAGAAGTAGAGAGGGAGGGAGAGAGAGATGGATTTGGAAGGGGAGAGAGAGGGAGTGAGAAGGGGGAGATGGATAGAGCATAAGGGAAGAGAGAGAGAGAGAGAGAGAGAGAGAGAGAGAGAGAGAGAGAGATGGAGAGAGGGTTTATATGTTTCAGGGGTGAGATAGAGAGACAAAGAAGGAGAGACAAAGGGAGATAGAGATATATATAGACGTGGGAGAAAGGGAAGAAGAGAGAGACAGAGAGAGGGAGGTGGGGTGCAGAGGGGGGGGTGGGGGGGAGAAAGATAGGGAAGAGAGGTAGGGGAGACACATTGATTTTAGTGTAGATGTTGATTCCTAATCCAATGTGATTGATTGCATTAGACACATTTATTTTAGTATAGATGTTAATTCCTAATCCTATTTGATTGATTCCATTAGATTCATTAATTTTATGTAGTTATTGATTTCTAATCCTATTTGATTTTTTGCATTCGGTGTATTAACTTCAGTGTAGATGTTGATTTCTAATATTGTTTGGTTGCTTGCACTAGATACATTGATTTCAATGTAGATATTGATTTCTAATTATATTTGAATTCTTGAAGTAGATTTATAATTCTATTTTAATGATTGCACTAGATTCATTGATTTTAGTGTAGTTTTTGATTTCTAATCCCTTTTTATTTTTTTTCACTCAATGCATTGATTTCAATGTAGATGCTGATTTATAATCCTATTTGATTGTTTGCACTAGATGCATTAATTTCAATGTAGAAATTGATTTCTAATTCTATTTGAATTCTTTCACTAGATGCATTTATTTTAGTGTAGGTGTTGATTCCTGATTTGATGTAACTATATGTATGATCTACATTAATTTCCAAATAATTAGATTAATAGTGTGCATTTTTTTTAATGTGCATTGATTTTTCTGCTACAATAATTCAACCATAAACAAAATAATTGAATTTTCATCTCAAATAAAATATTCACTTGCGTGGAATGTTTGTTTCTTGAAAATGTAAAATATAATTTGATACATTCTTATTATTCACATTTTTCACCTTTCAACATTGTTAGTCATTTTTCTTTCGAAGAGGTGGCAGGAAACAAAATTACTTGGGGTTTAACACTCCACAAGTCACAATGATTGAGTTTGGAGAAATCTACTAATAGTAATGGAGAGCAAAAGAGACAATTTATGACGTATACTACAATAGATCGAGTTAACTATTTGAATGGTCTATGATTTAAACCACCCTTTTCGTATGGTCCACATGAAAAGATGAAAAAATTAATAGGTGTGCAGTAAGAACATTAGAAAAAAATAGTTTAATATTAAACTCAATGAAGACTATTTATAATTGACTAAATTCTTATTATTCAAATTTTCTATCATTCACAAATATTATATGTCACTTTGCATTCAAAATATTCATTTCTTCAATTTTCATTATTCAAGTTCTCAATAGTATTTATCATATCGAAAAACTAAGGTAATTGAGCAAAATTAAAATTAAAATGACTAGATTAATTTAGACATATTTAGAAAAATTAAAATGTTAAGAATAATTAGATGTCTAAATTTTTTTGTATGCCCGCACATGACTGAAACTAGTTTAGATCCATTTTAACCCGTGATATATCAAGTAGCGAGAGAGATCAAATCTCTCGTGGTGCAAACCTTTCCTCAAATTTTTCACTCAAAAAAGAGGTTTTCACCTCGAGTGATTTGATCCCTCTCAGCACTTAATAGATCCAAGCTTAAGATAGATCTAAGTTGATTATAACATATATATTGTAATTTTTACTGTTATTGTCTTCCTATAATAATTTGTAGTAAGTTAAATTATTATAAGACTTACATTATAATTTGTAATGTGTTATATTTTTATAACATCTATATTGTCATAGTTTGGCATATTTAGGTAATTAAATATTATGTAATGAATTATATCATAAACACTTTAGCTATAGCTTGTTAGTCTTATATTAAGATAATTAAATGTATTATATAAAAAATTATTTTATTTTTTTTATTTTGAAAGTAAAATATATATATATATATTTTATATAGTTTGAATTTTAAATTTTAAAACATAATATATATATATATATATATATATATATATATAATTTCATTAATAATTTAAAACTTACATTGAAATCACATGTCTAGATTTTGTAAAGGATACAGCATGAGCGTGGTGATCTCCATAGCACGAAAATAAACATGAGCACAATAACCATCTATAGAAAAAAATGAGGCTTCAAAAACAAAGAGAGAAAACTTATGCCAAGAAGATAGATATGAGCTATACCTTCCTTAAGCATAAGCCAAAATGACATGCAATAAAATTGAAATTTTGCCATAATTCCAAATAAAGAATAACCGCAATGCACCATCGTTTTGTTAAGCCAAAATCTATTAGATAACCATATTTTGTTTTCTAATTATATAGTCGTTTATTCAAATTAATTAAATATTTGTATTAATTATATAGATGTAAATTGAAATTTATTAATATAATTTTTAAATATAAAAGAATATCTTCATGATATTGAAAGAAATTGATACCATCTTTAAATATTTATAAAAAAAAACATTTACAATATTGAAATGATTTTTTCATAGCATTAGCTTTCTAATTAGGATGAGTTGTTACATTGATATGAACGTTTGTAATGGTTTGAATAATTTTAATATTTTAAAATAATCATTTTAACATTTTAAAATAATCATTTTAACATTTTGGTATTATTATTTTTATTTTCTGCAGTAAGATATTGCATTGAGTTTTTGGTCAAATCTATATTAGTTTGAGTTTTACAAAAATAAATAAAAATAATTTCATAGTCTAATATTTTGTATTAAATTCATTATTTTTTTGACAATATTTTAATTTATTTTTCTCTAATATGATTGGTTGTCAAGTTTAACATGCTATTTCTCTTTGGCTCAATTAGCAAGTCAAAAGTACAATGTTCACATCATTGTCTACAAAAGAAAAGGTACAAGGGTCGCATGAGTATGGGGTCACTATGAGGCCTTGTGTTTGGTATTTTCTCAAATATTGCATACAAGAGTTTTAGATACAATCAAACCCTTTCAATTTTTCACACTATATGCTCGAAACCACAAGGATTTTTTTATCTATGGATTTTTTAGAAAGTAGCGAAGCTGTGAGCTCTCAATTTTCACTCTGATAGCTGAGTTTTAGGTATGAAAGAAAATTTCTTGCATTTTTTGTTTTGATAAGTTTGAATACCTTTCTTGTTGGTTTTTATAACATTCTATTTATTTTTTTTTGAATGTTATCAAATTTCGTAGGGGTTTCAGTTCTAGATCCATTTTCTAGTAGAGGCATGCTATATATAATTTGCGGGATCACAACACCAACGTAGGATTTTAATGGTTTCCACATGAAATACAAGGTTTTGTGTTGGAAAATATTATTAGAGTCGTTGGATCTTTTAGGGGAACATGAGGATTTATGACATTTTTACCGACAGACTGCTATGATATTTTAGATCGAATTAGTCATGTTGTAAAATAAATTTAACCTTGTGTAGAGTATCTTTTGTTGGAACTGTAGAGAAGAGGAAACACAAATTTCACACACATAATAACATGATTTTCAAACCTTATATTGATCATTCGAACTTGATTGATTACAATGAACCTAGTGAGGGTTATTTATACTTTTCTGACTAACGACTCGCCTAAAATAAATTGACATGCAACCACGCATTAAATTCAACTATGACTTAACTCGACGTAACTCAACATAGTTAACTGAATATCTAATTTTAGCCAACTTCAGTAATTATCTATTTTAACACTCCCCCTTAATTACGACTGTTAAACAAAGACATGACCTCATGAAAACTCAAGTATGCATGTTGGTATATGTCTAAACTAGGCTTATAACACCCAAGTTTCATCTATGAAACTCAAACACATATTTTTCTAATGACTTAGTAAATATATCTGTCAATTGATCACTAGATTTACAAGGCTTTAAGTGAACTTCTCCATTTCTCACAAGCTCTCTAATAAAATGATATCTAGTATTAATGTGCTTGTTCTTTTGATGAAAAAAGCTATTCTTGGATAGTGCAATCACTAAGGTGTTGTCCAAATATATTGTTTTTGATCCTTGGTTTTTTTGCTTGAGTCCACCCAATACCCTTCTTAACCACATTTCTTGGCATGTTGTTAATGTTGTTGCTACATATTCTTCTTCTGATGACGATAGTGTTACACTAGTTTTATTCTTATGCCCATGAAATCACACCTGAACCACGATGGAACACGTAATGAGAAGTGTTCTTCCTATCATCCAAACTACTTGAAAAAACTATGTATATATCCAATCAAATATTTCTTTTCTATACTTGCATACAGTATGCCACAAACTCTAGGACCTTCTATTGATCTCAAAATTATATTACGTGTTCTCTAATGTGTTTCTTTTGGAGTCTCCATAAATTTAGAAATGCAACTCACTCCTTGCGTAATATCTGGTCTTGTAACTATGAGATACATGAGGCTTCCAACCAATCTATTGAATAGAGTTGGATTTATAGATCCATCATCATCCTTTCTTAAATTTGTACCTGTTCCAACTGGTATAGGGGAGGGTTTGCAATTATCCATCCTCAATCTTTTCAACAAATTTCTAGCATATTTATTTTGACAGATAAATATTCATTTTTCATATTGCTCAACTTCTTTCCCAATAATATATTTCATGAGACCAAGATCTGTCCTCTCAAATTCTTTCATCATGGCTAACTTAAATTCATATAACTCAAGAGAACCTATAAAAATCATGTCATCAACATATAAGCAAACATTCAATTTTTTTCCGTGATCATGTACCATTTTTTACAAGGTAGGCTCAATGCTACTTTTGAAAAATCCATTCTTGATAATGCAGCTATCAACTCTGCTATACCAAGCTCTAGATGTTTGCTTCATTCCATAGAGTGCTTTCTTCAACCTGTAAAATTTACCTTCTTTACCTTCAACTTTGTAACCTAGTGGATGTTGCACATAAATTTCTTTTTCTAGAATTCCATTCAGGAAGGTTTATTTCACATCCATATGATAAAATTTCCACTTGTTCTGAGCTGTTATGGCTATAATTTCTCTCACACTATCCAATATGGCTACCATAGAAAAATTTTCTTCAAAATATATTCTCGATTTCTATGAGAAACCTTTTTGCTACAAGTCTTGATTTAGATATGTCAATTTCACCTTTCTCATTCAACTTTTTCTTGTACACCCAAATTACACTTAATGTGACAATAATGAAAAATTTAAACTAACATCAAAATCATGATAAATATTTTTCAAACTTCTCATATTTCTCCTACAATCTCTTGATTCATTACCTAATATTTTTCTAGGATAATTTTGATCTGTTGATCTACTTGAAAATCAATGTTTCATAGAAAATCTTGGAGTGTTTGTTGGTGCGACTATGTTTGGTGTCTTCTCCTATGATTCTTGCTACTCCTTTTATGCTATTTCATATTCTTCCATCAGTGGTGCTTGTGCATAAAATATTTTTTCTACAGTACCATTCTACGACTCTTATTCTTTGAACACAACATCTCTGCTAATTATGGTCTTCGCAGTGACATGGTTATACAATTTGTAAGCATTTTACTACTCATTGTAACCAATATATATGCATTTTTCACATTTATCATCTAACTTACCTCTTATCTCTTTAGGAACATCTTCATACGATACACATCCAAACACTCTGAGATGAGATACGATGTAGGACATACCTGACCATGCTTATTTTGGTACTCTGTTGATCAAAATATTTGTAGGGTATCTCTTTATCACATAAAAAACACATGAAATGGCTTCTACCCAATACTCATTAGAAAAGTTTCTTCCTTTTAAATTAGCCTTTCCATGTTCATGATGGTTATGTTCTTTCTCTCTGTTAAACCATTCTATTGCGATGTGTATCTAGTTGTAAATTTGTTTCTAATTCCATGTTGTTTGTAGTAATCATGGAATTCATTTGAATCATTTTCTCCACCATTATATGACCTCAAAACATTGATCTGCTGATCACTTTGGTTCTCTGCTAAGGATTTGAATTCTTTGAACTTTGCAAAAGTCTCAGACTTCTTCTTTAAAAGGTAAACCCAACTCTTTCTGCTATAATCAATAATGAAAGTGAGGAAGTAACAACTTCCACTAATCGACTGTGTCCTCATAGGTCTACACAAGTATGTATGCACCAATTCAAGAGGTTTCTTTTCTCTTTATGAAAATCTCTTTGGAAACATTTCACTGTGTTTATTTCCCAAGATGCAACACTCACAAGTACTAGCAGGTTCTTTGATGGGAGGTAACCCTCTAACCATATGTTTATCCTCCAACAATATTGAACCAGAAAAGTGCAAGTGTTCAAACCGGAAGTACCATAACTAATAATCATTAGAAAATTCAACTGTAAATGAACTCACCTAGTCACTCTAATTCAAAATTCGATGATTTATTTTGTTCCTCATCATATGAAACTTTACTATAATTTTATTTCTTGTGGGCTTGTCATATATAACACACTCTTGTCCTTGAAGGATAGCTTTGCATCCTTTATGCGTCAATTGACTAACACTTATCAAATTATGTTTGAGACCATGGACAAAATATACCTCTAATATTGTATTTGGCTCCCACTTCTTGGTTGTAATGCTGACCAATTCTTTTCCATCTATTTCCATAGTCTTGTTAGTCCCCAACTTTAACTTTTTCTTCAAAGATTGATCCAAATTTTTAACCAAATTGTTGTTTCTTTTCATGTCGTTACTGCAACCATTGTCTAATAGCCACACATTATCAGAAGGTTCATGCATGGTATGACAAGCTAGGAACATAGAGTTAGTCTTATCTGTAGTGACATTAGCTCATTGGATTCCTTGATCAACTATCTTCTTCCTGCAATCACGGGAATAGTGACAAAATTTATTGTAATAATAACATCTCACCTTTGATTTGTCAACTCTTTGATTATTTTTAAAGATTTTTTTGTTGCTTCCACTTTCATTTTCATGGTCTTCTCTTACATCTCTCTAACCACCATATCTTTTACATTGTCCTATGTCTCTTGATCTACTTCTTCCTCAACCTATATCTCTTCAAATAGAAATATGACTTTTAAAAGAAATTTATAAAGTGGAATCCTTAATTCTTTCTATCCTTGCCTCATGGGATAGATGTGATCCAATAAATTCATTAACTATCAATGTTTCCAAATCCTTTGCTTCTTCTATGGCTGCTACACTAGCATCAAATTTAGAAGACACATATCTTAGGACCTTGTCAACCACTATTTTATATTTAATATCTTTGCCATAAAATTTTAGTTGATTTACGACAGTCACGACCCGATTCATGAATTAATCGAAGTCCTCTACCTGCTTCATCTACAAAATTTCAAAATCACTTCTAGTATTATTCAACTTAATAATATTGAATTTTTCCATACCTTTATAGCTTGTTGCTAAGGTCTCCCTTGATGTCTTTACAACAGACATGATCACAATATTCTGGAACATTACTAAGTCAACTCCCTGCTGGATACACTGCAACACTTGTGCATTCTTATTCTTGTCTTTCTTCAATAGTTACCTCTATGCATTAGTGAGATCTAGTTATTCTACTTCATTTTTAGGTTCTAAAAACCCAAACTCGACATGATCCTTTTCATAAAGTTTATTCCCAATTAGTTGAAAATAATATCACGCGACTTTAATTAATCACACTCTTTGATTATTATTAGAAAGGAATTTTCAAAAATTACTCATGTATTTAAAATTCAAACTAAGAACTTGACATTGGAACAAAAAAGGTATTCAAACTCATGCACTCATATGTGGCCCATGTGACTTATTCCATTTTGGAACGAAAATTTTTAAACATATTGCATCTATACACGGCCCACGTGATTTATTCCACATTGGAACAAAAATTTCTAAACTTTTTATAGGTTAATACCATCAACAAGTTTTTCAATAGGCTAGGGAAGCTCCAAAAGTGAAAATCATATGTTTGTCCAAGGAAACATAGTTTATTACCGAGAGGAGAGGCATTGGCAAACCTTTCATTAATTAATCAACAAATGTTTAGCATACCTTAAATGTTCTACAATTTTTCTACATGAAAATTGATAAAAAAATCATCGAGTTGCCTCACTTGGCCCTCTTCTTCACTAGGTCTACTGGCTCCACGGATCTTGTAATCATTTCTAAGCTCCAATACCAATTTGTTAGAAAAACAGACAAGAGGAAACACATATTTCACACACACAATAATATGAGTTGTGACTGTTCTATTGATCACAAAAATTTAATTGATTACAATGAACCTAGTGAGGGGTATCTATAGTTTTCTGACTAGCCACTTACCTAAAATAACTTGACATGCAACCACACACTAAATTTGACTATGAATTAAATCAACTTGACTCAACACTAAGTTAATTGACTCTCTAATTTTAGCGAACTTTTTTATGCTACAGTAATTAGATATTTTAACATCTTTGAGTGGAGAAAATATTATTTATCATAGCATACCCCAAGGTCCTTAATATTTTCATAAAAATTAGTTTTCAAACCATTAATTTCTCTTATTTTAACTTTAATACAATAATCTAGGACAATATTGTTTGCCAAAGAAATATTTTTAGCTATGCACGAGATTTTTACTATTGTTAACAATATATTTTCACGTTTATACTACAACACACTTTCTTTTGTTTGATGTAGTTTGCAATGAGGACTCACAAAAAAAACCCTCCAAATGAAAAGTATGACACTCCAAAGAAGATTCTTACGAAAAAAGGTGGGGACAAACCTATTACAAAGATGGTCTCCAAAGGTTCTGTGACAGAATTTGCGGCATCCACCATTGAAGAAAAGAACAATACAACACCCACAGTTAAATGTCCATAACTGATGAGAAAACGAAGAAAAATATAAAACGTAGTGCTTATATATCAAAATCAGATATGAACACACAGGCTAAGTATGTTCAACGATGCTCTCTTAGCTGTCCAACCCCAAGAATGTACAGTTTAATCTTTACCCATTTATAATTTGATAATAATCCCAATTGGTCCATCTTTTCGAGTAGAAATTCAAAAAAAAGAGACGCAAAAATGGAAAATTCAAAATTTTGACTGGTTTTTCCTTTCATAATTCAATAATGTTTGGGAATATAAAAATAAAAGATGCATAAGTTCACAAAATCATGCATGACATGTTCTTCCTTCACCGGAATCAAGAAGATACATGGAAATTCAATAATTCCTCGTCCACACTTAGTTTCAAGAATGGACGCTTGCCATTTATAGTTTAATGATGGTCCATCTTTGTTTAAAAATAAATTAAAATTTATAAATTTACTAGAAATTGCACCACATGTTGCAAAGGAAACGCCGTAAGGTTGTGGTATAGGAAAGAATAGAATATAAGAAAGAAGAGGTAGTAGGAACTTTCTTGGCTCCAACTGATCCTCTAGAATAAGGGGTGGAGAATTATGTTTACTAGACCTCAAATCAAAATATCCATACTGGCTAATTGATGTGGAACAAATTATTTGTTATTAATTGCATGTAAGATGTGTTTTTTCATAATGGATGAGACACTTTGGCCAAAGTACTCAAGACCTCTATTTGAGGAAATATTCATGTTTATTCTTTTTTCTGCATGAAGGATGCACTTGGTTTTTATGACCAAGTTGGGAATACTTCACCCTTACATGAAATTATTTTCTTCTATCACATTCGCAATGTTGAATTCCTTTGAGACTACTCCTCGAACTCTGACTCTTCTCTACAGCTATAATTATTTAATGGAATAAAAACTTATCACGGTGATATGTTGTACTTCATAAGAGACTACTAAGAAGGTTAAGTACGGTAAATCCACCTTCACCTGTCATTTGAATTTAGAGCCTTGAGTTATCTTAATAGTCAATTTTATGGATAAGAGACATTTGGGCCCTTTTTAACCCGTAGGGATGATTAATTAATCTCAGTTCAGATAATTTATATTAATAAATTATCTACAATCAAATTTCCATAATTCCTCTTTGAACAACCAATATTCCACTTCTATGGAACTTTTCACCCGAGTCACAATAACAAACATCATGAAGACCCAAAAGTAAGCAGAAAAATTCAACTCATGATCAGGGAATCTAGCGACTTCTTTAAGGATCATAACTCAAGACTTTAGTGCCTTTTAAAGATCATTTATTTCCCCATCAAATAAAAAGCAACAATCAAATTTTGTAGTGACAAGAATGGAACAAATTTTAAATGTAATAACTCCCTTCCCTAGTGATAGTACATTTTTGTTTTAAAATGAAATTATTTTCGTGATCTTTTAAATGATATATTCCTCCCCAAGTGACCCTTTAGAGATACCCTTTTTTCAACTGATTGCAACAGGTAAGTGCCTTTTGTCTAGTATTTTTTGAGTCATTGAATTTAAGGGCAGAGGTAAAGAGACTACTAGACAAAAAAGAGTAGAGTGACTTAATGTCAAATGAAAATAACATTGAGGATCTTTTCTAATTTTCTCATGTGGGCCTTCTTCAATTGATGAGTTAGTAGGAACTTTCTCCTCCAGAATAAGCGGTGGAGAATTATGTTGAGTGAAATACTACTCATGTAACTTTTACTCCTCCTTACAATTGGAATGTTTCTCTTCCCATAACTCTATCTCGGGTTATAATTCTAGCTTTCTCTTGTTTATGAATAAATTGCCTCTATATCACTATTGTCTGTCTCTTTTTGAGCGCTTGCTTGAATCAGTGAGATAATGTAGCACATATGGATTCCAAAATCCTCGAGTAACCCATTTTCTGAAGATCCGAGTAATGTTTTGGAAGCTAAGATGGAAGGCATGGAAGTGGGTATGGAAGCTAAGATCGATTAAAAAATTGAAGGTTTGGAAAATTTGATACAAGAAATGTTTCCTAATGTCAAAAATATAGTAGAGGAAACTCATGATGAGAAAAAAATAAATATTAATCATGATTTCATAAACTCTAATGTTGGGTGGAAGAAACACCATATTCCAAAGATGGATATGAGGAAGTTTGATGGCAAGGATCCCGTAACATGGATACTACAGATGGAGCAACATTTTGTTCTCAATAATGTGCAAAACACACAAAAGGTATGCATTGCAACTTTACATTTAGAAAAAATACATTTGTATGGTATTGATGGCTTTGCTCCCACAAACAAATTTTCACTTGGTCAATTTTTATAGAGGAAATGATAGCACATTATGAGGATACAAAGAGCAACACCTTCTTTAGACAATTGATAAATCTCAAACAAACGGGTTTAGTGGGGGAGCATATTAGGGACTTCCAAAAATTGAATAGAAGGGTAACTGATATTCCAGAGGAACACAGGATTGATCTCTTCATAGGTACTTTAAAGGATAACATCGAACATGAAGTTCGCGTTTTGGAACATGATTCATTGGAGAAGGAATTCAGATTGGCAAGAAAAATTGAATGTAAAATTATGGCGGCAAGGAAGCCTACCACTCACTTCTATAAAGAGGGAAGTGTTGCTACTCCTAGATTTCCACAACCTACAAGGTTGACACCACAACAATTGGAAGAAAAAAGAGAAAAGGGGCTTTTATACAATTGTTATAGCAAATACACTAAAGGTCATAAGTGTGCTGAGAAGAAATTATTTTACATAGATTATGAAGAGGAAGAAGAAATGAACAAGAAGAGGATATACACTGGGAACCAACCCTAGAAGAGGAAGAAATAAGTCCAACCATATCACGTAATTCATTGGCAGGAATTACCACTCCTCAAACTCTCAAGATAGAAGGACAT